>OY735261.1:9522879-10075654 GCA_963457715.1 Argyresthia albistria | reverse complement strand
CAAATGAAGCACTAAGTGCACCCCTTGTATCTGCAATAGAAGAGAAGTGCATATCAATAACTTATCGACGTTGGTACATACGTGCATGCAAGGTTTACAAAGGAAATTGATGCATCATGCCTCGCTCGGCGCGCCAAATGGGTCGATGCGATGGCGCCAAAACGTCAAAGATGGGGAAATAGGTGGGTTATAATTTAGGCCTCATGGAATCTCCTGTGCCGTCATAGCTGAAGCGCCCTAAAACTAGCTCAATCTTACAAACAGAGGCATCTGTGCTAGCAGGGCGCAGTAACCTTGATGGTTTGTTTTGTTCCGAGCGATTAGATCGTCGGAAGAGATGTAATTTCACAAAAAGACGACAGTATTACATGATGCACTTTCACTGAGCGAAGGAGGCTCGGCCCCACTTGGAATAGATAAACTTCCGCGATGGGAAGCAGTTCGAAACATATAAAAGGAATTACTTACGTGTTGCAGTATTTGCGGGGTTAAATTATCATGTTACAACTTTACACACATACACCCCACATGAAAAAAAACATGGCAGCCGCAGTGAGAGTCGAAAATGTAATTTTTGCGCAACGCCGTCAAATCAAATACTGAATGACGTTTCATGTATCGTCCAATAGGAGGGCTTAGATTTCCCAGAGCCATAGAGTTGGTTGCTGCACGTGATTCGTCAGTAACACAGTCTAGCGTTCTATTGGTTGACATTTCGTTAATGCCACCAATCGCTAATCTGATTTTTGGACCGGAAATCGGATGTTTGGCGCCATGGACAAGCGGTAGTATTTAAAAATATAGCTCTAGTTGAAATAAGGTGTTGGATGACTTGACCTGCAAACTCCCTGCGAAGCTCAAATGATAGGTCTCTCCTCAGGGTCTCTCGACAGCATCTCGACAGTCATCAAGATTTAGGACTCGTCACCATGGAGGCGCAGCGAGAAAGTGACAGATCCCTGTTCGTCACAGTCGAGAAACGCATTGTGTGGCCGCGAAATATCATAGATTAACGGAACCATTGTGAGGAATTAGTTACAAGATGCTCATCAAGTCGCCAGGCAACTTGGGGGACCAAGATTGTGTATGGAGTCCCAAACTTTGTAACAGGTGCCGTCTCGTCTCCCATCTCGCTCTCTCTACAGTGTCAGGCAGAGATGGCATTATACAAATACCACGGGGCTCCACTTTAATCACAGTGTATAAAATAGCAAGTAAAAGTTTATTCAACATCATATTTATCTTAAAATCTCCCATTGATAAAAATTTAATAAACAATAAAGACTTAAATGGACCACTCCGGGATTCGGATCCGATCCAATTCAGGATTGAGTAGACGTTTGTGTGTGTGCGTTCCTTTCGTACTTTACAGCGTTCTTCGTCTGCTCTGTCTGTTAGTCTTTGTACTGTGCTTTCGTCTATCGAATGTGCCAGCATCGTTGTGAGAGCCGGTTTCGGTGGAGCGACACCACGCTTTTTATCAATAACTACGCCCGCAATAAATGCCTCGATATTGTTACGAGAACTAACTTTTTGTAATTCCTGGTCTAGTGACGTGAAAGACCGCGGGATAATAGGTACCTAGGTTGTTCAACTGTTAACAGGTAAGTCTTACTTGTTTACTCTATATTGGAAATCCACTTAGTGCCGTTCTCTCATTCCTCAGATAGCGTTTATCTGGGGCTTTTGACATTTCACACTTACAAAGTGTCAAAGAAAGTTATCTGACTTGCAGTCGAGAGATTGTAATTCTCCGGGCCGAAAAGGAAAAAAAAATGACATTAAAATTAGGGGAAATTAAGTTCTCATCCCCCTTGCCATAGACATTAATTGACGTCTTGGTAGTCACTGTCAAAGTCGAGCACTATTTTGTGCTTCTGCGAGCAATAGAGTTAAATTAAAAGTCAATAAAGTTAAAAAGTTTATCCGTGTCTTGAGAGACCCGGGCTTAGAAAAACAAAACAAACATACCTATCGTTTCACGCCTTTTCCCAGGGGTGGCAGAGGCACAGTTTAGTAAGGTTAGTTACCTTTACCTACCTAACCTAGTTTCTACTCAGAATGAGTAATCGAGAATATGGGCGAATTTGCCTCGATTTGGCAAGTGTACCTACCATTTAGAATAAATTAAATTGTTTTATACCGACCGTTATTTTACAGGTTTATCAGATTCGTATAGGCAACTCTACACTACATAAACACAGGCCTTGCTTAATTAAGCAGCCTACCAATTAAGCAGCACTTTATCTGAGCAGCAAACTGGGCACAGGCTACTATAGGTACTACTAAGTAGGTACCATACTAATCACTAGGTCTAGTGATGTCTAGTGACTAGACGGAGCATTCATTGTGTACCTAGGTAGATTATCCACCCCCGTACCACAGATTACTAAATAGCTACGTAACCCGTACCAAAACCAAAACCTTTATACCTACATCTAGGTATTGTACCTACCTACCTACCTAGGTTTTCAGTTTACGATACTAAAATGATCCGCAAAATTACCATTGGGCTAGGAGCATCGATCTTGTAATGGTCTAAAAGGTGGCAATGATGGTGATCTTGATAGGGATTTTTAAAGGTAATAGGTACCTATGATACTATATACTGAATCGCTATAAACAAGTGCGAGTCGGCCTCGCGCACGAAGGGTTCCGTAACATTATCTATAAAAAACCGCAAAAAAAAAAAACATGTTGTATGGGAGCCCCCTCCCCTAAATATTAATTTAATTTTAATTTAATTATTTATTTTTTAAGTAAATAATAATCAATATATTGTGAACGTTTTAAGCGTCTACCTGCTACCATTATCAATATCGAGCAAAAATTAGCAAAAAAAAAACATGTTTGTTGTATGGGAGCCCCCCTTAATATTAAATTTCTTTTGTTTTTTAGTATTTGTTGTTATAGCGGCAACAGAAATACATCATCTGTGAAAATTTCAACTGTCTAGCTACCACGGTTCATGAGATACAGCCTGGTGACAGACAGCGAAGTCTCAGTAATAGTGTCCCGTTTGGCACCCTTCGGGTACGGAACCCTAAAAACGGCAAAAAAATCGTGTCTTGTTGTGTGGGAGCTAGAGCCCCCTTTAATATTTATTATAATCTGTTTATTAGGGTACCTTACCCGAAGGGTGACATACGGGACCCTATTACTAAGCCATGCTGTCCAACTTTCTGTCTGTCTGCCTGTCCGTCAGCGGGTCCTAGTCCTAGAGCACGAACCGTAATAGCTAGAAAGTTGAAATTTTCACAGAATGTCTGTTGCCGCAACAACAACAAATACTGCAATACGAGAGATATTACAAATTAAAGGGGGTCCCCACTCCCCATACAAGAGACGTGTTTTGATACACCCACGCATTTCAATATGATGGTATATTTCGCGTCAACTGACATCGCTGTCATGCATGGCGCAGTCGGTATGTTGTAGGTCGTAAGTACAAATCCTCGCTGGGGCATAACATTGATTAATTTTCTTTTTGTTTTGAGTGCTTAAAAATATTGTGTTGTAAAATGGTACGGTACCCTTCTTGTGCAATTCCGACTTGCACTTGACCGATTATGTATTTGTTGTTATAGCGGCAACAGAAATACATCATCTGTGAAAATTTCAACTGTCTAGCTATCACGGTTCATGAGATACAATACAGCCTGGTGACAGACGGACAGACATACGGACAGCGGAGGCTTAGTACCTAACAGAGTCCCGTTTGGCACCCTTCGGGTACGGAACCCTAAATATGAGGTAAACCTCCTGAACCCGACTGTAGGTAGGTTGTACCTTGTTATTGTTACCTACATGAGCATGGCATGGCAGCAGCAATACACACAACTCAGGGCTGCTCATTAGTGCCCTTCGAGATCTGAAGATAGCCTCAAAATTATTGACAAACGGCCCCTTTGTGGCCTGCAGGAATCCTGCCACCAATGGGAATCTTGGATCGGATTTTAATGCTTTATTTTTGTCTCAGTGGTCTGCTGTTTCGGTGTATTGCAGGTACCTTTACCTACCTATCTAGAAGAAGTTCTTTTATTTAGCTTGCCTGCTAATAGCTAGGCAGAGCATGGTTTTTATTGCCATAATAGGTATTAATAGCGCAGGGTCTTGATTACAACCTCAATTATAAATATTAAATTAATTGAATTTGTTTAAGAAGCAGTAGGCTTCATGGGGCAGCTTTGGGCAAGCCCCCTGTCACTCAAACCCGAAAGTATTCAGCAACTGTGCCGCTAACACACAACATGTACAGATTAATAAAGAGTTAGCAACATGGCAAAAGACGACACACCGCTGTATTTGGTCTGTCGGTTATAAAAATGTACATTTAGCGACTGAAGGTTTTTGCTAATCTAAGGCCGAAGGAAAAGGGCAGGTGATTCTGAAATAGATCATTTTTAGGGTTCCGTACCCGAAGGGTGCCAAACGGGACCCTATTACTGAGACTTCGCTGTCTGTCCGTCCGTCCGTCCGTCTGTCTGTCTGTCACCAGGCTGTATCTCATGAACCGTGGTAGCTAGACAGTTGAAATTTTCACAGATGATGTATTTCTGTTTCCGCTATTACAGAAAATACTAAAAATCAAAAGAAATTTAATATTAAGGGGGGCTCCCATACAACAAACGTGATTTTTTTGCTCATTTTTGCTCGATATTGATAATGGTAGCAGGCACGCTTAAAATGTTCACAATATATTCAGTATATTATTTACTTAAAAAAATAAATAATTAAATGAATATTTAGGGGAGGCTCCCATACATTATTTTTTTTGTGGTTTTTTATAGATAATGGTACGGAACCCTTCGTGCGCGAGTCCGACTCGCACTTGGCTGGTTATTCATAATACATATTTAGTAAGACAAGCGGCTATATTCGCTTTTTGATTGATGATGCCAATGAGCGGGCTATTTTCTCGGGGTAATTCGGACGGAAAGAACAGGTGGAAAATATAGGTTTAAAGAACTTTATTCTCATAAGAAATTACATTTAAAAATACATAGGTAGATTATTTTACGGTACTCGTTGCAATATGTAGCTTTAACTTATTTTTGAAAGTGTTAATACATTCGCAAATCTTTACATCGTTTGGTAAGTTATTGAACATCTGTGCTCCCTCAAATACTATTATTATATTGTCTTTTCCCATAATTAGTCCTAGGTTTAGTTAGATTAAGTTTGATAAATATGGCTTTAGGATCAATAAACCTTAGTAAAGTCTCTCAGTGTACCAATTATTTTATGAACACTCTTTCTTCTTTATAAGAAAGAGTGCACCGAGCTTCTAGCGCTAATCGATTTTGGGTATTCTTGCGCTTCGTGTATGTGTGCGTGAGGCAAACCGGCGGCGGCGGCGGCAAGAGCGAAAGCATGCGAAAGGCTAGCAAGAGCCCTGCGCCGCCCGCCGCGCGTGACGAGCCCTGCGCCGCCACCCCGTCGTCACTCGCGAGTTGGTTGGTTGGTATAGTAGAACCCACGAGTAGCGTCGTTTGAAAAGCCGGCAAATTCAAAAAAAGTCTCGTCATGGCAACTGTATGTTTACGACCTGAATTAAGGAGAACGCACACTTGTCTATCACATCTTGCACTAATCGCTCGGCTCCGATGGGTCTGAGTTCACCTTTATTGGATTTTGACAGTTTTGACAACTTCGACTTTGTTGCTATCTAAAAAGCCTACTCTATGATCATGATCAAACTACAGGACTCGTGGGTTCTACTATACCTATCTATTACCAATACCTATTTACAAAATAAAACAAAAAATCGATTTCAAATAGTTTTATTACAAATATTTACGGTTAGAAACCTTTTTCCAGATTTTACACAATCTTTTTATTTATAATTTACCGTCATATTTATTATGGAATATAGGAACATGATATTTTTTCTATAAAAAATATTGAGGTGTAATGGTCTATCTCCACCAAGCGGACGGCACGGCATCGGACGGAATCGGATTTTACAATTTTGAAAGGAAAATAAATCTTGCATGCAGTAGACTCTAAACACTGCATCCAAATCAATAACAACAGCATATCGGCGACTACAAACTTTAGGTAAATTCACACCTTCTTCGATCCGATCCCTGATAATTATAAATTGAATAATACCTTATTACCTTTTATGATAATATTCTAAGTAACAGTAAGTAGTGCAATAGAAACTCATAAATTGAACTTAATAACGTAAAATAACATAACGGCTAAATAAGGTGAGAGTCCCAGTTATCGACCCTTTAATTTAAAATTCAAATGATTTATTCTTCAAAATAAATTCTGAATGACAATCAAGACTGAGTGAAGTTGCATGATCAGGGGGCCTAGACAAGTGACATCGCTAAGAATAGCGAGTCGAAACGATATTTTTTATGTATGCGATTGGACATTTAGATTCGCTAGGTGACGTCACCTTAGCGATTCCAAATATCAAATCGCATACATAAAAAGTTATCGTTTCGACTCGCTATCCTTAGCGATGTCACTTGTCTACAGGCACAGGTAATTTGGTCTTATGGCAAGGAACACACGAAAAATTACCACACAAAACATGTTTTGACTTTAAAGCCTACAGCGCGACCGTGTCTAAATTTTTAGCGTTTAATTTTTCATCATCTGGATATTTTTACCTGTTACTTTAAGTAGTAAGTAAGTAATTTCATTGTCTATTTCTCCATCCACTGGAAGACAAGAATTTTGTTTCCACGTAATTGGCACCCTGTAATAAAACAGAATATTTTATTTAATTGTAATTACTTTATTTATCGACAAAATTGGTGTTCGGATGAAATTTGTAAGACTTATTTCATAAAAATAATTATTTTTTGAACTTACGATTCCAGAGTGTGATAAATTTTAGAATCGGTGTCATCCAAGGAATTTACCCTGTAAATCGAAAAATAGATATAGTGGTCATTCATACTTAATTTATTATAATGTTTTCCTATACACCCTACTATTTCTACGCTTACAGTTTATCAGATGACTCTTTGTTTTGTAGTGAAGTGCCAACAGCTGGTACATTTACCCTAAAAATAAAAAAAGATAAATAATTTTCCAGTATTCATATTTGTTCAAATATCGTAAGTAGGTAGATAGGTAAGTGCAAATCACTTTTAATAAGTAGGTATAATCGGAAGGTAGGAGGATTATACTTACGAAGCAACAGTATTCTCTTTGTCTTCAAAGTTCTGTATTAGTTGTCTTTCTCTCATCCCGTCAGCAGATGGTTCATATTTATTTTGCAGTGAAATGTCAACAACTGGTACATTTACCCTATAAAAGAAAAAGAATGACAGAGAATGGAATGTGAGAAAAAATGTGAAAAATATTAGTGGAATTAATTTAGTCAAACAAACCACAAACTACAAGTAGGTAGGTAGGTATTGAGTATACTTACGAAGCAACAGGTACATTCTGTTTGTCTTCAAAATTCTCGGCCTGTAAGCTGTAAGCGTCGTGCTCTAGAAGGATAAATTAAATTGTCGTTTAGGGTTCCGTACCGAAGGGTGCCAAACGGGACCTAAGCCTTGTTTCATATGAATTTCTTTATTGAACACAGATAATTTACAGTGTTATTTACCACAATATTTTTAGGATTCCGTACCCGTATTGTGTGGTGGTACGGAACCCTCTGAGCGAGTACGAGTGCGACTCGCACTTGTCCAAATTATTTATATATATGCAAGTAGGTAGGTAGGTATACGAGTTACACTTACTTCATTTCCTCATGCAAGCGTTTAGCGTTCTTTTTTCGCCAACCCCTTCTTTCCTTTGATTTATTTACTTTGCTCCCCATCTCGAATGAAGTGATTTTTGACAAAACTCTTCGTACGTTTTCAAATCCGGGCGTCTCAGTGGAAGCGACACAAGCTCCCCGTCCGACAGCTGAAGCACTACTAAAGCGGATATGGGGGAGGAGAGGCAGGTCGGGTTTAGGATGGCCGGAACGCGCATGAATTTAGGTATTTCCTTCGTATTGATAAACAAACCCACATTTTGAAAATGTAAAGTGTATACGTTATAGAAAACATGTATTAGTTTGTTATTATTCAAAACTGACAACTTTCCGTAATTATTCAGGCCGTACTAAGGGTTTATTTTATTTTTTAGAGATAACTTTGCGAATTTATTCTATCGAGCCAACTTAATTAAATCGTGTTTCCATCGTATATACCGGCTGAGATATATCCCCAATAGTACTAATATATTTGGAAAAAAATAAATTTAATTGTTTATCACTTCAAACAAGGGTTATAAAAACGTGTTATTGTGAATAAAAAGCTCGGTGCAGGCTTAAGTAGTGCTAAAAATCGCACTAAGCCGAGAACGCCTTTCAATCTTATCTTATCTATCATCATCATCACTGCTGCTGATGTGTTAGATATAACAAAGGAACGTATGTTGTAACCTCGAATTAGAGTAGGCATTACTAAGCAAAAAGGTTTTTAATCTGGGCATGTAACCTTTTTAAATCCTCGTGTTTTAGGCATTACTCGGTCTTCCTTTGCCACGCAATGAGTTTATGAATCCTTTCACTGCAGCTTGGAGGATTAACGGCTTACATCACCTCTTTGCTGAGTTGGTGTTGCTGGCTGGATGGATAAATAAAAGAGAAATCGTTAATTTAAGCCTTTAGTTTGAAAGAGGTTGTTGTTTTGTTCATTAATTTCATTATTTTATGCAATATTATGCATCACATCATCCACCCCTAACGTACAGCCACGCCGCGCCGTAGTACCTACGTATACCTGATAAGATTGTCCAAATTATGTAGGTATCGACATTGAACTACTATGGTACGATCGTCACATCCATTTACTAACATCATGTTTTCCTGTACGGGGTAGCAGAGGCATGGTTGTGCTTACTTTTAGCCAATTCTTCAATACTCCATTGTAAAGTTACGTTAGTAATAGTACATTACTTCAGAGGGAAGAAAGTGACAGTTCCATACCGAGATTATGGCATTTGCGCCACGAGCTTGCGAGGGGCGCAAACCATTTGAGGTATGGAACTGTACTTTATCCTGAGGTATGTATAGTGCTTTTTATTACACCTACGAGGAAAATTATAGACATAAATGCATAGAAATCTGCAGTACTTATGAAAATTTCATACGTTGGCAAAAGGAAAAGAAAACGACTTCATTTTCTGAAAATGTATTGCTCGAAGTTTTTGCGAAAATGCGCGGGCTTTTCCTTTTTTTATTCGCCCGTTTCTGGAGTAGGCTAAGATCATAAGGTCATGCAGCCAAGCCACTTCTTCCGTGATTCCGCGCGTTTTATATACAAAAATAATTTCGTTTTTAATTTTCTGTATGCACCAAGGAGGTTGGTAACTGGTAAAAAAAAACTGTATGTGGCCAGTAACAATTTACTTGAAATTTAATTAGTAGACAGTTAAAAGTCTCTTTGCAGTATGACTGCTGACAAATAAAAATAAAAAAAAACCGGGTATGTAATGGAATTTCATACATACTTCCCACCCTTGGGTCGGAAGGATTTTCATACAAACTTCCATACCTTGGGATGAAAGGATTTGAAGGGCGGGATAAAGGCGTTTCTTCCCTCTAATTGGTATAATTAGTATGTATTTTCAGAGCAGGTGTGATAAAAAATATGTTTTATTAAGCTTACTAAAAGCAATTCGTAAATAGTTCAATCAAAGCTTACCCTGGCCACAGATTAATCCCTCCCTGGCGTCTGTTACTTGTCACGGGCGGGCGGCGGCAACCGGAGGATCATTAGATCACAAGTTACAATTTTACAAGTTTAAACTGGCCATTATCAGAAATATTAGATTGGCTTGCCTCACATCCGGTGTGACCAGCCTTAGACGCCCGCCAGTGGCACATTAGTTAGTGCGACAAGATTACAAGTCTTAAGCTGCCCTCACATCACACGGATGAAATGCCTTTCTGGATTCAGATCGCACAGGCACAGGGCACATGAATTATTTAGCTATTCTACACACCAACTCAGATTCTTCCAGATTATGAATTTCTCAGATCGATCTAACTGAATCTACCTACCTATGTATAAATTATTATGTGATCGATCAGATTTTTTTTTTACTAAGTATGAGGTCGTGTACCGAAATTCCAATTCAGATTCAGATTCTGAATTTGGATAGGAATTCCAGCCTAGCCTAAAACTTGTAAAATTGTAACCTTGTTGCTCTGTAAAATGCCACTGGCGATGGCGTCAGGCTGGTCACGGAGACCAGATAATCTCAGCAGACGGATGACTCACGAACTATCGCGAGATATTTCCTAAATCGACCACCTTTGTTATGGCGAACGCCGAACTATGCCTTGTTTTGTAGGGTTCCGTACCTAAAGGGTAAAACGGGACCCTAGTACTAAGACTCCGCTGACCGTCCGTCCGTCTCTGTCTGTCCGTCTGTCACCAGCTATATCTCATGAACCTTGATAGTTAGGCAGTTGAAATTTCACAGATGATGTATTTATGTTGTCGCTATAACAACAAATACTAAAAAACAGAATCAAATAAATATTTAAGGGGGCTCCCATACAACCGACATGATTTTTTGTTGTTTATATTACGAGTGAGCATTTCGGAGACGCACCGCAAATACCGTTTACGTTCCAGGAACGTAAAAACTCGCTTTTCGTTCTCAGGAAAAGCAGTACTTCTAAACCAGTCGGCGGCACCAACCGGTTAAGCGCCGACCGCTTTGAGCTCATTTGTCTCGTCCGCGCACCGACTATTTTCGCGCCGACCTGTTTGGCACCGACCGGTTTAGCGCCGACCGGTTTCGTTTCGTACGCGCACCGACTGTTTTCGCTCCGACCGGTTTTAAAAAAAAAAAAAAAAATTATTTGGGACGAAAAACAACTACACAATACATAGATGTAACTATTACAAAAGTAAAAAATGTTTTATTGTGGAGCCCACATCATCATCCACAGGTACATTTTAGTTGGGGCTGACTGTTAATAAAATAATTATGATGTACTTACCTAAGTGTTTTTAGATTTTATATAGATATATATATTTAGGCCGACCGCTTCGAGTTCGTTCATCAAATCAAAACCAGTCGCCAACGAAACCGTTTTGAATACCCATTTTCGAATCGTGAATTACACTGATAATGACTTGTGTAGTCACAGCACAGTTTCTTATAGGGCCTACAGTGTGCAATGTTTCATTGTAGATATTCAAAACTGTTTTATTTGTCAAAAGTTAAACCACTCTCTGAATCACCGCTGAATAGACTATTTTAGAACTTTCTGAGAGTGGTCCTGATAATGGAACACGGCGATGATTAAACGAATATTTATTCAAAATGGCACATGATTGCCTGAAATAAATTTAACCTATTATATTACTCATTTTCGTCACATTTGATCGCTCTATCAGAACCCGGGCGTGTATCACGAAAGCATCTACTATTGTATAAATTATCGTTTAAGAAATCCCAATAAGAAAGCACGAGCCTATCAATTACCTACAATATAAAGTAACTTGTAACTAATCCGAGGGTTCACACGATACGCTATCACTTGCGCCGGAGTCAATGTGGTCGATAAAAGTTCTTTACAACACCTGTCCTGACCAAAGAGATTTATTAGTTTGTAGAGCCGAATGCGCTTGAGAACAGCATCAGGACATTTCCTGTAAGGGGTGACAGAGGAACACTCAGTTGTGGCCGCGTTCAGATACACTACACTGATGGCCGGTTTCAAGAAGTACACTAATCTGTACGATTTTATGGTCAATATATTTTTTTTACTTTGACTTGTCTTTGACTTTACAGGTTCCGCTTTTGAACAGATAACCATCGTAAGATTTGTAGAGGTTTTGTACCTACCTTACCGATCTATGTATAATGCACCAAGATAAAAACTTAAAAAAACCGGCCAAGTGCGAGTCGGACTCGCGCTCGAAGGGTTCCGTACCATTATATATAAAAAACCGCAAAAAAAGAAACATGTATGGGAGCCCCCCTAAATATTAATTTAATTTTAATTTAATTATTGACCGAGCGAGCGAAGCGTCTCCGTTTCAGGTTTGGGCAAAAATGCTTTCGTATGTCTGTCCGGTTGTTCTCCTCTACAGGTCGCATTTATGAACCGATTCTCGTGAAATTTTGTGAGCAGGTTGGAAAAATAAATAGAATTTTTTACTCGAGCCAGTTTTTAGATTTTTTTCAAAATGGCTGAGATATGGGGTTTTAAAATGTAAAAAAATCGCTACAACCCAAACGGCTCGATGGATATTAACAAATGAGGTGTCGTTGGATTCGTAAAAACCATGAGAGTGAAACAAACTATATAATTTTAGTAAAAAGTCAATAGGTTGTATTAAAGATCGCGAAATGTAGTTTACAAAGTTATTGGTGCGGCTACTTTCATACTGCATGTACGTAACCAGGTACATTCATAAGTTTGTATGTGTTATTGAAAGAAAATTATTTGGGTTATTTTTTTATGTGTGTTAGTTAGCATTTCAGCTTTCCCACCGACATACTCGCGAGGTCTACAGCTCACAGAGCCACTAGTTTATTTTTTAAGTGAATAATATAATCAATATATTGTTAACATTTTAATCATTATCAATATCAAGCAAAAATAAGCAAAAAAATCACTTTTTTTGTATGGGAGCCCCCCTTAATATTAAATTTCTTTTATTTTTTAGTATTTGTTGTTATAGCGGCAACAGAAATACATCATCTGTGAAAATTTCAACTGTCTAACTATCACGGTTCATGAGATACAGCCTGGTGACAGACAGACAGACAGCGAAGTCTCAGTAAAATAGGGTCCCGTTTGGCACCCTTCGGGTATGGAACCCTAAAAACCAACTTCATGACCAATCACTTAGTCCTCCCCGCTCGATATACAAATGTCGTCTATACCCGAAAACGAGCCTACGAAATCTGTTTCCTGACAGTGAATTCCGTACGTTTTACATCATACCTAATATAAACGAATATACGATCCGAACAGGCAGAGTTTATCTCGTAACAATGACTTTAAACACCGAAAAGGCTGGATGTATAATGGGCAATGGCATCCAAGTAAAAAAAAACAAATTAAACTTAACAGGTTTTTTTTACGTAGAAACCTAACTTGGTCCTTATTAATCTGTGCTACTGGACAGATTACTGATTTTCAAAAAATTGGACCAAACTATTGGGCTTCTCTTTCGAGCAAAGAAATAATTTTTGAAATTGGTTCATAAATAGTACCAGTTTGGATGTAAGAAACATAAAAAAAAAGAAAAAAAAACATACAACCGAATTGATAACCCCCTCCTTTTTTAAGTCTGTTAAAAATGAGAGATTTGTCTAAACTAAAATCTGTACTTGGCTAGAGACATCTTCACAATACTCCAATCCAATTCGAGAACTTTCCAATTACACCACATCCCATCCCATTTTGTCTACCCTCGTAAAAAATTAAAAAAAACTTGAAATAGGCAATGATCGAAACGGATCTAAAGGTAGCCTTAATAGGTAGGTACCTCACGTGAGACGTCTCTATAACTTCTACTCTCATGGCACCTGCCTGACTATGGTCAGTGTTCACGAGGCAGGGAGCACTTGTCCAGTGGAGAGCGCATAGATACATTTTCCTTTGAAACACAACTCACCCATTTACGGGCGGCGGGGGACGAGGTAAGAGAGATGTGATTGGTCAGCCGCTGCGAAACTGTCTGGCGGCCCGTCATCGTACATAGGTTGTGTACTGCGAACACAACAAACGTTTGGCGAGCCGCATTCCCCCGCAGGCGCAGTCAATTGGATATATAGTCTCTGTCACGAGGCCACCCGAGCCGTCTCTGGGGGGTCATTAATTTATGTCCTCCATACTGGACCATTAATTTATGACCCCACACTTGAGATGATTCTCGGTGCTATTGATAGGTTCGATTTTGTATATATTATCAGTATACTTATCTCAAATGGGTGGGGGGGGGGGTTCAAACAACTACTTAGGTCCCGAATCGAAAAACCTTGAATCCTGGACTTCCTGAATGTTTCTCAAGTTTCCCATTACCTCATTTCTTGATGTTTAACTTTCATATACTTTCATCAGCCATACATTCGAAGTGCCGACACTAGTCACAATGTTGACATTAATTTGAGGTTTATTGGCAGTTATAAAAAGATGCGTCAAAGTAAGTAAATTTTACGCTTTTTGTGATGAAGTCGTAAAGTGATGGATGGCTGGTGCAGGATTCTCACGGTTTCCTTAGTTTGGGGTTCGGTCGGTACGATGGTATTTTGCCACTATCTTGAATGTCTTTTCCCATAGGCACAGCTAAGTGACGGCCGTACTCAGAGTCGAGAGTCATTTAATGAACGATTAAACCCATTCCAAATTTGAATTTTCATACAAAATCCTTTACTTAGTGATCCTTAATGAATCATTAATAAACGACTCTGGGTACGGCCATTAGTACAGAATTTTGTATGAAAATTCAAGTTTGGAATAGGTTCAATCGTTCAACCCCCCTAAGTCGAGCCATTGTCATTCTCCAAAATTATAAAAAAAAGACATTAAAATTAGTTTGACAGTGGGTAACAACGTCAAAAATTAGACATTCATTGACGTCTTGGTACCCACTGTCAAAATAATTTTAATATAATTTTTTTTATAATTTTTATGTCAATATTGTTCCAAGGACTCTTTTGTCCTTACGCTACTGTACAGTGGGTGTTAAATGACTCTGTGTACGGCGCGGTAAGTCAGTCAGTCCCTTCTTACTCCATGTCAATATGCAGGGTGGGCCATTTGGAAGGGTCAGTAGGGCAATCAGAAACTATACCTATGAGATGATGATTTTTTGCTGTAAAGGACCATACTTAGATTTTTATGTAACAATAAAACTGCAACATTTGGTTTTTAGGGTACCGTACCCGAAGGGTGCCAAACGGGACCCTATTACTAAGGCTCCGCTGTCCGTCTGTCCGTCCGTCCGTCAGCGGTCCTAGAGCACGAACCGTAATAGCTAGAAAGTTGAAATTTCAACAGAATGTCTACATCTGTTGCCGCAACAACAACAAATACTGAAATACGAGAGATATTACAAACTAAAGGGGGTCCCTATACAAGAGACTTGTTTTTATACACCCACGCATTTCAATATGATGGTATATTTTGTCAACCCACATCATTGTGGTAGCTTAGCCGGTATGTTGTAGGCCCTCAATCGGTCGTGAGTTCAAATCACACCGTGAGGGCATAATCTTCTTTTTTTAGGGTTCCGTACCCGAAGGGTGCCAAACGGGACCCTATTACTGAGACTTCGCTGTCCGTCTGTCCGTCCGTCCGTCCGTCCGTCCGTCCGTCCGTCCGTCCGTCCGTCCGTCCGTCCGTCCGTCTGTCACCGGGTCCGCCTGCACGAACCGTAATAGCTAGAAAGCTGAAATTTTCACAGAATGTGTATATCTGTTGCCGCACCAACCACAAATACTGAAATACGAGAGATATTACAAATTGAAAGTGGTCTCGGTACAAGATACGTCTTCACAACACGCTTGAAAAGTTTATACCAAGGCCATTTTGTTTTGGTAGGTAAGCCTTCTTTTAATGAAACTAAATTTAAATGATATGGCAATGTCGTCCCCGGACTTCTACAAAGACTTTAAATATTAATTGATGAATTACGACGTCTCTATTTAGTCTGTAGAACTTTTAGAAAATAATTATAAAATTAATAGTTTTTAATTACTTTTGTTTTCATACAAATCTCAGAGCTCAGAAATTATTTTTTTCCTTTTGGCCACTTCAAGTTTGGCTGCCAGTGATGTTTTAATTAAATACTCTTTGGTGCGTTGAAATGATGTTTTGCAGTCTGCATGACATTGACATAATGAGTGAGTGAACCTCATTGTACGTGTTGGTAGTGGTAAAAGTGAAACGAAAGTTTACACTCCTTGATAGCTCTTTATTGGACTGTGGTCGCAATAACACTACAAATTCGCTTTTTTTTTTTTTTTTTTTTTTTTTTTTTTTTTTTTTTTTTTTTTTTTTTTTTTTTTTTCGTGTGTGAGGGGATAAAAAAATGGTTTAACCATGCCCGGGAGTCAGACCTCCCTGCTATGCCCGGTTCTCTACACACAAGATCCGGATGAGGTCTCCGCCGTGAGGCAGAGACTACATTGAGCGGAGAGCTTATGTGTAGCATACGGACTAAAAAAACCCCAATGTGCGTGAGTAGTTATGTGTTCATTTTACTACTAACCATGACCTCGATAGTCGCAGAGGGCGTTCTACCTACAAGTTTGTATAAATATGTTTATATAATATATAATGGGGGAGTTTGCCTGCGTACCCAATTGACTGTACCTACTCGAGCGGGCCTCAGCTCTTAGTCAATCGGATAGCGACATCAGTGGGGGCAGATGGCCCTCACTGCTACGAGATAGATAAATTGGTAAGCTTAATTCTAAATCCTAGTCCTATAGAGGGGGAGGGGGTGGCTGTATATCCGGTGGGTCAAGACGGCGGTCTCTTTCGATCCAAACTTGGCGTCTGAGTCGCAGTAATGCCTCGGGGATACAGCCTTCCTCGGGTTGGCGTGCCTGAGGGGCGGAGGGTGGTTGGGATTTGAGGGCTATAGTGATGACGTCATCAGGGTCATGAAGTACATCCTTGGGGCGTCTTTTAAGGGGGTGCTGAATTATTGGGGGAGGGTCGTAAGAGATGGCTTGGGTGATATATGGGTTTGGGTGGGTGGAAGCAGATTGGAAGAAGCGTTCGGACGCTTCTTTCATATATTGCTTGACGGTGGGGAGGCCAAAATCGCTATGGAGATCTACGTTGCGCATGTACCACGGGGCACCAACGGCTTTGCGCATGAACCGGTTTTGGAGCAACTGAAGCTGTTCTAGAGAGGCGGTGCGGTGTGCGAAGACTGGACTTGCATACGTGAAAACCGGTCGGATGCAAGTTTTATAAAGGTTGAGTTTGCAGCGCAATGGGAGTTTGCTGTTACTTCTCATGAGCGGGTGAAGCCTACCCATGTAGAAGGCTGCTTTATCGCGCACGGTCTTAATATGAGCTTTGAAGTTTAGGCGAGAGTCTAATGTCACGCCTAAGTACTTCACTTGCTTTTCCCAGGGGATTGGACGGCCGAAAAGGGTGATATTTGTTAGTCTTGAGGACGCGCGGTCTGGATGATTTGTATCCCTGGTAAAGTACACAGCTGTGCTTTTCTCGGGATTCATCTCTATTCTCCATTTGAGAGCCCATTCACCGAGTTCGGTTACTGCTAATTGGAGTACTTGACAAACACGCGCCCTCTGTCTACTAGTGTAATATAGTGCCGTGTCGTCAGCGTAAAGGGCTAGCTCGACGTACGGTGTGCGGGGGGCGTCATGGACGTAGAGTGAAAAGAGAGTAGGGGAGAGCACGGAGCCCTGGGGGACTCCGGCAGCTATTGGGTGAAATCGGGACTGAGATTTTTCCACGCGATAGCAAAAGCTGCGATCGGTGAGGTAGTCTTTAATAATGAGTACTAGCCTATCGGGGAGCTTGAGTTGGTAAAGTTTATAAATAAGGCCGTTGTGCCAAACTTTGTCGAACGCTTTCGCAACGTCAAAGAATATGGCACCGGTACCTTTGGACTTTGCCGTTGTGTGGAAACCTCTGTGAATGTGCTCCGTTATGCGGTGCACTTGCTGAACGCACGAGTGTTTGGGTCTAAAGCCAAACTGCTCGTTGGGAATGAGGTTCCTATCTTTGCAAATGTCTTGGAGCCGGCTTAGAAGAAGTCGCTCGTAGACTTTGCCTATCGAGGATAGTAAGCTAATGGGGCGGTAGCTAGTGGGGTCGGATCTGTCTTTCCGGGGCTTGTGGAAGCCGATGACTTCGGCTTCCTTCCATGCGTTAGGAAACGCACAGAGATGGAGGGACGCGTTAAAGATGACCGTCAGGGTCGTGAGAAGTCTAAGGGGGAAGGATTTGATAGCCGTGTTTGAGATTTTGTCAAGCCCCGGTGCTTTCTTGGGTTTGAGTTGCCTGATTACTTTTTGCACTTCCTCGAGGGTGATCTCGGGAAGGGAGTCAATGGGGGGGAGAGCGCTTCTATTGCCTACCTCCGTATTGACCATGTCTAAGTGGTCGGGATCTGTCGGTTGGGTGGAGGGGGTGCATTGGGCTTCGAGGCTTTCGGCAAGACATTCGGCCTTTTCGTCGTCGTCAAAGGCTGCAGGTTGGTTATTACTACGCTTCAAGGGGGGCATGGGGGCAATTTCATCTGATTTTAGGTATTTACTAAATTTAAAGATAGCTGTGTGACTAGGGGCTATGCTGGATACGAACTCGTCCATGTGCGTGCCCTTGAACTCTCGCATACGTTTGGTAACCTCCCGCTGGAGGCGACGCATTCGCATTCTAAGATTGTCTGCGGGACAGTTATCATAATCTCTTTGAGCCGCATTCTTTGCTGAAATCAGCAGTCTCAGGTCTCCGGGGAGCTCGAAGCGGTGGTTGGCCTTCACCGGTACCTCGACGGAGGCGCCGGTTAGGGCTTCGTTGAGACTGCTGCCTACATCAGAGATTTTGGCTTCTAGTTGGGCTCTATTTTCAATAACGGATGTAATGTCTAGTCTGGGGTCTGGTTTCCTGAGGGTTTGATTGAATTTACGGTTGTTAATAACTGTCCTGGTTTCAGTCGGTCGGTCGAATTGCCTGCCGAGATAGTAAATGACTGGTCTGTGGTCCGAGTGAAGCTCGCTGAGTACTGCTATGTCTCTGACTGGGAGGCTAATGTTTTTGAAGATACAGTAGGATAGGACATCTGGTCTATAGCCTGCTGTGTACGGGTAGTGAGTAGGGGCATAAGGAGCTATGACTTGGCAGTCCTCTGAGGGTTCTAGTAATCTCTGTAGGGTCCGTCCGTTTGTATTAGTCTCATAACAGTTCCATTCCCGGTGCTTGCTGTTGAAGTCACCGGCTAGGATGACTGTGTTGCCTAGATCTAAGAGGGCCTTGATGTCGTTGGATAGCATCGTCTGTCCACCTGGCAGATAGACAGATGCTATAACGATGGGATTATGGCCTGACATTGCGACGCGGATGACTGTAGCCTCGCATTTTTCTAATGGGGGGGTGTCCATAGCGGATATATGAAGGGATTTCTTATAATAGATGGCTGTGCCTCCTTTGAGGTCTTTGGGGTGGGTCGGTGTCGGTAAGCGGTCATTACGGAGGAGGGAATAGTTGGCTATGTTAAAGCGCCTGTGTTTAGGTTTAAGATAGGTTTCCTGTACCGCTAGGATATCTATCTTTTGCCTATTGAGGAGGTCGGCGACTTCTCCTCGCTGTTTAAGAAGGGAGTCCGCGTTGTAGAGGGCTAGTATGAGGTCGCGGGGCTTGTGGCGCCCGGCTACTGAGTTTACTTGGATGGTTGTACTATCCATGATGAGAGAAAGCGGTTGAAGATGCCACGGTGGCATATGTACGGGGCCGGTAAGAGGCGAAGTTTGGGGGCTGGGGTTGGGGGAGGTCTAGGAGTCTGGGGATATATCTATAAGAGTAGCCGGGCTGTGGGACGTAACGTTGATAATAATGTAGTGGGCGCGGTCTGGGCCCGTAGCCGCAACCTGGTGGGTAAACTGTTGGGAAAGTGACGAGCGGTTTGGGCCTGTATAAGGGGCGTGAGGGGTGGGGTGCTAATAGGGGCCGTTGGAGGAGACTCTGGCTATGTTCCCATCCGCGGTTGTTGCCCGGGCGTGCCGGGCACCCGCCATAGTTGGCTGTGTGTCCGACATTCCCGCACAGCACGCAGGTGGGAGGAGTTGCCGAGTCTTTCTGACAGGCGGGGGTGGCATGATTGCCTGCGCATTTAACGCAACGGGGGGGGGCTGTGCACTTACTCTGTGCGTGTCCATAGAGTTGGCAATTAAAGCATTGCTTTAAAGTGCCGCGGGATGAGGGGCTTTCAACTGTGAGGCCTGAGAGGCCACACAGGGATCTAAGGGGGGCTAGATCTCTCGCAGCCGCCGTGTGTTCGGCGACCACGAGGATCATTGGGAATGGGAGGCTCTGCTGATAGGGCCTGTTAGGTCGGTGCATTCTATGCACCTCTGTGACTGGGAAATTTTTGGATAAAAGATCAGCCTTAATGGCTGAGACGGAGAGGTTAGCGGGGACGGGGCGGATGACATACCTGTATGCCTTCTCCTCGGGGAGAGAATAAGAGAAGTACCCTATTCGGTTTTCCCTTAAATATTTGGTCACTAGACGGTGGGCATTGGAGTCCTCCACCTGGACTCGGGTTCCGGCTGGTGTGGCCGCTGAGCGGTACTTAATACTATTTTTCTGCAAATGAATGCAGACCCGGGTCCAGGCAGTTTCTTCCCTGATAGTGATGGGGGGTGGAGGGCGGGTGCGGGGCGCGGGGGAAGCGGGGACGGTGGGTTCCGCGGAGTTTGCGGGTGAGGGCGGACTTTGAAGGACTAGAGTCCGGGGCGCGGCGATTGGCTGACTGCGCGGAGTCAGTAACGGCGAGAACGAGGGTTTGCTCTGCTTAGCCTCGGGGCTAAGTGGAGACTCGGAAGAACGGTTCTTCCGCTTCTTGTTGTTCGTGACAACGGTGACGTCGTGGTCTCCATCATCGTTGTCACTAACAGCATGGGTGGAGTCTGGCGTGCTAAAAGCTGGGCCGGAGGACAATGGGCTGAGGGCGGGGGCAGAGTACGGGGAGCAGTTGGCCGGGGTCGAACCGCCTTGAGCTGCGGGGGAAAGAGTGGCGGGGGACTGGCTAGGGCTGGGGTTTGCCGATAGGGGAATAGTAATCGGGCTAACGGACCCTACGCTTGAGTATGTTGAGGGGCTAGACGGGGGGTATTTTCTAGTAATAGTGCATATTAGCGGGTTCTGGGGCGGGCTCAGAAGCATGAGCTCATCAAAATAGCTCTTTAGAAGGGGCTTGGCCTGTAAGATCTTAATAACTTGGGCGGCGTATGACATATCGGAGGCCATGGTTATTTGTAAATCAATCCTCCCTGTGGCTCAAAGCACACAGGGAGAGGTGAGTAATGAATATCTGTGGGAACAGCTACGTGTGGTGTGTACCTCGGTGAGTCTCTGACCGTCTCCGTCTCAATCCAGACGGCCCGAGGTGAATAAACAAACACAAATAATATAAATAACAGACAGAAACAGACAGTGGGGGGACAAGGGGGACAAGGGAGACAGAATAAATAGATATACTATACGACCTGCCGGAACCAATCCAAAGAGAGGGCACTAAGCACAGTCACTTCACAGAACTCGCGGCGGTCGCTACTACCTGCCTCGACCGGGGCGGTCTCGGCGGGTGTGCGAGGGAGAGAGAGAGCGGTCTCTCACGCGGGCGCGGGCGCGGACGCGGGAGAGGGAAAACTGGTTGCCGGGGTGGCAACGGGGGAGCGCGAGTGGAGACGACCGTACAGCTCGGCTGCCGGACGCGGAATCTACAAATTCGCTTACAAACTAGCTTATATTTATACTCGGAGCTAGCGTCGGTCCATTGTTCTCTCCGTGGTCGTCGCAGGGATCGCCTCTCCGTTCATGCGGTCCTTGTCGGCGCGCTGCGCCGTCTCGCTCGCACCTCCAGCCAGTCAGTCGGCCGGCGTTCGTTGCGCCGGTAGGAGCTCGCTGTCCGTAACAGTACGGAAATTGTAGATGGGTGTCTCACGTTTTCCAGTAGGAGTAGGTTGTAGACAGTGCTGCTTACGGCGGCGTTTAGTAGGTACTAAAGGCCCTAAAAGCGCGGCAAGCTTTGAATCAATTCAAATGTTATTTTTCAACTAGCTACAAAGTTATTCTGACATAAGATGATAATTTGAACAAAACTTTTTGGGTATTTCATGAAAAATACAGTTACAGATCACACATATACAGGGTGGAAAAAACGAATGGGCCCTGGAGGGAAAGTACCTTAAAATCTCAAGATATCCGTCCGTCCGTCTGTCTGTCACCAGGCCGTATCTCATGAACCGTGGTAGCTAGACAGTTGATATTTTCACAGATGACGTATTTCTGTTCCCGCTATAACAACAAAACTAAAAACAAAATAAATTTAATATAAAGGGGGCTCCCATACAATTAACGTGTTTTTTTGCGGTTTTTTTAACCGACTTCCCAAAGGAGGAGGTTTACAATTCGTCCGGATGTTTGTTTTTTTTTTATTTTATTTTTATGTATGTGCCTCGATAGCGCCTAAACGGATGGACCGATTTGGAAAATTAGACCGATTAGACCTATAGTGATTTTTGTGTTTTTCATAATAACTCGTGCAAATGCACATGGTAAGCATAATATTGTGATGCGGAACTGCTGATGAAGACCACATATGGCCACCAGATCTGCTCAATACTATAGGTACAAATACAATGCGTGGCTGACGGGCAGGCAACGCATAGCCTAAACCGATGGACCTAGAGCCATGAAACTTTGTACAGGGGTTCCTTAGTAGCGTGGGGTAGCACTGATATGGGATTTGACAAAATTAATTCCCTGGGGGGGGGATAAGGGGTTACAGTTTGTATTAAACTCAATCTAATCAAATAGGGTTTGTGGAAGTCGGTTTTTTCTATAGTTTACTTTTTGTTTCAATTATATAGATAATGGTACGGAACCCTTCGTGCGCGAGTCTGACTCGCACTTGGCCGGTTTTTTTTTGTTTTATTGTTTGGAGTGCTGTACGATGGTATGGTATGGTAGGTACCCTTCTTCTTGTGCGATTCCGACTCGCACTTGACCGATTTTTTTATATTATCCGAGCCAGAAATCGAACCCGGATATTTTAAAAAGAAAAGGTCCCATGTTTTATTACGCCATAAGATAGTGTTGAAAAGATCAAATAATCTAGAAAGAGTGGTCGTGTTCCATCACGTCATTTCCCAAACGGGGAGGCCAGAGACTATATATCCAATTGACTGCGCCTGCGGCGGAATGCGGCTCGCCAAACGTTTGTTGTATTCAACAAACGTTCGCATACGCAACCTATGTACGATGACGGGCCGCCAGACAGTTCTCAGCGGCTGACCAATCACAGCTCTCTTACTTCGTCCCCCACCGCCACCCGTAAATTGGTGAGTTGTATTTCAAAGGAAAATGTATCTATGCGCTCTCCACTGGATAAGTGCTCGCTGGGGGAGGCAGAGGCATGGCAAAAGGGCCTATTAGACTACGCTGTCGGCAGGGCACGATTTGTATAGACGTCTCACTCATGATGGAACGACTAGAAAGAGACAGCGAGTCAGACAGGGCCCTGCCGACAGCGTAGTCTAATAGAGACAGCGAGTCAGACAGGGCCCTGCCGACAGGCGTAGTCTAATAGAGACAGCGAGTCAGACAGGGCCCTGCCGACAGCGTAGTCTAATAGAGACAGCGAGTCAGACAGGGCCCTGCCGACAGGCGTAGTCTAATAGAGACAGCGAGTCAGACAGGGCCCTGCCGACAGCGTAGTCTAATAGAGACAGTGAGTCAGACAGGGCCCTGCCGACAGCGTAGTCTAATAGAGACAGCGAGTCAGACAGGGCCCTGCCGACAGCGTAGTCTAATAGAGACAGCGAGTCAGACAGGGCCCTGCCGACAGCGTAGTCTAATAGAGACAGCGAGTCAGACAGCGCCCTGCCGACAGCGTAGTCTAATAGAGACAGCGAGTCAGACAGGGCCCTGCCGACAGCGTAGTCTAATAGAGACAGCGAGTCAGACAGGGCCCTGCCGACAGCGTAGTCTAATAGAGACAGCGAGTCAGACAGGGCCCTGCCGACAGCGTAGTCTAATAGAGACAGCGAGTCAGACAGGGCCCTGCCGACAGCGTAGTCTAATAGAGACAGTGAGTCAGACAGGGCCCTGCCGACAGCGTAGTCTAATAGAGACAGTGAGTCAGACAGGGCCCTGCCGACAGCGTAGTCTAATAGACCCAATAATCGTGTCCAAAGCCGATCTTTGACCATCATAGCTCATCCGATTCTATTCTGATATCCATAAATATTTCCTAAATGTATTTATCTAAGAAGGTATACTTATTATTGGCGACACCGCCCCTAACTCAAACCTGTATTCAAATTCAAACCCTGTATTCTTACAAACCTTATCTTTTACCACAATAATAATTACCACCTGTCCGTATTTACCATCACATTGTCCTTTCCGCATTGAAAGGCAAGGAAGTGCCTCACACGATACTTGTACAGTGAGCGACTATTATTTATATTTTTAAGTAAAAAGCCGATATTGATTAGCTCCGTGGTCTAGTGGGTTTCACGCTTGCTTCTCACGCAGGAGATGCAGGTTCGAATCCCGGTGGCTGTAGGTCCCGGCTACCATCACTACTTGGTAGTATGTAGTAGTCGTAAAAACCCTCCACTAACCCGCACTGAGCCAGGTGATGGAGTATTGCTCAATCTTACCTGTATCCGGGTAAAGGCCTGTGCCCCTCGGTGGGGTAATTAATGGGCTACGTTTACTTTTTATATTTTTTACGGGTAAACGTCAAAAATTGTTCGTTTAAATTAAAGGTATATAAAGCTTGATGTGCGTGACTGTACGATACCATGTTCCCATGGGAGATTAATTCGGAATATCGATTTCAATGGGGACTTTGAGGCACGATTGTAATTTCTCGATGAATAGACAATGATGCGCCATCGTCGTCGGCGCCCCGCCCAGCGGCTAAGTCTAGGTCCCGGCGAGGACGGACTTAGGTCTATACCTAGGCTATATATGATTTAACCATAAATGAGCTACACCCATGCTCATGGTTAAGTAGTTATTTCATATATTTTTGTTTTTGCTTGTAGTAGTATAGTTCTCGGCGCGGACGGGTTTAGGTCTAATATCTAAGTTACATAGTACCACAGATACTATAATATTTGATAGTGCCTGAGGCATGTTTAGGTTGCTATGTAATTCTCACAATATAGATAGAAAAGCATTTATTTTGAGTTACGTACTGTTAAAATTCCGTCACCACGGTTAAACGATTTTATTTATTAAATTAGTGATTGTTTTAGCTGTGAATCGTGCTCAAACTATAAATATTCTTCCGTAGACTAAACAATAGTAGATTGTACAACAAGTGCATAAAACGCACCTTTACAGACGTTATGTATGTATGACGTAATAGACGGATAGTCCAGTCGAGGGTAAAAGGGTTTTATGTACGACTTTGCTTTTCACTTATATTGTGAGGAAATTAAACAGCAATAAGTATTACAAAAGATGCATCACAAAGAAAAGTAAGGACTTCCCGCCAATATACTTTGTTATAAGTGGTTATGGCACTTAGCATAGATAGGTGTGTGTGGCTGTTTACCTGACAACCTTTGTCGGGAGTCTGAGATTTAGACGAAGATTTTACTTTATGCTAAATGTGATTTTATGTAGCCCAAATTATAGACGAACTTTTCGATCATGAGAAGTGTTTGTCTATGTGACAAACTATTTAACCATTAAATATTAGGAGGCCAGCCGTGTTGCTCTATAGTAAAATAGCAAAAAATACCACCTTAACGAATACGATAAGCAGCTAATCTCTAAATTAAAGTTTATTTTAAACCAACTTGGCGTAAAAATTAATTAAACCTCATATCAGATTCGTGTGATGTCTTAAGTAGTTATTAGCATTTTAATGGTTTATAATTATTATTTATAGATCTTATCTTGACTTTATCTGATTCCTGAGAGTCACTTGATACCTGTGCTTGATACAGTATATGTAAGTCATAATTTTGGGGTCATAAGAGTTATTTATTCTGACTTAATCTGCTGTGTAATATGTAAATCGTATGACATGGATATCAGTAACAATGTGAACGGTATGGCTCGGTACAACTAAGTATTATGTAGATTGTGGCGATTCGCAACACCAAACTAACAAAGACCCATGGTATGATTTCGTCGGTAAATGTCAATAACCCTGTCTATTATGCTGATCTCCTGTTGTAGTAGATCTCTATACTGAGTTGCACGAAACGATTATGTAATTTAATGTTGTCACTTAACTAATTTACTGGCGAGAATATAATAGGGTTGTCATTTGTTTGCATTTGTTTGTAATGCTGATCCTAAGGGATATGCGTAAAGTATCGAGCAATTCAGGGTAGATATTTTATTACGCCAGCTAATCAAACATTACACGAAAAGGCGCTAAAATCGCAAAATACAATATGCTAGTTCCATCGATATATAGTATTGAAGTCTGTGGCTAGTTCTGATTTTTTTATATGTTGTTAGGACCACTACCTATGTGTATATCCAAGTTTGCAGCTTCGAAAGACCTGTGCTAACTTTGTAGCACTCGAAAAACCGCTTGGTATACTCCAGTATACTCAGTATGACTACTAAACTATGCGCTTTAAATTAAAAATAAAACTAAAATTGCTACAATTTTGTAAGTTCAATATTGACTGAGATACAGCTCTACAAAGTTCGACACCTTCTTCCAAAAAAGTGATATTTTTAGGTTTTGGCAGTTTCCGACCCTACTATCGGGAAAAATACTCATTCAACGGGTAAAAGTATAACAACTTGTTGTGGCAAATTTAGTTAGGTTTAATTTAAGCCATGAACGAAATCTGTCGGCCATAATTTTATTCACGAATCTAAAAAAATTAAAAAAATGGAAACGGGCATTTTATCCCTATTTTCTCTGTTTGTTCTCACAAAGGTTTGATCAAAGCAGGAGGTTTGTAGTTCCGTTTCGAGTGATTTTTTTGGCAACAGAAGAGGTTGTAATCAAGTGTTGGAGCTCAATAATTCTTGAGATATGTTCTTAAAGATTTTGAAGAAAAACACCCAGTTTGTTCCATTGAAACCTTAATAATTTGATTATCTCTTAAAATTATTTAACGAATTGTTGTTTCTGTATTTAAAATTAGTATACCTTTCTAAATATATCAAAAGTTCTTACTAATAAAAAAATAGCAAGTTAAATAGCCTTCGAAAATAAAAAAATATTGTAAAATCAACATGTAAAAATTGCTTTCAAATTCTGCCTGATTAAAAGTAAATGCAATCAAGTATTGAGAATTATTTTAAAAACTCCCTCAGATTATGCCCTTTCTAACGGTATATACGTCGGCGGCCGATCGTAGAATCGGGCACATCATGATGTGCCCGATACTACGATCGGCCGCCGACATACAATATACTTAAGTTTATCACTGTTATTGGCTTTCATTCTGTATCTTTGCTCTTTGTAATTTGTTTGTCTATGTGCTGTTGATGTCCCAAACAAAATAAAATAAAAAATAAAATAAATCCTTGATTTTTTGGTGATGAAATCAGGATGTATCGCCAAGATCGGCTTATCGGGTCTTCGTCCTCGAAAGTAGAACTTGTCTCTATGATCAATCAATAATGGGCAGAGGTTTGGTTCGGACTCACAGTTCAAAATCAAAGTATTTTTACTCCCGCAAACCAACATATATAGCTTCACGCCTTTCCCTGCAGTGTGGCAGAGGTACAGATAAGCCAAAGTTCCGCCAGTTATTCTGTTCCATACGAGTATATTATAGGTGGAGAGTCGGGAGGTGAACAAACGACCTCGATCATTCAACGGTTGACTGGCAATTTGAATAACACACAATGGAGTATGGACACATCCGTGATGCTAAATTGTTTATGATAAATTTCGTGTTTTTCTCGTTCCATCGTAACGTTCGGTCCAGACATTTCTAATAGCTCGGTTTAATTCGTCGGGGTTTTATTTTAAATCAAACGGTTTTGGCAAAAAAACGGTACCCTATCAACGGTATCTAAATTAATGATTGTTCGAATCTTTGGTATCGTAATCACGTTAGTAGTCCGTCCGTACTTTACCATTCTTTGTTCTGTTTAATCATAGAAATCATCATCGTCCTCATTAGCCCCTTCGTCGACACATCTTATCTATCAATTGTTCTCCGGTGTGCTTCTGAGAGTGAACCAGTTACCCCACATTCATCCACATCTAGATAGGTATAAGCCTCTTCTTTACACTCCGCCATTTACTCTCCGGTCCGTAGGCCTATACCAGAGACCTTTATTCATCTGCTCGATTTAAGATTTCGTTCAGACAACACTTACTACATCTGCAGAAGTCAGATGCCTGATTCTGTCCCGGAGAACACCCGCGACCGCGCACTTTAACTTTAACTTTTTTGGTATGACGTAAATCGGCTTAGTCTTATGATAATCGTAATTTTTATTTGTAGTTTATCTTTTATATTAAATTTTTACATATTATATCAATTTATCTTTGTATTGTAGGTAATAGGTACTATATTCATATTATTAATATTTTTATTGAATACTTAGTTTAAACTCATTTCCTTTTGAGTTATTTATAGTATGTAGTTTTGTTAACACCCACCTATACACTTACTTACTCACTCTCTAATAGGTACCGACAGAATATCAGCGTTGCAGAATCTCCTGGAGGTCCTGTAACACACGCTGAGTCGGAGCCGTTTCGCTGTTGCCGTACACACTTCATGGCGCCGCCGTTCTGCCCGATCTTATTTTTACTGTTCTTTTTGTCATGTGTATATTTTATTTCCTACTTGTTTCTGTTTGTAATTTGTTATTGCTGTGTTTTGTGTATTGTAACAGTTAAATAAATGTGCTTTCTATTGTATTCTATTCAATTGACTGCGCCTGCGGGGGAATGCGGCTCGCCAAACGTTTGTTTATTCAACAAAATTTCGCATACGCAACCTATGTACGATGGCGGGCCGCCAGACAGTTTCGCAGCGGCTGACCAATGACGGCTCTCTTACCTCGTCCCCCGCCGCCCGTAAATTGGTGAGTTGTGTTTCAAAGGAAAATGTATCTATGCGCTCTCCACTGGATAAGTGCTCCCTGGTTCGTACGTATTGTTATAGTACGAAAACGCAGGGCAGTACTGTTTACTGTTTAGGTCTTGCCACAGAAGAGATAATAGGTCCTGTGTAGGCCTCCCGAGCCTTTCGCAACCATTGAAAGTATCATACATTGCCAGAATTAATCCCCACATCTCTCCCACAGCACCATGGCGCCCTAATCATGGGTCCGTCCAAGCAGCCCCCCCGCCGCGGCAGCCCCCCCGCCCGCACGCCGGAGCCTCCGCCCCTTCCGCCCTTGATACAGCCCTGCAGCGGGTTCTTGGGAAATGTGAGTACTGTCAAATATGTACTAGAGATAAGCTCGCCTTTGTATATAAAATGTTCTAGCTGGCAAAGCCGGAAACTTACTCGTTTAAATATCACAATTCAGAATCATGGACTGGACCAAATTCGGTTGGCTATATCTGTTGGATATCAAAATCGAACAGCACCGGAATACGATCTGTTAATAGCCTTATTAATATTATCAGCATTAGCAAACCATCAAATTAGGTATTTTATATCGTTTTAAATGTATAGCACTACCGTTTATCAGTAACCATTACGTTACGGTGGTAGTGCTATACATTTCGACGTCGAAATAGGTAATAGGTAGGTACCAAGAGAGGTACCTACTGTGAAAATATAGCTCCTCGTGCACCCTAGTAGCCCATGGCATTGGTCCATACATCATATGAGGTAGTTTTAATTTTTTTATGAGTTGTTAGTGAGATTACCGTTTAAAACTTGGAAATTCATAAAAAAATAAAGTTTTCACTTTTTATTCGAAAAACGTACAACTTGTTAAAATATGTGTATGAATAATAATCAAAAAAGACAAAATTTTGCGTCGATTACAAAAAATAATATATTAAAATTGGTCCAGTATTTTGAATTTTATGGCGGTCCAAAATACTCCCAAAACAATTCAAGATGGATTTTTAGTATAAGTAGACGCCAAACAACTTGAGCAAAATGTGACGTGGTGGGGGAAAGTTTGCGCATGTACACTTACGTGCCAAAAAAACGACGCACTTAAAATTCTCAAAACAAATCGTACCTACAGTATACTGCATGAATCTTAGTGCACAATACTTATATACTTACTTAGTTCAATCGATAGAAAATGAGAAAATATACTGTACCATTTGCATGAGGGACTGAGCGGTAACAGGTGCACAATAACTGTTTGAGACACGCGAAGTAGGTAGGTACATTTGCTGCGAACTATACAGATTTAATGGTCTGTGGATATGACTATCAAAATAAAACTGTAAATTATTTAGCGACATATGTCGTCTTTATTGGTGTCTATTAACAAAGAATAATGATTTGACGAGAAAATAATGGCGGACCAATTAAGAAATTTCCTGTGTTCAAAAAAGATCCTAGCAAAAGAACAATTTGGCTTTCAAAAAGATACCTCTACTATAGACGCCATTTTCGAAATGACGGACCTTATAGCTGAATCACTCGATATAAATGACAATATTATAACAGTCCTCCTTGACCTATCGAAGGCCTTCGACCATGTTAATCACGCTGCATTAATAAATATCCTCAATAGATATGGCGTAAGAGGGATAATAAGTGATTGGTTCGTGTCGTATCTTAGTGGCCGGTCTCAGTTCGTAGTTTTGCCTACCATTGATGATAGGGGTGTCCTCCATGAGGCTGAGTCAAACTATGAACTAATAAAGTCTGGAGTCCCTCAAGGATCAATATTAGGGCCTATTTTGTTCCTTCTTTACATCAACGATCTGCCCTCTCATACTAAAAACAAAGTTATAATGTTCGCTGACGATGTCTCCGTATTTTTTAGGTTCAAAAGAGGTAATCATGCAAACCTATCAAATACAATCAATGAATCTATAAATGGCATTGTAGAATGGTTTGAGAGACTCAACCTGAGCGCTAATGTCGGGAAAACCAAACTGATTCATTTCAGAAATCATAACACCCAAGTACCTCAACTTAGTATAAAAATAAAGGGTGAAGAAATTGAATCAGTTTCCCATGCAAAATTTTTGGGAATCTTCACGGATGTAAACCTAAACTGGAAGAGGCATGTTGAGGCATTGGTGGGCGAGTGTAGTAGTTTCTGTTATGCTCTAAGAAACTTGATCAAAATTTCATCAAAGAAAGCTGCCCTGCAAGCTTATTTTGCCTTTTTTCAATCAAGAGTGCTTTACGGTTTGGCCATGTGGGGAGGAAGCGTTGATATTAAAAGAATCTTTGTACTGCAGAAGAGAGCCATCCGCATTATAAACAATATAAGCTCTGGCATGGAGTCTTGTAGAGTGTCTTTCAAGGAATTAAAAATTCATACCATCACTGCCCTATATATAATTGAATTGTGTAAACTTATAAGGCGCTATCCCCATAAGTTTCCTCAAAGGGTGCTAGGCTTAAGTGAAAGAATAAATGAAAGAAACAAGGGCAATTTAGAGATACCCTATTGTAGAACTGCTTCTTATACTCATGCTACAAAGTGTACTGCTATCCGGGTATTCAACAGCCTACCTGTAAGTATTAAGACCCTGTCCGGAAATAGGTTCATCGTAAGTCTTAAAGACTACTTATTAACTGTGTCGCCCTATGATTTGGATGAGTTCTTTAATTTTAATTTATGTTTATGACGATTGTTCTAAGTTATCCTCCAACTGTATTTATATATAAGCCATTGATTTATTGTTAAGTGACATTATTTTATCTCGAACCCTGTGACATCTAATTGTATTGTATTGTTAAATTATTTTTATGACATAGTTAGTGTATTTTTGACTAAGTTATGTAAACTCCCCTGTGATATCTGCTACACTCATTGAGTAAAATTACATAGAGCTATTCTGTACGACCATCGGTACCTAAATTACTGTAATTTATGGCAATAAACGAAATGAAATGAAATGACAAAAGACAAGATTTTTATGGGATACCTACGATTGAAATTCCCTAAAATTACGTTTTTCCACGTACACCTATAAAACATAATAATATCTCCATCGATAGAAAACTCATCATATACCATCTTTCTGGCTTGCCTTTTTAAAACTACGTTAGGACGTCGAGGCATATTTTATCCGTGATTTCACTGCACGCAAGTGTGAACTCAAAGCGGGAAACGATGGTTGAATGATCTACCAATAGCGTGGCTAGGCGCGCTCGATGCGATGCTACTTCCGCACGCCGCGTCCCGCACCCCATACCGTGGTGCGCAGTTTCATATATCAGATGGTTTCTGCGCATGCAAGGTCATTTGTTCAAGTTGTTTGGCGTTACCATGTGTTCCATCTCAGCATAGTAACTTTTGCGACGCAATACTACATCCCTACTGCAATTCAATTCAATACAAAAAAATATTGACCATAAAATCATACATATTACTTAGTCAACGTCAATATAATATTATAATTTTTGTATACTACTGCCTATTCCAGTGCATATTCCAGATCATCTTCCGATCGGATCGGTTTCGGGCTATCGAGGTGGAAAACTTGGATTTGTCATAAATAACCCATATAACCACTACAAACTCATAGAAAAACAAACCTCATTTGATGCAAATGCGCCATTACTAACTTTTTACGAATTCCATAGCGTTTTGGTACCGATATACATATTTCGGAACCCATATTTCGGTTATTCAGTCCTTGATAACTTATGCATTTCCGCATCACGTCTTGAGGTTTACCTATATTTCTGATAGATCTACACTTGAGTTTCCTATCCTAATAATAACAATTCTCATGTTATTACAATACTAGCCTGAGGACTCCGATCATGACTCATACCCTAACGAAGATAAATTGGTATCCGCCACATTTTCATTCATGCAAATAGCGTATCTTCACAGTATTTCGCAAGCTTTGAAACCCTCTTTTCTTGTGCCAGCTGAGCATCATAAATCTGTATTATTGATATTGAATAGGCTAGACACGCACGCTACAGTATAACTGCTAGATTTGACTTGCCATCAATATTTCGTAATACCATATCATATTATGGTACGGGACCTCACGTAGCCAAAGGTAGTGAAGACTATAGTCGATTTTACCAATCTCTATCTTTTAGAAATCGGGATTTATCCAAATATTTGAAAATAGAATTCTGTTGATTAAAAACTTAGTTTTTATCCTCCTTATCCCTCACAGCGACAAAGACTGTTCACTTCTCACCATATAATCTGATTCTATAACGATCTGTTAAACCAAGTGGTTAGGTATCACAAATCTTCACAATTTATGCCGTGGTGCCTTCACCTTCCTATTACAGTACACTATGCATCAACAAAATCCTTTCTGTTGCCAATTACGACTTTATCCTTACACTTTAGAGTCTAGAAACTGCTTAGACTCCACAAGATGGTACCTAGGTTACCTAGGTTGCGCCGGCGGCGTCGTCACAAGATTACTTTCAAGTCCTAAGCGCAATATACTTTAGTCTATAAATTGTAAGCGCTGAGAGTACCTACTTAGGTACAGTAGGTTAGTTCTTTGTCTTTGTGCGGAGTTTTCAAAACGGTTTATGGCAAATTTTCTGCAGAGTTTATTTGTTTGACATCTGTAGAGTCAAGTTGTAAACATAAACACATAAAGGCACATACGTAGTATTGCTTCTGATCTCACTTTACTCCAGGGGGGCAACTCTCTAGATACAAGTCCATCAAAGCAATCGCAAACTTTCCAAAACCAAAAGATGGCGTATAAGGTATTCCGGTAACAAAAATCGATTTTGTCTATATAGCATACTCGTAGCTTGATAGAGGAAATTATTTGTAGGTATCCCTTTTTAAACCCCCTACTAAAAAGAGGGGTGTTATATAAAGGTATGAAGCGTCTGTCTCTATGTAGGTTATCTATCAGTGATACCCTCACGGGTGGATTTTTCTTTAGATGCTATATAGTAGTCTTTCCTGCGATGGTTCTTACTTCTAAGTAATTATTTATCAAAATCTTTTCAATGGTTTGAAAGTTTCGCAATGAAACAATTGTCAGCATTTTAAGGATTAATTTATTGGAGGTGGTTTACATTTTTAAGTTGTATTTATTCGGACAGTAATCGCACCATGGTGTCTAACTTGTAGTTGAATGTACCAGCAGAGTCTTCTTTGTTCTGGATCCCACGCCAATTCGCCATTTCCGAGTACCGTGTTCACAGTTGCTCGGATATTATGGTGTCGTCTGGTTCAGGACTTAACTATTGTCATCGCTGCGGAGTCCTAGGGAGACCACTTTCTTTATGTGTCGGATTTGTAAATCTTGAGACTTGGTTTGAGTTTGAGATTTTCGCGGCTTTTCGAGGTTAAGTATCCAGAAGAGAAACCCATTAGGGAGGTACAGTCTTCCAACAATCTTTTGGCTGATGAATGACGTTTACAGGGAGGCGCCATCTCAATGCAACATGCAACGAACGTGTCATCAACACAGACCTTTCATTCCTCATCAAGCATTAGTTCCACCTGTCACGCGCGCCAAAAGAACTTTGGAAGGCTGTATTTTGTTATATCTATCAAAATCCTTTTGTTGAGCCTCCGTAGTCCGTCAGTAATCCTCAGGTATAATCCGTCTGTCCGTCAGCAGGAGTATCTTGTGAACTATAGGTAGAGTTCCACAGAATGTCTAACATTTTTTCTTGTACGATGGTGTGGAATCGTTTTTGAGGAGTCTAACTCGCACATGCCAGGTTTTATTTTCTTACTCTACCACCCTATTTGACTGAAACTTTTATTTGGTATTTATTCATTGTTACCTTGTGCAGTGCCCTTTGTTCTTGGGAGCATAAACTACATTATTGCATACAATGGGTCCAGTAGCCCGGTGTTAAGGCTACTGTGCCTTGGGATGTCAACTCCATTCTGGTGCTCGTCGCCCCTGTATGTTTACTGAAATCGTAAAGTATGGGTGTATGTGTCAGAAACTCTGTGTCTTAATTTGCCACCTCCTATGGGAAAAGGCGACACAAACGTATGTTTCACAAGAAAACTTCCAACTGCCTTTGCTAACCTTAAGGTTTGCTAAACTTCAGTCCAAGAGACTTCGAGGTTTAAACTGACGATAGTCGGAATACTTGCTATACTTACTCCAAGACAATGCAGGGCGTACACGCTTGACCCTTACCTGCGCGCGCAGACCCCAGATTATGCTTATTTGCGTTGTTTTATAGCAACGAGCCGATCTAGCCTGTGTCCGGTGTCTGACGGGATGGTGGGGGTGGGAATGAGAAATGTATTCTTAGAATTAGAAGACGCATATAAACCAACTGCAAACTTATGTATAAGAAGTAGTTTTCCCTACTTCTAGACAGAAAGAAAAAGTATTTATGTCCAAAAGAAAAATAGGGTTTCGGGGCGTTGGGCTCGCCAAGCTTGCTTGGGCAAAAGTGTGGTTAACTCAATCGGTGGTTAATTCAAAATTGCGGAACACGATTGGCTGATGGCGGCATGATTGGCTGAAATCAGTTAATCGCTCTGTTAGCTAATCGTAACCTTTGATCAGCGTCTCAGAAACCGGGGGAGAGTCCTGTCCGCAATGCGAATGACGTCTAACAATTCACAATATTATACAAAATAAACGAAATCGGTCCTTATAGTCAGAATTCATCTATACCATAGTCACAGAAAGGCAAAAATATGTAAATTTTGGATACCTGGATGACAGTATTTTCTAGTAGAAACTAAATAATAGGCCGATTCCTAATTTTCAAAAAATGGGACCAACCTGGAGGTCCATTCTTTCATATAAAAAATATATTTTGAAATCGGTTCACAAATAATACCAATTTCGAGGTAAACACATAAAAAATGATAATATATAACACAACCGAATCGATAACCCCCTCTTTTTTTGAAGTCGGTTAAAAAGTTCTTTGCTTTTTTACGGCTGGTTAAGTGGCTTAACCTTACTCCACTTCTCAGTCTCCATTTAAGCATTCTAAATGAAACCATTAGGTAGCCTATCCTTTCTAAATAACCACTTCGTGTTGTGCAGCCATCAACATAAATAAAAAGTGAAGCCATATTATCATTTAACAAAATAAATCAATAAAAAGCAGCCATCGCAAGCAGCGCAGTCTAAAAAGACCACCGTCATAAATCTTCCTAGAAACTCCAGTCCAATAATTTGCCTCTTAAACTGTATCAATTGTATAGGAAAGTAACAATTCTGTCCCAGTTAGAGGCTGCCAGTAAAGCGGTGTCTCCAAGTGGGTCCATATTTCATGTCTGCAACCAGCCGTGGGCCGTGGGATCTTTTCTGGGTATCGTTTGCGTTGGACGCCTGGTTCAGACATCTTGGATTCACTTAATTAATGCCTGATAATCTCTTGCGCCTCCCGCTCGCACGTCTATTATTAGTTTGGCCCGCGTGTGTCTTAACGCGAGCTAAACGATTAAATTCATTTCAGAACAACACGTGCCGCTGTTTTTAGTTAAACTTTGATTGCCTGTTACATTTGATGATACTTTCAGAAACTGGGTAAGGATTAGTTAAATTGTTAGGTTAAATAGGATAAATATTCTAAAGACATGGTAAAAAAGCTTATGGTGGAATTACAAGCTTGCTCAATGTGTATTTGATTGACTCGTACGTTACGAATTTATTGGATCAAAGATATGAACAAGGAATAATCCTGGCCATATATTATTATTTATCCTGACTATAGACTATAAATTCGTCCAACCTCTTTTGGCTAGAAAAAGGCTAGGCCATATAAATTCAAACAAAGAATTTTTTGCACTCCGCCGCGCCGCCGCCGCCGCCGGTTGATCTTCATTTGTTATCGCGAGCGAGTTCGCGTCGTCTGTGACAAGGACGACGACGGCCCGGGGATGATCTGTGAATGGAGCGCCATGGCGCCATGGCACATTGATTGATGGGCTATAGGTGGACTGGCCTAATTGGCGTTTTGAATAAGCCTGTTTCGTGGCGACCGCCCACTGCAGGCCGCAGTGTGTGCGATAGGCAGAGCGATTTTGGACGCCCAACGCACTCGCGATATCCTGTATCGATACAGTTGCGCGTTCTAAATGCTATCGCTTGCATTGCTGCAAAAACCCACAAGGTAGGAACCTATCATTATCATGGACTTGACCTATGTCATTTTGATTGCAGACCTAACTGAATACTTGATATTGAATACTTCATTGTTTTGTTACAAACTTGATACCTCCGGGTATTCCTGAGAAAACGCATTTTGACAGATTGACAGATGGACAATCATGTGATAGAGAAGATGATGATAGAAGATTGTTGTAATCTAATAATGTCCCCACCTAGAGGCAGCCGCCTTCAGTACAGTATTAAGTACATTACAGAAGATTAAGCTATCATACTCCATTACTCGTATGCGTGGTTTATTTACTCGATTTCAAGAGTCAGAGAAATCGCTGACTTCAGAAAACGCTCTTTGAAACTTAATGGAAGCATTAGAACTAGATGATACTGAAGCGATGATGGCGCAGACACGAGCTTGTTAATTTAAACTGCTGGTATAAAAGGGATTCGTATCGGGACTCTTTTATTTAGTTGCTCGGTGATTTGTTGGAGGGATAGGGGCGTTGATTGGAGCTGTCCTTCAAACTTCGAAGTAGGATTGTGGCGGTTTGTGCCAATATAAATTATTTCTTCTTGGCGGGAATAAAAGGGACAGGGAAAAAAATAAAACTTCAGGCCCCAGAGCTGCGGCGATGGACTTGTCCCCCTTCCGGCAAATTTAGTTGGGCTAAATATAACAATTGTGCATTTGCCACCCCGTATAGGAATAGGCGTGACGCACGCTATGTTTTGTAATGTAATTTGCTTACATTGTACGGAGACGTCAAGAAACCATTCATCTTCTCAGCTGCGGCGTTGGGTTAACCCTATATCACGCAAGATTTACCAACCATTACATTGAATAAATAACTAAATATGAGCACTACCGGTTCATCAGAAAACTCTTATCAGAAAATGCGTGACGCTATTTGTTTCGAAACCCTACTTTTCATAAATTTTCCCGTACACCTAGAACGCGCTAAACTCAAGTAAACTTTGACAACTCCATATAAATGGTCTAAGTTCACTGATAAAGTTTACTCGTGTTCTGCCTAGTGGTACTAAGTGGCTACAAGTGTGCCGACCAGTTCGTGAGCTTGCTTGGCCCACTTTACCCTAAGATCACAAGGTGGTTAGGTGGTCTGCTGTATTGCGTATACATATCTCTCCATGTGTTGTGTAGTAGAGTAGTCGATAAACTCTAAACTGTACACTGCATTGTTCTAAATAGCGACATTCAAGTACCTAACTCGTCTTGCTCTTTGGCGTTACAGCTTTCGCAAAGATATTTTGGCAGGCGGTGACAATAAGTCGAACTAACGCTATTCTGACAGGTTCGTTGTATTAAGTTGCGTAGAACTAGCGCCCCGCCTGTAAACGTCACTCAAGTGGCAAAAGATCGTTGGAGAGTGCAGTGGCATGATTCTCGCGCATTCGATATACGAACTATATCGAGTGATTTCGTATGGGAACCTGTCAATATAGGGTCTCGATATCCGTATATCGAAGGCGCGAGAATCATGCCACAAAGATGCAGGCGACTCGCAGGCAACGCAGATCAGATTTTGCAAAGCAGAGCAAACTCGCGTGTCAAATAAAAGGCGTATCCTGCCTAGCATAATCTGCACTGCGTGACCTGCGCCTGCGTCACTAGTCTCAGAATACCTATACGTTGCGCTGACAGTTGTCGTTTTTTATGCTGAACTAATTTTACTAAGAAACCACGTAAGTATTTGTAACATCCCCAATCCCCATAGGTACCCATCTAATGATGGCGCACCCGTAGCGGCCAAAGATCTTTAGACTTTTGTTATCCCTTGCGTAACCTACTACGGTACAAACAAACTTATGTATTTGTATTACCAGCGGCGGTTACCTAACAAAATCATATTTTACATCGGCTGTCGCGTCGCAATTCGTGTATAATAAAAGGCCAGAAGAAAAATTACTTTCGCTATTCTTTGCAACAGTGATGGACAGTCAATTGCGGCTGCTTGAAAAATCGCCTCGACGATATGAAAGCTTTGTGCGTCTGCGCATTGCCCAACACGCCCGCTGGATCCGTTCGGTGACCAGTTGCCGTTTGGTATTTAGGAGTTTGCAGAATTATGCACTTTGTACTTGAATGAACTGCTGCTCAAATTAAATGACGCTTAGATGTTATGTTGATGATGCCATTTTCTTCACGAATGACTTGCGACCGTCTTCAGTCAGTGTGTGTGATGACGTCATCCCTGAATCACCGGACTATCTAGTTAAAACAAGATTACAATCCTAATTTTTCTTAAGTGCCCGGTCCAAGTACGATTCAAATCAACTTTTAAGGAATAAATCATATCCAGCAAATAGTTTTCATTCAAAATATTTATTTCAATAAATAAAACTATCAGGTCATTTGTGGGTCATATTCTACACTTTCTCTCTACTCCTCAACACCTCACTCACTGGGCCCTCAATTACTCTTCTCCTCCGAGTATTTCTCCATGGCCCTCATGAGGAAGCCTTCAGCCGTCCTCAGACGCTCAGGAGTGACCAGGGAGCGGAAATGGGCTACTGGCTCGTAGACTTCGTAGTCCAGGGAGCATTTGCCGGTCAGCTTGCAGAAGCCCAGGGTCAGGACCGCTCCGATGATGATGTGGATTGTGTGGGAGACCAGCCAGCCGATGACTGAGACGGCCAGGGATAGTGCGTACTGTAACGGAAAGAATACGTGGTAGAGTTCGGCATAAAGGAGAAAAATACTTAGCTTATGCCCAACAGTGGGTCGATGTGGAATGAGCATGTTGGTTATGCATGATGGATGACAAAGCATTTGAAGATTGTTGTTTTTAAATGGCGGAGAAATAAAGGAAGCTGAAAAGGGATATGGATTCCCATGTAGTATGTGAAATAAGATTACAGAAGGAAAAGTAATCAAAGAGGACAATATGGGGAAACATAAGTTACTGAATATTGATATGATGTAAAGACTAAAATCAATACTTACTACTTTGTGGCTTAGGATAGCAGTAATGACATCACCAACTAGTGATGTCGAGATAGGCACAACTTCGGATTCCAGTGCACTCCCAACTCCGAAGGGTTTGGCGAGTGCGAGACCCTGTCAAGTCAATAAAATAAATAACATTTATGATAAATATTAAATACTGCTAACAAGATAATTTACTTGCTTATTTTAATGGACTGCCTGACTTTAACATTATTTTCATCTATACTTTGGGAAGAGGTCGCTATTATCAGCTAATACTGGGCAAAGCTAGAGCTGATGGCCCAAGATCAGAACAAATAGATACCTGTACTGACTGAGGACCTATACTCCAGCTGGGGATGACAGTACGAGACTGTGGCATAAAGAAAAGTAAAAGTAAAACAAGACTGTAGCATAAAGAAAAGTAAAAGTTTGAGAAGAAATGAGAAACTTACATGAGAGGATAGGTGGTGAGGTGCTGAGTACTTGGGTAGAGGATCAGCAAGGATGAGTCCGAACACCACACTCAGGGCAATCAGGGTACGCAGCATCTAGAAATGTAACAATGGATAGTCGTTGAAAAATTACTTCAGTAAAAATATTACTGTGTCTCAGTCAAACTCAATCCAAAAACCATTTCGGTAGGAAAGGCCGCGTTCCTCCAAGAAAAACTACAATAGGGTTTCATAGAACACGATCATAGGAGATTGAAGATTAGAAGCGAAATTCTTACCTTGATGTTTTTTTTTTTTTTGGTAAAATCGAAGTTGCTGATTTGTTCAGTGGATTGTAACTGATGGTCTTGTAATATTTGCACTGCATATTTATACCAAATGCTTACCTAATTAGGGTATTTTGTAGTATTTTGAAGGAAGTCATTACATTAGTGATACCTTTGCTCATTCATTACAATTACCTGTCAGTGACACATCGGCCATCGGATTATCTAATTAGGTTTTGAATGTATTAATAGCATAATCCATAGCCACCTGCCACCCCGTGACGCTGTATTTGTATGTATTAAGCGGGCTACATACGACATGATATCGGTGGCGATCTATGAATGATTGGCACCACTCCCAGCCAGAGTTACCTCTGACACCGATAAATCGGTATAAGGCCGGGACTCCACCAAAGCGGAGATGTGGAATATTTGTATGGCGCCATGGAAGCGGAGATGTGAGCTGTTTCCATCGCGCATACAAATATTCCACATCTCCGCTTTGGTGGAGTCTCGGCCTAAGTCTAACTTTAAATTTAGTCCAAGATGGTCCGTGTCTGGGGTGTGTTTAACACAGACACCGGCCCCCTCACCCGCAAAATAAACTCAGCTTCAGCTCATGTACCGGGCGGCGCAAAAACATTTATGGAGAAGGAACACCAGCTCATGGATGGGACAAGGAGGTTGGAGGGTGTAAAAATGTAATAAACTGGAGCCGCCTGCTGTGTGCGCTTGGAGTGGTGTACTCACACACAGCAGGCGGCTCCAGTTTATCACCTTTTTACACCCTAGATCGCCACCGATATCATGTCGTGTTTAGCCCGCTAAGTTCGGTCCGGTCTCACTCGCCGTGTATAGACATTCCGTTTGCGTCCGTCAATCCAGGCAGCCCAGTGAAAGCAGTGTGTAGTGCACTACCAATAAGAATAACATCCATAATTTCGACCGACCCATTGTGGGACAGATGAAAGTGTTCGGCTAGTGCCTACGTATTTGGATGCTGTGGATTGTTTGCATTGTAAACAAGCCCGCGTGAGGATAGGGAAATTATAAATCGAACGAATGAAAAAGTAATTGTAATTTTCATTTTGGAACTAGAAGCATGTTCCTGTCGATGTTACCAAAGAGTATTGTTTTATTTATCAGCTTGTCATATTTTCTAAACTGGCTCATTCAGGATTGGGTTCTTTATTCACATATATAGCAGCGCGAACTGCAGCGCTGACCAAAAATATAGCTCTGTAATCACTTGGCTTTCAAGCTTTTGACTCTTTTTCTGTTTACACAGTGTAGTTATTGGGACTTAGGACCTTACCCGCCAGTGGCCATTGGCCATAGAGCAACACGGCCTCCTCCAGTGGCGCCATGCCCAAAAAGGCGTCAATACTCTTCGATTGACGAAACTCTTTGCGTTCATGCCCATATGTCACCCAATGTCAACAACAACTGATGTTCCCACCTCGGCCTTCAAGGTGTCAGTAGACTCAGTAGTGTACAAGTGGGTCTCAAACCATGGCCTTCATCAAGGTGCCGATAAGTGGTGTTCCACAGCCCGCGGCGGCGCCCGCGCAGCTTTCACGGCGCAGATCTGCGCGAGATTTGAGTTACTGCCCTTTCTAGTTGGCCTTTTGAGGTTTTGTATTCTGTAAAAAATGTAGGTTTTGATAAACTCGGTTTAATAGTTGTTTTTTTTTTTCGAATTTCGTCCGTAATGAACTCTTCGACGTATGCCATCACCGTTTGTTAATGTAAGGTAATTAGGAGAACAATAGCAAATTCTATACTCTCGTGAGTCATGACATGGGCTTTGATACGACTACCTGGAATTTTTGATTTAATTTAGTTAATTTAAGAGCAATGACGAAGACAGAGCTATTACTTATTTGTGTACTGTTGTGTTACTAATGTAAGTAAGTATTCTATCTAACTTCTAGCTGTATACATTATATTTACCTGAACGTGGTTAAAGATACTCATGTCAGCTATATCATGAGTTCATGACAGACGTACGGTTGTCGTTAACTACACCTTTCTGGTCCATCCGGTGTAAAATGACGTCATAAACAAAGGAAACTCATAACTCCAAGACAGGACTTTATTGTTTCGAAGGTGAGTAAAAAGTGGAGCCAAACATCCCGCCTACCTTGACTCGGTCCATAAGAGAGTTTACGGCCAATTCCGGCTGACGTTATAGCACCGGCCAACTAAACGGACAGGTTCCCATTTGGCCAATGATGTATTAGTTGTATTACATCTTTCCAATGATCTTTTGGCTTACGGAGACAGGTGGAACTAACGTTTTTTGACAGATTCGTTAGATGGCGTCTCCTTGTAAACGTCACTAGGCGTCGTCGTCCTAATAGAACGCGAACTTGCGATAATCGAGCGATTACCGCAAGTTCGCTCGATATTCATCAATATGCTTTATCGTGGCCGTGGATTCGTACGACTAAAATTCGCGTGATCTTGCTAAAATCGCATAGCTGCGTTCTATTAGAACAGAAGAGATAATAGTACTATTAGGACGACCGCCTCACGCGCCTAAAGATCGCTGGAACATTCTACTGGCTATTGCGTGTGGCTCAAGAAATTTGAGATAATTCTAAATGGCGGAAATAAAGTTTGTCGTCTCGGGACGTCGTATATTGGGAACAGACACGCGCGAATCCAGCTTTTTCTATAGGTTTATAAACTCAAAGAAATACTTACATCCGATTTGGATCATGATTTGATACTGCATAAATTGAATGGACTATAGATACTGGGTACCAAAATACATCTTCGTACTGGAATGAACAGGTGGACCGATAGACGAATAAGGTCCCGTTGATACTATTTGCATACGAAATCCTAAGTTAAGTTGGAAAACATCGGAGTCACCATAAATAAGCTCAGTCTGACCTCTCTACCATTAGGTCCACAACATTGAAATTAAAAACGGCCAATGGGTCACAGATACCTACTACACACTACGACACTATCAATTCGGCCCTTCAAAAGGTGAAGGGAAATCGATCCACAATGAGGGCTTTTAGAAGATGCCTAATCATGCTAGAAACTATCAACTTATTTATCTATTTATTTATTTTTATTTGGGACATCAACAGCACATTGCAGTATAAATATAACATACGAAACAGTACAGTGAAGCAGGCCAATAACAGATGTCCACCGACATACAAATATAAGTTTAGGAACTGAGACGTTAAAGGTTAAAAATTAAAAAAAAACTATAATGAAAAAAAAGCACAAACAAATACAATGTGATAATTTAGTTTTTGAGGTTTCAACCTCTAAAGAAATTTAAGTAAAAGAAATTTATTTAAGATTAGGTGTTGAACGAGTGTGATGTGTGATATGTGGAGTGTATGTGAGAGTGTGTCGGAGAAAGATAGTGATATTGAATGTTGAGGAAGGAGAGGAGGGAAAGGGAAACTTATAAAATAGTTACTGTTCTTCTTCTTCGGGTAAATTCCATCTTCTATCGGAGGTAGATGTATGTTCTGAGTTTTGTCACTAGGTACGTCACACACACAAGGATCTCACTGCCAAAGCGATTAGAAAATGATTATGTCCATCTATGTGGACATATTAGGTACAATGTAAAAGACTTCACCATTTGTACAAGTTGTTAGCTCAACGTCTGACATTTTTAAGCCTTTATTATTTCCTGTTATAAACAAGAGATCTATTAGATTAATCTTTTTAATTTACTAATATTATTATACATGACTCATACACGAATAACTTTAATGGTAAAACTCTACTTGTTTCATTAATGATGTTCACCAGCGTGTTATTATCCAATTAAAATCATCCAACACTTCTTTGTTAGAGAGCCCACTATCTTTATAATCGTGTTCAAATTAAAACCGACTTTACTCTCACACATGTTTTCATTAGAACTGAAGAAAGTCTTTAAACCAAGTTTGAACTCTACTGCGATGAGTAAAGGTAAGATTTTGTCGAAGGTAACCTTTGCGTAGTACCATAAGGACCGACCGACGTCTTCATTAGTTACCCTTTGTGGTGCCCTTACTTAGACCCGGGTTTAAATTGGCTCTCGGTCTAATTAAACCGGGTAATAAATGAACATTCGCTGGCCATAGTAAACAATTCCGTTCAATTGCTTTAATCGGCTTGCGATGCGACCTTTAAAATTGGTGGTCAATTTTCCTCGTTCGTGGTGTATCTTCATTTGTTTTTGTGTAGATTGTCATTTGTTGGTAACTACACTACGCCACCAATTTAAAACAATTTGAAAGTAGGGATCGAAGGTTTATGTTTTACTTTGCTATTCGATCGGCCGTTCACCCAAAACCCTTCCTTTGTCTTGGGTCTTGGCGTCGTGAAAATATAATCATACTTATTTGGTTAGGCACAAGTATACAACAGATAATTGAAACAAAAAGTAAACTTTAAAAAAAACCGACTTCCACAAACCCTATTTGATTAGATTGAGTTTGATACAAACTGTAACCCCTTATCCCCCCCCCCCCCTTGGGGAATTAATTTTGTCAAATCCCATATCAGTGCTACCCCACGCTACTAAGGAACCCCTGTACAAAGTTTCATGGCTCTAGGTCCACCGGTTTAGGCTATGCGTTGCCTGCCCGTCAGCCACGCATTGTATTTGTACCTAGTATTGAGCAGATCTGGTGGCCATATGTGGTCTTCATCAGCAGTTCCGCATCACAATATTATGCTTACCATGTGCATTTGCACGAGTTATTATGAAAAACACAAAAATCACTATAGGTCTGCCTATAATATTTGAAGAGTTCCCTCGATTTCTCCAGGATCCCATCATCAGATCCTGACCGGATGTCAATGGGACCAATGTAAACCCTTTCAAACAAAAAAATAATTTTCCAAATCGGTCCATCCGTTTAGGCGATATCGGGGTACAGACATAAAAAAAAAACATCCGGACGAATTGTAAACCTCCTCCTTTGGGAAGTCGGTTAAAAATGATCTAAACTATGCTATGCTATACTTACATTACAATACGAACACAATCTCGCTGGTCTCCACAGATTTCCCCGGAAAAGATTCGCAATAGATATTTTGCAACGCCATATCTGTAGTCATACAATAAGTATGAACCCTAACAACCATCATCAGCAAAACAATGAAATGGTCTGTAGTAACAAATCACTGGTGATTTGATTTCCTACACATACTTACTAGCACACTTTTACCTATTTGTTACTTACTCTGATAGGAATCTGAGCGTTCCCATCGCTTCTTTGTGTTGTGTGAACCAATTTTTTGTTCGTATCTGACCATTTGTGTATTATTTGCATGAAATTATATACCTTGCTAGGTAAGTATTAAATTATAGGCTGTGAGGTAAATCATACTTAGATCTTTTAAAATAAAGTTTTCGATTGACTTTTTATCGCCAAGTCCTGTAACTTATAATATAACCTAGCTGTGACCTGTGATGTTACTCAAAAAGGAAAATCATTACATTTTCGAACCGTCCAACCCATTTCATCATTTAGTACACTCGCTTTATAAGCCAGAAATTATTTGAAGTTTTCATTCTTTAAAAAACAACAGCTGTGAAGCTTTCTCCCTTCTGTCGCAGAGTACAATACTTGCACTTACAAGTAGCCTGTTATTTCGACCCAAAAACCGACTCTCGCGCAGGCAATACGTAAAAATAAAGCCTTTTACTTATAGCTAAGTGTGCTTCATAGGGGCTTACTTCACAATACAAGGAAGTGCATATAAGTTGACCCACTTGCATGTGCATGGCCGTTATGCGATTGCTACGAAGTTGGCTGCAAAGCGATTTTTGAACAATAAAATCAATCTGCGAACAGTTTCAATCTGCTCCCGCGCTGGTTGAAAAGATCCTGGAGCAAAATATATTCCCTGGTCGTTTTATATAATATATATGCCGGTGACGCGCTGTTTTATGTTTGCCACGAGTCAGGCGACCGTCAAAACTTGAGTTGTCTGTTGTGTATCCGGGGATTGGAAATTTTCACCTTGTGGTTCCTTCTATGAATACGTCTCGTCTAATAGCGTTTTCTTGCTCTGGAAACACTGGATGAATGGAGTTAATGAAGGGAGTTGTAGTCAGACGTCAAAGAACTATTACGGGGGACGGTATAACTTTATCACAAATTCAATGAACTCATAGTGATACCTTTTAAGGCGAGGTATGAATAATTATAAAACAAGGTCAACGAAGATTGCGGAAGTGAGAAGCAAATATAACTCGGGAACAGGAATAAGTGGGATGGCAATTGTGCGTTCGCGCCTAATCTGAATCAACGTAAGCGCCAAAATGAAAAAAAAAAACATAAAAAATAAGCTATTCCAGGGAATTACATTTCAATCTTCAAATCGCTAATAACAACAATTCCCCGCATATTACAATTAATAGAAATATCATATTTACTACTACTGCGGTAAAAAAGGAAAAAATATTGGAAAAAAGGGTTGACTTTGGATTTATTTTCTATCGAGAAAATTTTATCCAAACACGTTTTCCTTCTCGAAAACCCTAGATTATACAGTCAAATTACATATACCAGAAATTGATTACGATTTGCCTAGTATTTCCTGAAATACACATGAAAAAAGCACCCCTAATTTATTCATGAGGCGCCTTAATTTGAAGCTAACGAGCAATTTCACTTGGTCGGGTTATATATACGTTAATTTCAGCTACTGCTGACGTTTAGTATAAGTAAACTTGTAGTGATACTAAACGTATTACATTTTACAACCTATCTATATGTATTTACAACCTATCTATATTTTACCCAACACCAATAAGCTAAGCCGAAAGCGCCAGTAGTAGTAACCGCGATTTCTCTGGCACCGTGAACCTGAATAGACAAAATTGAAGCTCTCGGCGTCCGAGTCGAGGCTAGGTCCACATCAACCGATCAGAGGGCGTGGGAAAGGACTGAGGAAGGGAGGGGAGGGGATGATTACTGTCAGTTGGAATAGACATAGATACATAGACATAGACATCATTTATTAATAATATTCATTACACGTCATCACCATGGATCGTATGTTATGCATAGCATAAATTGGTACCTACATTGGGATATGCTTATCATAATGTCTACACAATAATAATAATAATGGAGCATTTGAATAATAACATTAAAATAATTTACACACAGTAAATTCAATGTCAAAAATGTCACAGAAATAAAAATAATGAAATTGTAAATAATAATGTCAAATTATGTGATTCACAGTTACATGCCTAATGCTAAAAACTCACAAATATTTGAGGGGCTCCTTAAGATCCGAAAGATAGTCTCAGTTAAAGTCAAAGTTCTCCATTGCTGTCACCGCTGTCACGTACACGTGTCGTGTTGGTACTTTTTTGGTCTCTTCTCTAAATTGGACCACTTTGAGAGTAGAACATAGAATCTCCCACAGATTAATTAGGACCAAAGTAGCACTAATCTTGCTTAAGTCAAAGATGTCATTCCGTAGATATTTTGCATGAAAGTCATCTGTGACGCCAACGTTGACTCGACCTGTATCACTCAGCCTTTGTTGTAAAAATTGCCAAATAATCTTTAGGACAAAGCGTCACATCTTTACCTATGTGGGTTAGGAGACGCACGCTTGCGCACGTTCGTAATATAGCTGAGAAGGTTTCTTTGCCCGTCACGGAGAATCTCGTCACGGAGAATCTTTTTCGCTTGGGAATCTAAACAGCCAGTTTATCATTTAAGCAGTATTCAATTTGAGCAGCATTCTATACATTCGGCTATCTGTCGACACCTTCTTTTGACGGAGCCTCAAAAGCACCGTTTGAATAGTCTCGGTTTCGGCCAGGATTAGCCACAATCCCACAACCGGTATAGTTTGAAAAACCATAATAATCTGTTTGGATACTTTGAGAACCACCGAGGACGCCACTGTCTTTATGAAAGGTATTGTCAGGATTCGGCACATCACCGGGGCGGCGAAGCGTCATCAGAACGGTAGCGGGGCGGGTTGTCATATACGAGAAACTCTATGAAGCATGTCACTCACATCAATTAGCGGTATAGGTGGTTTGCAGCAGGCCCGCGTTGTTATGTCTGTCAACTGCCCAGCTATAATACCCCTCCAGTGATGTGCCGAACCTTTAGCCACTACTCCACCAAGCCAACAAGAAGCATGTCAGGGTATCCTTAGTCTCACCCTCATGTCACACACACACACCCCCTGTGAAAGGAAACATGCTTAATGACGTGTGTGAAATGAAACTAAGTATTGGGTTTGTAAACGTCGTTAGTTCCCTGACTGGCCACGCTTATTTAAGAGTGTAGTCTTATGGGTGTGGCTCGGAAATTATCGGTTATATTGGTGGTAGGTACTATAAAACGGTTTCGCCGCCTGTCGAGCCCAAAATGACTCATGCAAAAACTTAAACAGCCTCAGGCATGTAAATCTTGCGGTGAAGTGGAGTTTGAACGGTGGTGTATTTTCGGTAATTTTACTTTCGTATATTTCCCACGATTGGGTATTGAGGTATTGACGCGGTGGTGCATGCCAGACAGGAAAACAGACTTCTTCTTCTTCTAGTTTAGATTGAACAGAGTCAAGTGTATTTGTATGATCACAATTTGGTCAGGTTATGTTAGAGAACCTGGAACTTAAAGTCTTGAAAATGTTTTGTTGCTCCTAACACTACACAGGAGAACGTGGTTGATGAGTAGATCCAAGTATTTCCTACGGACCTAAACATTATTTCACACTTCACACAGCAAGAAATACAAGCTCAAATTTTGCTGGTAATTTCATGGTGAATTTATAATGTTGGAGATGCATGTTTTGTACCGTGGAAATCTGATTATCTCGCCTCTTGCCGATGACAGCAAGGGCTTATAACATAAAACTTACAAAATTGTAATAAATTTTACATACAGTGACAGATACTTAAGTGTAGTTTGTCCCCGATACAAACAATGATACTCTATGTCTAACATTTGGCTGACTAGAGATCTTTATAAATATCGAACCACTGAATCTATTTATAAAAACATCGCTAAGAACCATCCTGGGGAAGTAACTAATTATCTTTTGTAGATTTTTTTTGTAGTAATTTTCAACTCTCATCAACGCAACACGGTGAAATGGGTCCGTCAGGTATGTAATCAGGACGTAGACCATTCTTAATTGGATTGTACGGTGAACGGACAGATTGAAAATAAACACTAAGTAATGCTATTGTACCTTTCTCTTCACCATCCTACATCTAGCTCACAGCCTAGACTCCTAAACCATATCGGCTTATACAGGTGTAACAGAAATGTGTAGGGCTTAATTTAAGACATAAGACATTATTTAGGGGTATTTGTCAAATGCCCATCTTGGAAAAGCTAGTCCTCCTAGGATACCCTTTTCGAATTCAGGAAAAACATATGTTATGAAGTCCCGTCGCTTCAATCGTATTTTTTGAACACGTCGTTCAAATATTATATCTATATTAATAAAACAAAAGATTTTCAGCTAAATTAAATGTGTCATTCCATGCGATCAAAAAGACACATTTTAATTAGTTCTTGGGTGAATAAACCAGTTTTTCAGTAATTGCTTAGCGACAATAGAATTATGTAATCTTTCATAGCAACAATAAAATAGTGTCAGCCCTTTCCTATACCGGGTGGCACAGGCAGAACTGTGTCTGCTTGTCCAGTTATTGAATACTCCATTTTGCCTGGCAGGAGGCTAGACCATCGCCGCAGCGCAGCTGTGAAGTAATCTCAATAATGACTATAACTTTCGATTACTTACACCCTGTATTAGAAAGGTAGGCATAAACAGTCCTATTATTCCACAGTTCGTGATTTTATCGCAATCGAGTTACTGACATTTACTACTGGCATATGGAGGCTATCGAATATCTAACCAGGACCAATCTAGAATGAAATCAACTGTCGATAATAGAAAATTATGTTGGTTGTATCTATATTCTTTTGATTAAGTTGTCTTAAAGTTCTCACGGTCCAGCTCCATGCCTGCTTCTGAGTGCAAGTTGATGATAAATGATAAACTGAAAGTGACCTATTTTGTAGAAAGGAGGTTATTCAATCCGATAATGCTGGCTGGTATACAGCGCGTGTGTAAACCTTCATGGTATGATATCAAGCAAGACCAAGGAGATTGTTATCGGAATTATGACATGCAAAAGCATAAAGACCTGCCGGTGTGCAACTGTTCCATTTTTGAAATAAACCTCAAGATTTGCCCCAACATTTGCCACGATCCTGTCCCTGTCATTTGACAGTTGACGCAGGTCGCACGAAGTACCCACTCGTGTCGTGTGTCACGTTTTTTTTTAAACTTCTTTATGCAGTCATATCTGCCTTCGTGTCAGTACTTTCAGGTAGGCAGGTGATTGCTAAATATGTGTATACCTGTAGAACCGAGAAATGAAATACGGTAGGCGGGTACCTAATGGGAATATAGGGCAGCCGGTGCGAGTAATTCTTTAACAGTGCCGTTTGAAAAATATCTGTACTACAATCTTCACAAAATAAAAGGCCCGTTTTGACAGTTCACGCCCATGAACTTTTAATTTAACCCCTAACGCGTAGGTAATAGCAGCCAACTGTTGCGTACAAGCAAAGCGTACAAGTTGCACCTAAAAACCGCTTCTATTACCTACGCGTTAGGGGTCAAAACTTCATGGGCGTGAGCTGTCAAAACGGGCCTTTTATTTTGTGAAGTCTCTAATTTGTTCAGTCAGATATAATATAGCCCTGTTCCAATCCAAACAGTCCCCTATAAGCCCTATTGAATATGTCAGATAGAGTTTATCGAGACCATTTGGATCAGGCAATAAGACCTGTGGCATGACTGGTTTGTCTACTACCATCTGTCTATCCTTCATCTCTTGTAACTTTTTAATAAAATGAATGATAGAATCGGTCAAAGACCTGTCGAATATTAATGAATGTGATGATGACGTGATGTCTATCAATAAATGGACCATAGAACTCTCTCAATGATTTCGACCTCTACCTGTTTTTATAACACGTTATCTACTATGTCCCACTAGAATGTACAAGATGGCTGAAAAAAAATGTTTGAATTAAATGTGGTTAAAAGTGGGCAGAACTCTTCGTATATATAGGAAAATTTAACGCAGGCTCATTGCGGTTTGTTTCAACATAAAATTCCACATATTCCCGTCAATTATTGGCTACAATAAATTGGCTACAAATTGAGCAAAAATAGTAGCACTTATAAGGGTGCATGTGGCCAGGCCAATGAATCTGTAGAAAGTTGTCATAAAAACCAGATTATGTCGAGTCGAAATACGAGGGAAACCCCAGCAAAACGTTTTTAGCACCCTTAATCACTTTATGGACTGCTTTGTAGGGTTCCGTACCCGAAGGGTGCCAAACGGGACCCTATTACTGAGACTTCGCTGTCTGTCCGTCCGTCCGTCCGTCCGTCCGTTTGTCCGTTCGTCCGTCCGTCTGTCTGTCACCAGGATGTATCTCATGAACCGTGTTAGCTAGACAGTTGAAATTTTCACAGATGATGTATTTCTTAGTGACTACGTGTATGATGTTTTGACCTGCTTATTTAACAGTTGTGTGCTACACTCTTACCTACCTAAAGATATGATGAAGTCTGTTATTGTACCGATCGTTAAAAATAAAACCGGTGATCTGTCCAGCCTAACCAATTACAGACCTATATCCCTAGGGACCATTGTTGGTAAGGTGTTTGAGCGGCTGCTGCAGCCCGAGCTGTGCAGTAGTTTAAAGATTGACGAGGCGCAGTTTGGTTTCCGTCCCGGTCTCTCAACAGACTCCGCTATTATTGCACTAAAGTACACTGCCAACTACTACATTAATAGGGACACGTCAGTGTACGCGTGTTTCCTAGATCTGAGTAAGGCGTTTGACCTTGTCAACTACCAGATCTTATGGAAAAAACTGAATGATACAAATGTACCCACGCATGTAGTTAGTGGATCTGTTGAGGTACTGGTACGGGAACCAGACTAACAGCGTGCGATGGGGCGACGCACACTCTAGTGAATACAGACTAGAGTGTGGCGTGCGCCAGGGGGGGCTTACCTCTCCGGACCTCTTTAACCTCTACATGAATGGGCTGATTGAGGAGTTGAGGGGCACCAAAATCGGATGCCATATTGATGGGATTTGTGTAAATAACCTGAGCTATGCTGATGATATGGTGCTCCTCAGCCCCTCAATCAGCGGTTTGAGGCATCTGATCTCTGTCTGTCAAAAATACTCAGCAAGCCACGGCATGAGATATAACATCAAAAATTAAATTAAATTAAATTAAATTGTTTATTTTCCAGACAAGAGTCCAATCAATATAAAAATGACAAAAGTTAAAAATTAAAAATTATTACAATATTAAAACAATAAGAATTAAAAACAAATAAATAATAAGATTCAAATTAATTAAATTTTAAGATTGAAATAAATAAATAAATTGTTTATAATAATTATAAGTAATTAGTTCTAATCACACGGCATACGCGTAGCACACAGTTTCACACCCCACTGCACTGCACATTATCTGGTGGTCAACCCGGTGCCGGTGGTGCGTGATAGTCCCGCCATGTCTGGTGAAGTGGGCTGCCCGTCCACTGACGAGCGGCGCTCAGGATGGAGTTACTCGATCCGTCGATGCGAGCACGCGCCCCAGCCGAGCGCAGGCGCAGCAGCGCCGCCCAGCCTGGCGCGCGGCCCGCCGCGAACATCTCGCTGGCGCTGCACCAGGGCGGCAGGCGATGCAGCGCGCGCCACGCGTTGTTATACGCGACGCGCATGCGCCGCATCGCCTCCACCGTGTGCGAGCACCACAACTCCACTGTATAGACGCTCGTGCAGTAGGATAGGAACAGCTGCCTCTTCACCCTGTCGCTGCAGCGCTGGAAGCGCCTGGCGAGCATGTTGGCGCGCACGGTTATGGCGCGGCGCTGGCGCTCGATGTCAGCTTTGTCGGACAGGTCAGCCGTGATAATGTGTCCGAGGTATTTGACTTCTTCGACTCGGTTCAGTATTCGCCCGTTGAGCTGAAGAGGTATTGTTGTGGTGGGCGTATGCGCTGATTTTATCACCATATATTCGGATTTATCAGCGTTGTAAACCATGTTGTGATTCTCGGCATATTTTTCACAGGTGGCTAGCAGTGTTCTCATGGCAGCTACCGAAGGGGCCAGAAGAACCATATCATCCGCGTACGATATGTTGTTCACGAAGGTGCCGTTTATGGAGCAACCGACCTTGCTATCATTAAGTTCTTGGGTTAATTCGTCCATGTAAATATTGAAGAGTACTGGTGACATAGATCCCCCTTGTCTCACGCCACATCTTAGGCTTTCCGGTCTGGAGAGTTCCCCGTTCCATCTGACGACGTTAGTCTGTGTACTGTACCAAGTGTCTAGGATCTTAACTAGTGGTTCTGGTACCCCACGGTCGCGCAATTTGCTCCACAACAGCTGGTGATTAACACGGTCAAATGCCTTGCTGAGGTCCAGAAAGCAGGCATACACCGACGTTTTACGGCTCTTGTAGTACTGCGCAGTCTGTTTAAGAGCATATACAGCAGTAACAGTGGAGTGGCCGCTCTTAAATCCCATCTGGTTTGCTTCTGTATGTAAGTGAGGCTCAGCTTTTGCGTGTATTACTTTTTCAAGTAAGCGAGCAATTATAGCAAAAAGACAGAGGTTATGGTGTTTCGGGCAGAGAGGGGTCCGGAGACGGTGCCCCCAGTATATCTATATGATGGGCCAGTACGGGTTGTGCAGCAGTTTAGATACTTGGGGCACATCCTCACTGAGAAGCTCAGTGATGACCTGGACCTCGAGCGGGAGCGCAGAGCCCTGGCTATGCGATGTAACATGCTCGCGCGAAGATTCGGCAAGTGCTCTGAGGACGTTAAAATCACACTGTTTAAGGCCTATTGTCAGTGTTTCTACACCTGCCAGCTATGGACCACATACACCAGACGGTCCTATAACGCCCTCAGAGTACAGTACAATAATGCCCTACGTAGTCTCATGAGGCTACCGAGACACTGTAGCGCGTCGGGCATGTTCTCAAATGCCAGGGTTCCAGACTTCTTTGCGTTGCTGAGGTCCAGGATTGCAGTATTTTGGGAAGCCCTTAGACGGTCCAGCAATGGTATCCTGGGGATCATAGTGAACAACATCTATAATAATAAAATACTGCAACACTGGGTCTCCGTGCACCGGGATGGGAATAGGAAATAAGGCTGACTTTTATTTATGATTTTTGTGTAATTTTAATTCTATAATATATTTTTACTTGTTTTAAGTCAATGTATGGACCTTTTTTGGACTGAAATAAACAATTTTATTATTATTATTATTATTTCTGTTGCCGCTATAACAACAAATACTAAAAATCAAAAGAAATTTAATATTAAGGGGGGGCTCCCATACAACAAACGTGATTTTTTTGCTCATTTTTGCTCGATATTGATAATGGTAGCAGGTAGACGCTTAAAATGTTCACAATATATTAAGTATATTATTTACTTAAAAAATAAATAATTAAATTAAAATTAAATTTATATTTAGGGGGGCTCCCATACATATTTTTTGCGGTTTTTTATAGATAATGGTACGGAACCCTTCGTGCGCGAGTCCGATCCGCACTTGGCCGGTTATTTAACAACATAAGATAAAGTCACGGCTTTTCCACTACGGGGTGGCATTCAAAAATATAATACTTTGTATACAGACACATATGTATTAATTTAGCATGTAGGTAGATGTAGAGTTTCGTTCGGGCAAAGTAAACACACAAAGTTATAAGGTCAGAACGAACGGTAGGAATGCGAAATAAGGTTCAAAGATAGACCGTTTAAGTTGATTAAAAAAAAAGGAGGAATGTATTGTACTCGTATTAAAGCTAGGCAAAAACTTAAATTAATTTAGAGATGAAACAAAAGCTTTTGTATTTGTATTTTATCTATTTATTTGCATCAGCGCACACACACACAATATAAAACATAGAAGATACTTAGCGCTAAACAAAATAACATATAAAACATACAGACACAGATAATTTGCACTAAGATAGATAGGAATAATAGGAAATTAATTAATAGATAAGCAGTGTTACAAAATAGCCTATAAATGTTATAAAGAGAAGATGTTGTAAAGTGAAAATTACTCATATATTTATGTGCCTATTTTTTGTGTACATATTATGTGAGCTATGATGATACAACTCAAGGTAGTTAAATTGATAATAGAGGACATTAATTATTTAAAAAAAAAACTATTAAGTCACACTTAATTTAGTGAACCGTTTATCACACAATAAATTACTTTAATTTGCCAATGAATCTTTTGCTTTTGCATTTTGTGTGTCTGTTAGTGAATTAGTTTTCATAATCAACCGCCTTTCTATAACCTGGGTGTCAGGTCTGGTAAAAGTCGTACAACATCTGTGCTGCATCTTTATTATAACACGTCAGTACCAACAACGGACAATAGACTTACAATTATGTCAAAGAAAGGGTCTTTGAATGATCAATGATTAAGAAATAATAAATTAATAATGTTATTAGCAGACTTGACGCCCTGCCCCCGTAGACAAGATGCAAAACGCTATTATCGTTCGCACGAAACGCTAAGAATAGTATGCGATTTGACGTTTGGTCACGCTACGCCAGCGTCACATTCAGTTCAACATTTTGAGTTTTCGTTTCGTTTTCGTAGCGTTATTAACTTTGTCTAGGCCTAAAGATTTGCTTCTTCCTGTTATAGTGCCTATCCACTGCTGGAGTTGGCGGTCAGCTCCAAATACTCCTCCTTCCTTGCTCTATGCCAAGCGAATCAGCTGTTCAAACTGAGGCATAAATAAATATCAAAGGCGGCAATCTCCCACTAAAAATGGCCTTCAAATCTCAAGCCATAAGGTAAACTGCCCTAACTTCGCGGTAAAACGCAAATCTGGAAAGTAAGACAAGAAAATAAGCATTTCTGCGCATTATAGGTAGTGTAAATAATTTTTATAAATAGAAGTCGGGCTTATATTTTATGTTTCTACTGATAATTAATTTTATTTCGATTGATTTCTTATTTTAAAAAAATATTGAAATGATCAAGTCGATTTTCCCTTATTTCGAGGTATAAATTTATTTTTTGCCTAACTTCGCGTTATAATCTCTTCCTAATTTCGAGGGTCGTAAAGTTGAACCTATTAGGTTCCGTAGTTTTTTTTTTTCTGTTGTGCTATGACCGATTCTAGCTTTGATTTATGGGAGGTTTTAACTGAAAACACACTTGTATAATTAACTTTGTCATTTATTGCACATAAAAACAATAAAAATAAAAATGGAACAAAATAACAACATGTACAAAGGCGACCGTAGCAACATCTGACAAATTTAAGAAACGCCCAATAAACTACTTCCCTTAGATTTACTTAAATTATGTACCACTTGAACATCGATGGAACCCTAAAACATTCCCCCAAGATGATAATATCAATCGAAATTAGGCTATATGAACTTCCTTATTTCGTGGCATACACACGAAGTTAGGGTCTCATAGAGCCTTATTTCGAGGGTGTCTACAATTCGTACCTCGAAATTGGGAGATTTGATAGTGTTCTTTAAACCTAATTTCGACCCATAAAAATTGCATCACGAAACAAATGCAGGTATCTTAATCGATTAACGATGAAATTTCTCATAGTATATGCAAGATTCAAGTAAACAGTAATACATTAAGAGTACTTTTTTCTCAATTAAAAAAGACAATAACTTTTTAGGAGTTCTAAGAAACCAACACTTTTTCTCAAAAGTTTTCGTAATAAAATAAGATTTCTTGTGGATAAAACATACCACATAATTAGGTTTTCAAATTGTTAGACTAAACAGCATTACAATCTAACATAGCATTGATTAAATAAGATATTACTCTTTAAGTTATTAGAAAATAAACACGACGCATGATTTCCCTTATTTCGATGTAACCCTCGAAATAAGGCTGACCCCTTAAAATGTATGCCCTTATTTGGAGGTATTTTGTTTTTCCTTTTTCAAGTCCTAAATCAATTAGAAATGGCAAAAAACTTAAATTTTTAGGAAATATAATAATGGGAAAAAGTTATAAATATCATCTGCACTACTTGGAACGGTAGAAAGACACATTAAACACGGATTGAATATACGCGTGCTCTTACCTGACTCGCTCTCTACTTGTATGGGCACGTCTAGTCGCGTCGCCCTCGCCGCACTTAATTATTTTTTTTGTTGTGTTGCCCTTTATTTAGAATTCCCAGCGTCAGTTATGTGGTGCGGCATTATATTTCGCACTAGCACATATTTTTCGTGTGCACCTATACCTACTTAATCATGGACTTAAACATGAAAACATAAATACCTCCAATTAAGGACGTGATTTTCAATACCTCGAAGTAAGGGCGGTTTACAGGCTTGGCAATAAAGTTTAAAACCAATGAAATATTGAGATTGCCGCCTTTGACAATGACGCAATAAATATATGAGTATGAGTATGAGTATGACTAGTCGTCACTCGCGTCCATTCCCTAATGTTGCGGAGCCACGACCTCCTCTTTTCAGCTGCATGCAACAGGTTAAATAAACGGTCAAGTGCGAGTAGGAATCGTGCACCAAGGGTTCCGATGACACTTGGAGTCCTTGGAGAGTAACATGTGTAATTAGGTTTCCACATAAAAAAACTAATGTATTTAATGTCAATTGTCATCCATGTAAACCAAATTAAATATTATTGTAGAAAGATAGAAATTTGCAGTTTTCAGTTTTTTCCCTTTACTTGTGCTATAATACCTTGATTTGTGCCACATGATAGTAGGTAGGCCTACGGGAATTACCCTATAGGTTTAGGGTCCATTGCGATTACTATGAAAATCCAACAATTTTACAGCATAAACGGTCGTAACGTTCGGCTTTATGTGACCACAGACCTTAACAATTGATATCAATTTCAGCTTGATACGTCCATGCATTCTTGATGGACAGACAGACAGACAGACAGACAGACAGACAGACAGACGGACAGACAGACAGACAGACAGACAGACAGACAGACAGACAGACAGACAGACAGACAGACAGACAGACAGACAGACAGACAGACAGACAGACAGACAGACAGACATACAGACAGACATACAGACAGACAGACAGACGGACGGACGGACGGACAGACGGACAGACGGACCGACGGACGGACGGACGGACGGACGGACGGACGGACAACAAAGTGATCGTATAAGGATAAGGGTTATTTTTTCCTTTTAAGGAACGGAACCCTAAAAAAGACAAAGACCAATCTCTATCTGTGGTTGCTATGATTACGTTATCCTTTAAGCTATTAATAATGATAACAGACAATGGCTGGTCGTTTATTTTTTCTTCTAAACGGGTGATTTAGAATCGTCGCCGGCGCCATATTGCGCCGAGATCCGACTGTCGATAATCGCGCACGCGCGCTGCACTCCACTCAACTATGCGGGACTCTTTTTCGTTTATCGATGCTATTGCATCTGGCGTAATAGGTCAGTGAACTTGCTGTTTGCTGCCCAATGGTTTCTTTGTCAATTTGAGATTATTATCGTATTTTTTCCGGGACTCATCTTTGTGATGCGTCGCTCGTTGCGACTGCATTATCAAGATTTTATGTCATTTTAGCTTGTGATTTTATTTTACTTTTGATTCTATTCGAACACCAGATTATCAGGAATCAGTTTAATCGGGTTTTCTTTGTTTATCCTAAGCCTCGCAATAATACTTTATTCTAAACACATTTCCTATTGCTGCAATCGGATAACACTGCCTCCTAAAACGGTTCCGACCGTTCTCTTATCGACTATTCCCTGCCCATCTCTTTATACCCGGCAGGCGCCAAGCTGTATCTATCCATCACGATTACTATCTGAAATTTAGATAGGAATTGCATTAAATTTATCCGACGTTATTTATATGGAAACCCCGCGACATCGCCAATAAACAACACGGCGGTTTTCCTTTGAAACGGTTCCCACGGCAAAAAACAATTGGACGCACTGAACCTGTATGACCACACCGATACTATCAAGGCATCGTACTCAATAATGAAGGAACGTAATAAGCGTAACCGTACTCGCTTATACAGCCTTAAAATAAATCGATCTTAAATTGATTGAGTTCGATTAACTTCGATTATCACAAAAACTAGCCTTCATGGCGATATAACCTGTATGGTGAGCACACTGAGTTGACTATAAGAACCTGGTTCTAGAGCCTTCCTTGGTTACAAGGAAGACTTGATAGCATAATAGTGTTGTATGGAACAAACGACACATGGTCAATCAAGGCCAATAAATTGGGTCATTTCATTATAGCAAAACATTATCCTGGGTATTCCAGGTTGTCCAAGTATACTGTAAATTCGAATGCTTAGCTAGAATAAACAATAAAAGCTGGAAATGCGGAAAAGATCAGAAGCGTACAACACTCAAACAAACTCAAACAAAAGTCTGCAAATCAAAGCACAGCGAAATACAAAATGGCACACCTCACATCTTAAACTAGTAAGTATTAGCTACTGTAAGTAAACTGTAAAAGACTATTGACCTCTAAAAGCATGATGTTGGATCGTGAATCGGGTATTTGAAAACCACCATAAAATAAAATGGAAATGGCAAAATTTTATCGCGCAACCATGATAGTTTTGGAAGCTACTTACTTGAATTGAATTGCTACGAGTATAGCCACTCAAACGTTCACGACCTATAAAATCAGTCGGATGATTTCATTAAAAATGCAATAAAAGTCTACAAGCTATAAATCGTCGAAAATGACCCTGAAAGTGTTCAATGTTCTTACTAATAATAATACTCTTATTTGCTTTTTGCCCCAAGTCTTTATAGAACGAGATAGAAGCGTATAACAATGTATTTTTGAAGAGCAAATGGCGTTGTTGTAGAACCAATTTTCCTGTGCTATTGCTGCAAGCAGAATAGATCCTTACTGTACTCGTATTACAAGCTAGATCTTCCACGAGCGTATTAGGTTTTTGCTCTATTTCTCGCCTTCGTGCCAAGATTCAGGAACAATCGCTATATCAACATTATACGTAGTAGAACTCAACTTCTTGCGAATGCATATCGTGAGATCTTGTAACTTGTAACGGAAGTTTTGCATAGCTATTCGCTGTTTTATCCCCATGTCTGGGAAGAATATACTCTTTTTATGGCGAATTTAAAACAATCTACATTTGACGGGTGGGCTGCTTCCACTCCATCTGGGAATATGTGTAAATACCAAACCTCGAAAAGAAATGCAGTTATTGGCGCTTTGTTGAGTTTGTGGTGTGTGATTTCGTACGGATGCAATTATTGCAATCCATGAAGAATCGAATTTTCTCGATTGCTATTTTACCTTGAATTATTTGAATTAGCCATTACATTGTGAAGTAACATAATTTATATTGGAGATATGGCTAGGAATTTGTATCCAAATGCAACTGTATTCTCTCCGCAGACAAAACAACAATGCTGAACAAACAGTGTCGTGGTAAAAAACGTTACTTACATTTAGTTTTCGCTAAAACGTGCATATCTAACAGACAGATCGTGATACCGGTTCCATGACAAATGATATGATCAGTCGACGAACTCTACTTCAACAACATCCGGTCTGAACCTCAACATTAACAACCGGGTCGATAACCAAAATTATTGTGTCTCAGGGAATAATGTGATCAAGCTGTTTCTGGGTTAAATAGCCTAGAAACTTGAACCCCAATCGATGGGGGTCAACACTATTGGTGACCTACGAACCTTAGCTCCATTGAACACAGCTGAGCCTGCCACTCATCCATTCAGCCAGTCCCCAGCGCCATAGCTCAGCGCTCGCAAAACATTCGACGCGTCACCCGCGCCCGAGTAGGCTGCGTGAAGCCGGCACCTTTGCCTTTTTTAAACGCGAGTCGTTTGGCGGGAACTTTGACGTTTCAGACTTTTTTAAATTATTTTTATTTTTAATCTTTGCGGGACTGTGAATAGTGCGATTGGTTTGTGAATTCGGGTTCGTAAAATTCGAAGGTGCTGAGTGCAACGTCAAGATGTCGTCGATGTCGATGTACCATGAGGTAAGTGCTCGACATTTTGCACTGACATTTAGGTTTTGTTGAGTAATTAGTTGGGTAACTGGATCCCACCCTACGTTCGCGTTGAGTTAGATATTCTTGCTTCAAACCGCCATACTTTAAGGTACACACCATATTGCATTATTATTATTAAGCGATTATTTGAAGGCATCTCTAAACTTTAAAAGTTTTCTCTATGCCTCGGCGTTTATTATAGATACTTGGCCATTTAACTGTAGGTGTCTGATAAGACTGTGTGATAGGTTCTTCGACTTGCTTCTCACTACTGGTTACTCCGGCTCACCTACTTTTGCTTGGATTAATAGTATCATCATAAATATCCAATAACTCGACGAATATCCATCCGGCTGCTAGATTATAAACTAATTATTATAAGGCTTAAAACTATATGACTCTAATTGGATCTGGCCACATGGCCAAGCATGTGACCTTTTTACTGTATAAAATCGATAATGGAATTCTCAAATTACGTTGCCCTTACAAACTTACAACGTGACATGAATTAGATATGAGGAAACAGCAAACATCGGAACTCACACCCAAAACGCACCTTTGGTTCGATACAGGTATAAGTAATTTATTGGTTGTGAATGTATGTGTCAATATTTACATTCTGCTCACACTCCAGTGGTTCTTGTTCAAGTTCATGGACAGGTACATTTGAGAACGAAACGTTTCCAAATACCTGATACTCATTTGATTCTTTTGGAGGACTATTGTGTACTTATCTGAGTCTGCTTAAGATTCTGACGTAATTGAAAATACTACTACTACTTAGTTCCTTTCTTCTCTAATTAAATAATTCCTAATTCCAGATTGGTGATTTGATAATAGCCTTTCAACCTTCTGATATACTTGTAAAGATGTTTTTATATGAAATTTGACTCCGCACCACAGAAACGCCGTCCAGCAATTTACTTCCCGAAAACTATTAACTTTAAACAATTTAAATTCTTCTACCACTCTCTCTGAGATTCCTGAGTTCTGTGAACTTTTGAATACTTACTTACCTTTTAAACATTTTTGCCCCTGGCCATACTGCTAGCTAGCTATACAACTTTCTGTGTTTATTTACCATTTTCATTAACAAAAGCGATCTTCGTCGCCCTTACTTGTTTAGCATGCGTTAGTGTTTGACCATTCTCAAATGCACCACGTGAGAATCCCATTTATGTTTCTTTATTTATTGTCATACAGTTAATAGGCACTTTTGAATCGATTAGAATATGCTCATTAAATACAGTTACTTATAAAATATGTACATTTCATTCATATATGTTTGAAATAGTTTTTGTGTTTTTTTAAATATATTTACATCCTATCTCATGTATGTAATCTATTACCCTGGCCCTGGGAGCTATGAGTACACACACGTAATGTTTATCCTGCCTGTGGGAATCAGAATATCTTTCAAAACATCCGGTTAATAATCTTGACCGGTACAAGGAAAATATTTGCTTTGCGATTGTAAATCATCTTATCGATACGCTTTATGTCGGTCGTTTACCGGTTTTTATACATTGACCGACATCATACTGAATTATGTATTGACATGTTAGTAATATTGACTTACTTAGATTAAATTATTTTACCCTGACTTGCACGAACTTTTAAACGTAAGTTTTCTTTAAACTAATTTAATCGCGAGAAGTTCATAGGATTATCATTTGATATAAATTTAAAACCAAATTGGTTTCGTTCAACTCAGGGCTAAACTTTTTTTTTATAAGTACATGATTATGATTCTGCAACTGTATGTTACTATAGCCCTTTCCTATCTGGAATTAAAACACTCGTACTAAGGGTGTCATTGAAATCATCTTTCCAATCACAACCTACAAGATTAAACATTCAATCTTCAAATTCAATCACGATTGACTTATGGCGTTCACAGCATTAGTAGGTAATGCAAAGTTGTTTTGGAATTCCATCATCATCACTTTCTCTTTGTGTTCAGTCAAATTTGTGATAATGTGTGTGATAGCCCCTCATTATAAGACGTTGTACGTTTGAAAGCTCAATCATGTCTATCATTCGATTTGATACTTTCACTCTTTCTTGTTTGGACTATTATATTCGCATTAAAATCAAGACAAAAAAACAACTCTTAAACAAACGTTTAGTAAATTGTTCAGTTGTATTATCATTGATCAATGATTTGTTGAACAATTTACTCAAAAAAGTGACTTTTCCATCAACTTTCTAAGTGGTTTTTAAGTCAAAGATAACCTACTTGGAAAAATGTGTTTTTATTTTATCTCGCTTCCCTAGAGTACAGAAACCACGAAATGTTCTTTACCTTATTTATTCGTCAACAAAGTATGTGAATTGCTTTAAAATTATATCACTTTTAGTTGTATCAGTTTATTTTTTTTACATTATTTCCCTTAATTTGCAGCATTTTCTCCCAGAAGGTGACTTTCCATGATTATGGAAAATCTTCCAGCTAGTGTGTAAATCAATTTGTCTTTCCACCCACGTGAAGCTATACTTATTTCCTACTAAATCCTTTCAAATATTCTATCCTAAAGGCCAACCAAACCTAAGCCTGTTCCTATACCTCTGCCACAAACCGCATTGTCTCAGTCGTGACGTCATCAGCACCATGCGCCTGCGCTGGTGACTCAGCCGACGTCGTCCACGGACCCTGTCTGCCCTGAATTATTATTAACTGCGCGGTCCTTTTACTCTTGTTCAATATAGTTGTAAGAGCATAATGTAGGCTTTTGTGGTACCTTGCTTTCATTAGCAGTTTGAATTTAGCATCTTCCATTTTTCAACACACCTTTTAGCCATACAGGGCATAATATGGAGGCAAAGCCAATGTTTAGTCACAAATTCAATACTCCTTTCTAAAATAAATCGTTACTTACACAATACGACACGAAATTGGAGGTTTACTAAGGTGACCTTAAAACACCTTCTGTAAGGATCCATTATATCTTTATGTCCGAAACACCTAAAAAGTGTCTCACTGACATCGTTGACCATCATTTTTTGCCGCTTCTTGTGCCTATTGTGTTCTTTTTTATTCGTACGCTTATTTAACTCTCCGAGGTCATGATACGGCGAAAATTTAAATATTGTAGTACATATTTCTTACTAGTCCCATCTTATTAGGTCTTGGGTCTTAAAATGTTTGTGACGTCGCTGTTTCTGGTTCCCAGGATCCCAGTGTAGGTAGTGTGAATGTTTTTGTATATAATGTCATTGTTATATCGCCGTTCATTAGTCGGTTAAAATATTGGAAGAACCATCTTTCTCTATACTACGCTATCTTCCTTCTGATTTGGGTTTGACCATAATAAACTAGGCTCTAATTAGGATAATGTTAAAACTGTTTATCTATGTACTTGCATCGAGTCCATACATGTTGTTACAACAACAGATAGGGCAACGAAACTCTGTTCTACATCTCAGCACGCCTAGTTAATTAGCTCACACCAAATAAGGAGCAACCATTCTTTGTCCTTCGCAATTATCTTCTTCAGTAAGCAATAATTATTCATTTCCAAATGTCTCGGGTAGCGTGGGACCATTTCGGTTGAATGATCTTAACGATTACTTAAACAAATTAATGGTTTAAGCCGTGAAGCAATCGTGTTGTTTACTTGTAGTGACGCATGGGCAATGAGAAGGCACAATTGTACGGTAGATTGGAACTTCCTGTGTAGTTGAATTGCTAGATCTCAGTTTTTTCTCTTCCTTGTTGTATTCTAAAAGGCTGCACCCGCAGGCAAGTCTATCAATCTTCTTAAACAAATAAGAATGCCAAACATGCCTTGTCAAGAATTCATTATATCATATTTTATGTCCTACGGTCTGCATACATTATTCACATTTCGCCCACTATCAAAATGTAGATCACATAAAAACAGTAACATTTTTTTCTATTTGGTTTATAAGTATACCTACTTTACTATAAACTGACTTATCAGATAATCAAAGAATCTGGAAGTGACACAGAATTTACCATTTGAGATTGAGATGACACCAAAATTAGATACCTTGGGGTATAATTTGGTAATAAAAGCCATAAGTTAGGAGTTTTTGACCATCAGTCTTCTTGGTCCGCCTACTAAGAATGCCGAATGCTGATAATGAGTGCAAAGTAGGCTTTGGATTATAGAAATTCCATAAAATTTGCATAAACATATTCCGGTCATTGAATAGAATGATTGAGATATAGCTACGGCTTTATAGCTGCGTTTATATTACAAGCGACCTCTTTGTCTGATTCAAATTCTGTGTAATGTTTTCAATTCCATAAATAACTAGGAGATATCTGGTTCACAATTATAAGTGTTAAACTTCATACCAGTTATTATTTCGTTAAGATTTATTACTGTACGTTTAAATATGTACCTTTATGTGTTGAAATGAAATCCATTGATCTTTATGAATATCTTGAAATGACTTGAATAATGTCTGTTCTGTCAATTTCACGCTGTACTAAATCAAAGCCGACGTTCTTAACCTTGAAATAATATCATGGTCCTTGTACTGTCACATCTAATTGCATCATTTGCGATGACACGCGTTTTGTGCCAATGTTTTATTACAGTCACGGAATTTGTTTCCGACACGCAATAATCTGTGTTTTCATGTCCAGGACTTATAATTATTAGTTATTAGTGTCGTTACTGTTTTCTTTCTTTATTATTGTTTCCTTTTGTCAGCCTTAGGGACCAATGTCACAGTCAAGAACTTAACGGATCTCTCTCTCCCTCTCTCTCGTCTACCTTAAAAATAATACAATACCTCATTACCCTTAAGTTTATATAAATTTAGCAAAAGATTATTATAATACCTCTGTACTAACCGAGACTCAGATCCCACAGACAAACTGTGCATAGACAGTTTTGTGGGACTTTAGTATTAAGTTGCTTGTATTTTATTGATGCCTATTAAACAAAATAAAAATAAAAAAAAAATAAAAGAAATCGACATCAACAAAAAGGATAATTATTAAACTTATATCTCCAGCATGACTTCACAGTTCAGTATCTAAATTAAGATAAGGATCTCGTCTAATGAATCGGTCGATCGATATTACAATAGCCTTAAATGCCGAATACTTTCTAAATGGCCTCCCTAGAGCATGATCCATGGAAATAGTCCAAGGTTGTCCAGATTCATTGGTGATTGAGTAGCAGACCCATTCAAGATCCGGTGATCACGAATATTCACGAGTCTGTGTGCCGGACCTTTGTTGCTTACAGACCCGGTAGATCACTATTTAGAAAATTATCACCTCACAAATACTCAAGACCTCGTTCCAAAGCATCAACGAAACAAAGAACACAAGAATAATTTCAGAAATCTCTCATGGTTCATCATCTCATGGTGACCACAATATCAGATTAAAGTACAATAACACCCTTTTATTAGGTACACATAACTGAAATCTCGAAGGTGGAGTGGGAACCCTAGGTTGGGTTGTATAGTACCCATCGAGTTTGCAAAATTTGTCGTGACAAGACCTATTCATACTTACTAGCTATTTTCTCATAATCATCATCTAATAATGGAGCTGGAAGGTGGTAGATGGAAGACTGGTATTCTTACTTATAAAGTCCCATCGAATTTGGGCTCATTTGATTTGTATCAACAATATCTATTAATTGTAATCACGGTTTTCTTAGTTTTTAAACTACTATAATTTAATTGTAATATTACATGTCGTGGTAAGTATTAAAAAAAAACTCGACTCCAAGATTTAGTTGTCTGTCAGCCATTGAGATAGCAGTGCCGTTGGCTAGACTCGTTCAGGTTTCACGGTCACGATCGTCCGGTCAACTTGCAGCATGGGCGGTTGTATCGTGACAAATTTAAATTTTATGCAACCGTAACTCTGTTAGTCGACGCTTGGGATGTTCTTGGGTGACGATTTCTTGTATTTTTTTGGAGTTTTGTTCTGAAAAACGTCTGGCTTAGCGGTACACGCACATCGGAAACGATTTTGCGGGTAACCAACATCTGGCCGAGGGTCGGACGGATGGACAGCCACCCAGACCGTTTCTATTTAGCATTCGATCTGTCTCGGATGACACATTCATCTTTAGGTCTTGGCTTGCCTATCATTACTCGGTGTTAGTAGTCGTGAAGCCCTAAGGTATCTTGATAACTTCTGACAGTCGGATCTTAACCTGGCACTACTTCATCCTCATCATCACCCAAAAACCGTTTGATGCTCCCATCAGTATCTTCAGTCGCGATCGCATTTGAAAATATTGCCAATTGTGATTGATGACTGATGAATGAAAAAAATAATAAAAAAAATATATTCAGGTTCAAGCTTGATTTTGCATTAAGCAGTAAAGTAACATTCATATTACTTTTACAAAAATAGCTTCAAACTTTGGTCACACCAAGGCCGCAAGAGAAAGATGTGAGTGCTCCAAAAATAAAAATAAATAAGCCCTCGGTGCTAAAAGGCTCCTCGGCCTCTTTATCACGGGTTTCATTTCCCCCATAAGTTCGTATTTATTTTTACACTCTCCGAGGGTCTTTATGCAAATTTACTGAAAGTACTTCTGACCCACAAACGGGTTACCGACTGAAGACAGCCGGTATGCAAATGGGTTCGTTTGTGGGTGCCAGAAATGTCCCATTTGCGGTAGTATATTACGCGCGGTGCTTTATTGGTGGGGTCTTTTTGGGCATTTTAATTAACTTTTTATTGACAGCACCGAACTTCTTAGCTACCAATCCGATTTTTATCCTCAGATTAATGATCATATTTTGTCACGGAACTATGGAAGTGTAGTTGCTTTAACGTTTTCAAGGTATCAGTATCATTCTTATATCTTACCTCTACATCATCTAATCCAGCAAATCGTTATTTCCTCCAAGAATCATAGCGTTACTCATTTCAGGTCAGGTGGCTGGAACATATTCGTCCACATCGTCTCGCCTTGTCTCATACGGGGCGGCAGCTTTCACCCCATAATTCAATTCTCTACTGCCTCCATCCTCAACCAATTCAACCAGCATGCACAGTCAGCCAACCACCAGACTCATTATTTCTGTACGACAGGAGGTTAAGTATCTGCTTGGCTGGCTGTACATAAATGTGTATGTTTATGTTTTTACTGACTGTCCCACTGCCTCCGACGTAAACTGTCCCAGTAATTATGCGCTTCATCATGCCGGCAACCGATAGAGCTGTCCTGTAACTCATGTCTTCATTTCACGAACATCACACAGCTGCCATCGTTCAGACACTGGATTCTGCTAACTCCACTGCCCGGTCGAACGTCTGTCGCTGTCCTCTTGTCTACATAATAAACACGTCTCTTTCTGTTTTGTGACAAGGCATTCAGGAAAGAACAAGCCAGATAATGAATGAATAATTATAAGCTCCTTGGTGGAACTTATTGGGTTACTAGAGTTTGAATTCAAAAAGGGGGCCCAAAGTCTCCATCTGTTAGCCTGTCCTCTATGGGAGTGTCACAGACGCTATTTTGTTGTCAAAATACACCCCACTGACGGCAACACACGATAGAAGCCACAGATCAAAAACTTAACTTAAGGACTGCTTGTACACTTTTAGGCGCAGGCGCAGGCGACCGTACCATTAGAAATGGTTCTAACTGGACTTGCCAGCTTACATGATGAATTAGTAGGTAACTAAGATTATTTATAGTCTGCCAATGAAATATAACAAAGTTAGAGACTATTGATACAGTAATACCAAGGTGTTAACTGCGACATTGACAGTGGCTTATCTTTGAAATATTATTTTATAATAGAGAGCAGCGACAGGATATTATATCAACCGTGTTTTCACTGTGGTGTTTTGCATGCCTTCCAATTCCAAGCGAAAGGCCCCGGTGGAATCCGACTGCGAAGGAAAAAAACGGTTCTAATTTGTATCCTAGTGTGGGACCAGAATGCTTATATGGCTGTATATGTATGAATGTTTATGTTTACAAAGCAGAATCGGCCGCAGAGCCGGTTGGTAGATCGGCTTGGCGCATCGACCACCGGCGGCGCGGGCGTCGTGTTTAGCATATCGTCCGCGCCACGCCACTATCGTGATAACCTGTTGCATTTCTATGTGCTACTTCCAGATGCACCGTTAGATCACGTCCTTTTTAAAGGCTCGTTTTGACGACTTCAGTCTCAACTCAACTAGCTCTATATCTATTAACCTGCTTTTGTTTGCCTACGAGTAGATATTCTTGATATCTTAAGTTTTAAAAAACACACAAAAGTTTAAAACATCCCCGACAACATTCTGAGACAAAAAATAGCCCTTGTTTGACTATTACTCACCTTGTAAATCGGAAAACATTACGTTTTACGAAATATGATTCAGATTTGACTAAGTTTTTATAGTTCAGACCAAAATTGTTTACAGGCATGATGGCGAGACCTGAGAAACAAACACTCAGAATAGACGCTTCAAACTTACTCCTCAACACCCCTCTTATTTCGTCGGGGGGGTACTAAAATAGAGTCCACACTAAGCATCCTATAAGCTTCCGTCAGCGTCGTCGCCTTTTCAATGTAAATTATAGTTCGATACCAGATACATACAGAGGCCCAGAGGTCGGATCGGCCACCAGCCCGAAACACCCCTCCACCAATCCGTACTGAGCTAGCGGTGGAGGATGGCTCAATCTTACTCGTATCCGGGTAAAGACCTGTGCCTCTCCGTGGGGACATTAATGGGCTACATTTACTTACAGATAGCATTAGCGCAGTGACGTCGCCGTGTAATTCTCCTCATTATTCACCCGCTTGTCTAATCGTGGTGAAGTTGTTGATGACAGTGCTTACCTCTCGCCTACGTGCGCGCGCGCTCGATAATTCGCGGACAGCTCTATTTATTAGAGCGTTTACACTCTTCTCGTGTGATAATTCTTTATCTAGTATAAAGTTATATGAAATTCATTAGATCTATATGAAATTCACCAGTCTATCAGCGGCTGAAGGCTGTCGATGGCTTTGAGAATTCTAACGGTGGCGGTGATAGAAAACATCATGAGGAAACCCTCATATGCACAAAGGCCCCGCTCAAGTAGACCACACACCAAATCGACTACCTATTGAGTTTGTTTTGTTTGTATAATCAAATCACAAATTGGTTTCACACCCTCCTCAGATAAGTTATAATTGAAACAAAACAGATAAGTAATAAGTAAACTTTAGAAAAAACTGACTTCCACAAACCCTATTTCATTAGATTGAGTTTAATACAAACTGTAAACCCTCATCCCCCCCCCCCCCCCCCCCCCCCTGGGGACTTAATTTTGTCAAATCCCATCTCAGTGCTACCCCACGCTACTAAGGAACCTCTGTACAAAGTTTCAGTCCGTCAGCCACGCATTGTATTTGTACCTAGTATTGAGCAGTTCTGGTGGCCATGTGTGGTCTATATTATCAGTTCCGCATCACAATATTAGGCTGACCATATGCATTTGCACGAGTTATTATGAAAAACACAAAAATCAATATAGGTCTGCCTATAATATTTGAAGAGTTCCCTCGATTGGATCCCATCATCAGATCCTGACCTGGTGTCAATGGGACCAATAGGAAGGTAAACCCTTTAAAAAAAAAAAACAAATCGGTCCATCCGTCTAGGCGCAATCGGGGCATATACATAAAAAAAACATCCGGACGAATTGTAAACCTCCTCCTTAGGGAAGTCGGTTAAAAAGGCCTGAGTCACTCCATGCATCTAAAGGATTTTGCATCTTCTACCTCTCCATGGGGATTTGTACTGATGATACGTAGAACATTGTATGCAATTTTTTGATAGGTCTTAAAGCCTGTACGCACATTATTCATCCACTCTCACTTTCTCCAGACTACACTATGGGTGTCAGTCATTTGCTTTTCGATTAAAATTCCCTCAACGCACGCGGACTTATTGAAATTCAGAAATGCTGTCCTCCAATCAAGCCCTTATTACTAACATTCTCAGCCTGTCAGGCTACTCATACTAAATCGCAATGACGAGATCAAAGCACATCCTGCATATTCAGATTGTCTTGTGCAAGGTTCAGCAAAAACATGTAGGTATCATGTCGAAGTAGTGATACCTACTCTACTAATTGATTTTGATCTACTCTCTAACTTGAGTACCTAATTGATAGTTATTAATTTCAATCTGATAGGTGCCTCTACTTATTCCTGACATAAAATGGTCTTGAGAGACACCCCTCCCCTTCGCAGTAGGACACACCCCTTACAAATTTTGACAGTGGGTACCAAGACGTCAATTAGTGTCTATCGCAAGGAAATGAAAACTGAATTTCCCCTCATTTTAATGTCAAATATTTCTCTTTTTTGGCCAGGAGAAGAAGCGAAGGGGGCGGACAAGGAAGTGGTACTGTATCCCTTTTACCTTAAAGGTACTGAACCCTACCAATGGGAATTTAAGTTGAGATGATTATACCAAAGTACCGAAATTAACAATAACTGGTCCACATGCTTTGAAGACTCTCATTCAAAATAATTATTTTGTATTTGCTGGGCCATTGAAGCCCAAGAAATCCAGGTTAGTAGGAAACACTTCACTCAATGGGATAACGTAAGGTCGGAGTAATTTCTAGCTTTCTAAACTTTGGATGAAACCGTATTATTTCCTTTTGTTTTCCGCGAATTCATCTGGGATTATTTATGAGTTTAGGAAAATCTTTGTGCGCGCCATCAATTCAGTGCAATTTACAACGTGATTGGAAATCTACTTCGAACTTGATCGATACTTTTTAAACTTTGATATGGCTAATCAAGTTAATTTCTAATACCGTTGTAAACAACGATTACAGTCATGCATGTTGCTTTCAGTAGAACTTGTTGTGATTTAATGTTTGCGCACTTAACGAATTGCTATTTGTTTATGGTTCCACCTGGGTTTTATAAGTAGCCCGGTATTATAACGTTGTAATTTGCAATAGGTGGGAGTGACGACAAAATCAGATATGAGATAAGTGCCTAATAAACGCCCACTGATCTTAAACAATAGCCGTGTATTGTGCAAAACGATACTGCAACTATTGAGAATTACCTATCATCAAACTGTTGTGGCAAATCTTAAGTCGATGATTGATCATCGGTTAAGTTTCAGATAATTCGTCTAACAACTTGAAATCTATCTGGAAACAGCAAAATAACAAATCGGATTCTGTTGCAGTTGTAACAATGTTTATTCTCGTTTTTTTTATAGTTTCCTTCTATTGTGCTAATGTTTTTTGAAATAGAAATGAAATAGAAATAGAAATTGTTTATTTTGCCTAAAAAAAAACAATACTGAGGAAAGCGAATGCGTAAGTAGGTATATAAGGCAAAAAAGGGAACAGTCTCAGCGTTTGCTACAGGCTAGCACAGTGCTAGCTTGCAGCGCTGGTTTTCAGACAGTCCCTGACTAAAATTAAGAAAACTAAAACTAACTTGGTAGATACTACCACTAAGACTAAAACTAAAACAATAACTGGGACTGAAACTAAAACTACGACAATATGAAGGAATAAACTAAACAATATTATACATTAAATAAAATAAATAAAAAATAAAATAAAGCAGAGACGTAAGTAAATTAAATTCAAGGAACCAGCAAACAAAAAACAGCAGTTTCTGATATAAAATAAAGTGAAGTGAAGTGATTGATATAACTACATAGACATTTTTTTTTCATTCAAGGTAGTTCACTCTCTGTTTATTATACAACATTTATAGATATTATTTACATCTTTGACCATGTTCATAACGTTAACAAATACATAAGTAATTTTAACTCATGAATAGTTTCCTAGAACGCGACTATATATTACTCATATTTTTTGTCCAACGCCAAGGATCTACATAAATGGTGGGTAGGTACATACGTAAACAGTGCTCTAAGCCGAAGGTAGGATCAGTTACCTCCGTCTATTGCTTCACTTGACTGCATCTTGCCAAAATTACGGGATTCGTGAGTGAACTTAATCGTATCAGTTATGTGAACATCACGATCAACTCACTATCTGTGCCAAGGCCCGCGGATTTCACTAATGTGCGCTATTCATAACAATAATACTGCATAATGTGGTTAGACATTACTGACTATTGCATGTGGAGTCAGAATGCTCGTCTTTTTCTAAGTGATGTCAACAATGCATCGTCATCGCTGGCCGTGACCACAATGTCAATTGTTCTGTTTTGATGTTCATTGGAGTCAAACGGTAAAAGCATTTTTTTTCGCAATCGGTTAAGTACATACTTTACTATGGTGGGTAACACCCGTATGCTTAGTCGTTTGCTTGACAGCCCCTTGACTTTGCTTTTATGGTCTTCGTTCAAGTCCTGACAGAATTCAATTTTTACTACAATCTCTTCAGTTAGCTTCAGTCAGGGTAAATCAAATGGAGTAAAAATTGGATAAGATAGTTTATGTTAAGGCGTTATAAAGATGTTGTGTGGTTAGTATTAGAAACTTAAGTAAGTCAATTATAAGCCATAAATCCCTCCATTCCGCTCCAATTCGCACTTTCCCTGTACCTGCGTCACGTTTTAATCTGACCTTAGACAAAGATCGGTCTATAAATCTCGCGACTCAACCGATAATGTTTCGGCGTACACGATGTTCTGATCTCCGATACAGAGATATATCGCTGCTCGGGGTCCACTTTCGGATACTTTCTCCATCCTACAAAAACCTGAACGAGACCTGTCGGCCGTCTATTGATTGTTTTTATCGCCAACCGGACTTTTTGAATGCGCACGCGCTGCTTCGTCGGGCGACCGCGAAGATGGTCATTCGCATTCGACTGGTTTGCTTGACAAAAGTTTTATTTCAGCACAATCAAAGTTACTACGGTCAACCTCCCTACGGCTTAAGTAATTAGTGTTAGACAGTCATTAACAATAGATCACCTTGCGTCTACTGCAATGCTGTTTCCTTCTGGCAGGCCATGGATCACTTTTTGTCCAAGATCTAAATGTCCGGATCCATTAGTTAGCAAACAGCTTTCACACTTGCGAACTATTATTTTCTTCAGTCAACCAGCTACCCTTCACCAGCATTGTACGATTGATTACCTTCATTTCAGTTCATTATTTTTTGCGTACAAGAATTTTGCCGCGAAAGTTATGTCAGCAAGTGTTCTTTCACATCCGGTTCTTAAAGGTCTTCAACAACAAGAATAATAATAGTTTCAATTTCTTTTATGTACATGTTTTGGTACTTTGCTTTATGCGTCTCCCTTCGCGTCTGTATTGTTAGGTTAGTTAAAATTAATTGCAGTTCAGTTAGGGTCATTTTGTACAGGGGTGTGTCGAATGTAAGTAGCGGCAGCTGAGGGTTTTTCTGGTGGCATCTGCTTGCCACGTGTGATGATATGGTTTGGAATTTGCTCCCCTAGCCCCTAAACTAATTTGTCAGGTCCACCGAGCTGAGAGGTTGATGCAAGTATTTTGCTATGCATCATTGCTTTAAAATTAGAGTTTAGTTTAGTCAAGAATTAGGCCTTCTGGTGCCGACGTCACGGAAATTGGAACTTAGGTTCGTCTTTTGTGGGCGGATATATTTTCATTAAATATTGTTTTACAGTACTTACTTTTCAAAAAAGGGCCCGTGATCAGGTTTGATCTTGCTTCTCATGTTGGAGATGCAGGTTCGAATCCCGGTGCTGGCCATGTACATACTAATGAGATAATTCATTTGTCTTAAGTACATTATCGGACGCTCCGTGTTTCGGATGGCACGTTAAGCTGTAGATCCCGGCTACTATCACTACTTGGTAGTATGTAGTAGTCGTAAAACTCCTCCACCAACCCATACTGAGCCAGCGTGGCAGCCTTCCCAAGAAGCTTGTAATTCAAAGTCCCAATTTATCAAACCCTTTTGAAAGTTACCTGCAAAATAATTACAGTATATTTCGGCCACCACACCAGACATCTGTTCCGACCATCCATCGTCCCGAGGATGCGTCGATGTACCGACATTACATTTGTCTTGTACCTGATTGTAATCGTTTAATTTACGACCCTGTTCGCGACTCGCGATCAAACGTTGCGAGCATTCTATACACGTATCATATTACTGTGCGAATCGCTCGGCACATGGAGGTCTCGTAAATCATGTGTAAACGATGGTGCACAGTCGTGACCGGACGCGAAATGCTTCAATGAACATGTCTTAAATCAATGGTCTGATACAGGCGATGGTGTATCAACAACGGTCGCAACATCTCATAAACGAGCTCCAAAGTTATGGGCATCCCAGAGAGTTGCACAGGTGATTTGATCGAATTGTAAGACGCCCATTCAAAAACACCATTCATGGGAACGTGCGAAAGAATCCAAGCGTCTTGCGTGTCACAGGGGCGCGTGGTATGAAAATCGCTGAATTGGCTTGCCGAAAATAACGAAGAGGGGAAATTATTGATAATTCCTCGGTAAAGACCTGGGAGTTGGCTGCGGGCGGTTTGGCTGGCATCGATTACCCCTTTCTCTTGTGTTATGTTAGAACGGTGGTGTTAGTGGGTCGAGGTGGGCCATACATACCACGTGTTGGTGTCTGGTAAGGTATGCCTGGGGCGTGGGAGATGGCCCGCGGCCGCGTAGAAACAAATCTGTTATTATACGAGTAGTTACGGGGCTCTTGTTTAGTGACATGCAATTTTTTTGCAGACGTTGATGGGCGGTTTGGTGTGGTGTAATTTTAAACGGCTTAGAGCGAATTTTATCAACGAAAGAGTAACTTTTACTCGAGAGTATCTTCTACTTTTTCATAGACACCAGAGATCACCTCATTTTGAACTGTCATTGTCATACAAATTATCCCCGGGTAGTTATCTCAAGATTGGTATGTAAATGTATTTTACATTAGAGTTGGGGAGATGCACTATTCAGGCACGCACGGGTATCACAGTAATATTAGATTGTGGCTCCCGCACTCGGCACAGCCTGTATCGCGGGAAATATAGCCCTTATAATGTCCCCACCTCCCCACCGAGGGTACCCCTGGTCATTTACCGATTAGAGTAAGATATTGAGACATTGAGATAGATATTGAGACCTACGCTAGCTCAGTGTGGGTGGGTTTAGGTACCTATATGTTATTATGTATTTTATATTACTGTCCTCTCTAAGTATTCTGGAAGATATCTCAGATCTACAGATAAGCTCGTTTTTGCAAAAAAAAAATATTTAATTTTATTTATTTATTTAGGAACAAACAGTCATAATCTAATTTAGTAACATTAAATTCTTAAATGTAAACCTATAGTTCCCTTAATTAACTAAGTATCCAAAATACATATTTTACACTGGAATCATAGAACCAAAACAAAAATAAACATAAAAATAAACACAAAACATTTACAAACCAAAGTGCTTTCTTAAATCTTTTTTAATGCAATGCAAGGAGCTACCGAACAAATCGATTTCAACAAACCCATTGTTGTAGGCATTACAACTACGTCTAATAAAACTATTCGAGACATAACAACTTCTACTAAATGCAATCGAAAAAAGGCTTTTATTACGACAGCCGCGTTCCTGCCTACGAGGCATTACCAATATGCAAATAAATAAATAAATTAATTAATGCAAATAACCATTTAGATGTCTAGTTCTTCTAGTGTACTTATTTTAAAACTATGTCGACGATGCGTTTAGGTTAGGCTTGAATCCATGTCGTAGTCGCAATTCAATCACACTATGTCCAGCAAGATATCTGTGGCCTTACGATTATGATGATACGTTAAATAAATAAAGTAATTTATAGATACTTAACTCGACACTTAATTACTATCGACAAATTATACACAGTAATTACTAATGTTTTATGCAAACGCAATGTAACATCTCATTATTTGGAATCGCATGCAAAAACACGACACAACGTAAATTAATAACATTGCCAATCCAATCCAAATTACAGCAATTACTCTCCATCATATTTTCGAAATCTGTAATTCTAATTTTTTCCCCCACATCGGTCTTAAATCGTGAATTGAAGCGTGTCTTTTGGCCAGTCAATAGATCAAGAATAACAATTTCTACGACATTCTTATGTTCCTACAATGAAGGCTCAAGTTTCTACTGCATGGTTGGTAAGTTAAGCTTGATGTGTCGTGTGTAGTACCTGAAGAAATGCCAGAGGATTAGTGATGTCGAACTGCCAACATGATCAGATACCGTGTCGGTGGACAACCTTAGCCTGATGAGATGAGTCGTCACTTGATATCCCTATTTAAAATATACTATATTTCACCAACAGGTTAGGGTCTTTTTCTTAGCTGTCTAGCGACTGTTTCGGAGGCCGGCCTCTTAAATTTTAAGGGTCCTCCTAATAGTCTAGATGACCCTTAAACTTAGTTTAAAGCGAAACAACCGGTAGGTGGCCCCTGAAAGGAAATAAAGTGTCTCCTAAGGATACGGCAATAAGTATATTTGACTTGTACTTTTACGTAGATTTGAAATCGAATATTGAATAACTGGCTAAAGTGGGAGCAAAACGGTGCCTAAGTAAAATTATCTCAAGTACGTTATACGGAGGTTCTAACAGTGATGGAAAACATCGTGAGGAAACCTTAATTTCTCCATAGCGACGATAACTCCCTGTCAGGAGTATTGAATTGATCAAGCTAAAAGTTTTCCTTCACCATCTGGGAAAGGCGTGACGCTAGGTTTTTTTTTTGTAGAATTAAATAGCTAAAAGGTCGTTTAAAAGCTTGTTTACAATAACAAAAACACTCTGACGCCATTCAATCCCTAACCAATACATATAACTGTTTAACTCAACTCGTATCAAGTAAAAACTTAAAACAATGAGCCTGTGAGAAAATCCACAGCATACGAAACAATAGTATGAATATTTCCGCATAGCAACAGGTTCTATAATGTACATAGTGCTAGTTCAGTACACCTTACTACTCAATGGGCGATACCTTGTCACTATTAACCTAGTAAGATAACATTGATCTCAATACCCTGTATTCGACATGGAGAAGGACAAAGGGGGTACAGTCCAGAAGGTAAGACCTGACAGATGCGTTTGTATGAGTGCTTTCATCCGTACGTAAGACTTTGATGTAGTGTGAAACTTGTGTTGTGTGTGTAGCTGGGTACTAATGTAGGTTTTGTCAGTTGTAGGTAGTGTAAGGTACTCTGTAACTGCAAAACTATCTCAGAACTTTAATAACTTGTTAGAACGTATTTTTTATTATTTTAAACTAATGAAAACTTTAATATTGCAGTGCGTCCAATAAATAACATTACTCAATCGCGATCGGATAATACGATATTTATTATGATTATGACCTCATTGGAGTCGGAATCATTAAAGAAATTATTTTCTATTCCACATCGTTCCTACTACACTCGAAATAGCGACCATAATAGAACAATGAAGCCAGTTCCACTCGCTGTGTGGTCAACTATACCCATTTCCTTTAATTACCTACTTAGTTTATTGCATCCGTGCAAAAAGATAAACGCGGGAAACCAGACACCACACTGCACCACACCTTGATTAAGCAGACAGCCAATACAATAGCCTTTATTACATAGGGAGTAAGCTACAAAGTCTTAGGTGTAACTGGACGAGATTGTAAATGTACAGTCGGCAGCAGATAAATGAAAACCTTTCTACAGACAAAGGTGCAGCAACTGTGTCGTGCACGTCTTCTTGTTCTTTCAGTGCCTCTCCACTACTGGGGGTGAGCAATTAGCTCTGAATACCCCTCTCTGTCATTCTACAGGCGAAACAGGTCTTTGACGCCGGCTAATACTGGTCCATTTTCGTATATTCGAGTCACGGGGTTGTTGCCGCTAGGGGCCGAAGAGTATTACCGCTAAAGGCCGAAGCCTTTTTCAGCTATTATTATTTAAATGAAAAGCAACTTGCACTTGGCCATAAAGGATTGTAACAAGTACAGTTAGCAACAGATTGTCGATAAGCCGAATTTCGTGGGTCGCATTACGTTCCTCGGGCTAGATCCTACGACATACAGGCAGCCCCTAGTGTAGGACGTTACATATGTGAGTTTGGTTTGGTAGCCGACTGTACTTAGCCACTATGGCCCCAAGCGGGAATAGAAGTATGAAGATTACGCGATTTAATTTTAATAATAGTAATATCTTTCGGCCCCGTTTGGTAATCAATGTATGGAGACTCGCGGTTACGAGAACAATAGGCTGGCCCCAAGCGGTAACAACCCGAGTCACGATGTCCTTCTTCCGTGGGTTCGTTTCCCTTTCCCATCATGATCACTCAGCAATTATTATCGATCGTGAGGAGGTCATGAATTCTCGGGTTTTGCGAGCTCGTCTCAGAACTTCCTCATTCGTGACCCAATAGAACCAGCTGATCTTTAACATACTCCGGTAGCACCACATCCCGCAGGTCTCTAGTGTTTTGCGTGGTTTCTCCAAAATGGTCCTAGCTTCGCATCCGTAGAAGACTATCGACTCGTGTGACGTCCAAATAATGTAATCAGCCAAGAACAGGCAATTTTCTTCCTCCCTGGCCGGAAGGACATCAGTTCATCCCAGCACCTGTTGCAAAGTTCCAGGTAACGCAAGCCGACAAAACGTCACGCCATTTCCCATACGGCGTGGCAAAGACACGATAGGCTTGTGTTCTGCAGCAGGACACAAGCCTATCGTGTCTTAGCTTGACTCCTGCTGGGCAAAATAGATTCTTTTTAGGTAGGCACTGTCAAATCGGTAATTTTGTTTCTAAGTTCTATGAAATGGCACTACGTGACGTCGTGTGGCGTGTGTAGCATCAAATGCTGTCTTTTTTTGCACTAAATTGACTTTATAGAACACAACTGCTGGAAATATAAAATTCTGGTATTGTCAAGCATTTATGTCAAAGACTAATATCCAATTGACTGCGCCTGCGGGGGAATGCCGGCTCGCTAAACGTTTGTTGTATTCAAAAAACTTTCGCATACGCAACCTATGTACGACGACGGGCCGCCAGACAGTTTTGCAGCGGCTGACCAATCACAGCTCTTTTACTTCGTCCCCCGCCGCCCGTAAATTGGTGAGTTGTGTTTCAAAGGAAAATGTATCTAAGCGCTCTCCACTGGATAAGTGCTCCCTGATATATGTATACATATGCTTCAATCAACTTCACACTTGTTCCTAGATTTATTTAATTACAGTTCTACATGGATGTTTTGGCACGTGGCCAAGGGTCGGAACTAACGCAATCAATAGATCAATGTTGCAGTGGCGCCCCCCTGTCAGTGTCATCTAAGTGCCAAAAAATCCATGTAGCACTGTACCTTGGACACAATACAAGCACCACATCCCAATTATTGTGGTCACGTTTAGCCAGTAGTTGCTGCCGACTGTACAAGTAATCTATGTGATACGGAAGTTACGTTACGTTCACACAGGTTGGTTCTGCATGAAAAAGGATAATGGCTGTCTAGTCTAGCCTCTTGTAAGGGTTAGAGGAAGAAGTCGATTGTATGGTATTGAGGAATGAATTTGTTATTGATCTCGACTAGAAATAGAAACTAGGCTTGATTTTCATGTCAATTTAGCCTTTGTCATCCCTTAACTCTACTGCTCGCAGAAGCACAAAATAGTGTTTGACTTTGACAGCGACTACCAAGACGTCAATTAATGTCTATTGCAAGGGGATGAGAACTTAATTTCCCCTAATTTTAATGTATTTTTTTTTTCTTTTCGGCCAGGAGAATGACAATCTCTCGACTGAAAGGGTGGGAAAAAGTGTGACGCCAGATTAGGCAAATTATTATTTCATTAATTATCCTATCCAGTGTTTTTGATATGGGTAGGTAGATATTTAAAGTCAAGGGATTCTTCTTAATAAAAACATCAAATCAAATCCATATCAAATCAAATCATTTATTTGTGATAAATAGGTAGTACATCCTGTAGATTGATGTTCCGTATTTTCAGCCACTTGGCATACAAATATTTGGTCCATCCATACCATACTTTTGAATTTCAAAATTTGAAAGCTTCTCCGAATTAGATAAACTAAGTACCTACCTATACTGATTGTTACGAAACTTCAAATAGCTGAGTGGAATCTTCGAGAATTATCATTAGTGGGGCTGAACTTTCCCAAGGTCCCATCTGAGAACAATGATCTACTCTACTGTAACTATAACAATACCGAATGTTTGCGTAAATAATGTACATCTATTTCTTTTGTGCAATCATTTGTTCGGCGCGGTGTGGCCACGGGAAATATCATTTGGAGATAATGCTGGAGATTCTCGACGGACTTGTGTAAGATTTAAAGTATGGGTCTTGGAAACTCAATCTAGATTTCATTGAATATGTTATCGGAATGGTGGGTTGTCATCTTTGATTGTGTTTCTGAATTTTTCAACATGAGAAGAAATTAATCATGACGTCCAACTAGGTACTCCCAACATCAACTCAAACTTCAAAGCAAACCCGACAAAGTTTTCGTTAAAACAATGTTTAATGATATTTACCTTGCTAATGCACTTTCTGTAAATTCACTTTAACGAATAACGACCCTGATTGCATAACTTTGAAAATGGAACCTACATATTTACCTATTTATTGTCATTAAGTTGAGCCCCCCCTAAATATTGATTTAATTTTAATTTAATTATTTATTTTTAAGTAAATAATATACTCAAAATATTGTGAACATTTTAAGCGTCTACCTGCTACCATTATCAATATCGAGCAAAAATGAGCAAAAAAATCACGTTTGTTGTATGGGAGCCCCCCTTAATATTAAATTTCTTTTGATTTTTAGTATTTGTTGTTATAGCGGCAACAGAAATACATCATCTGTGAAAATTTCAACTGTCTAGCTACCACGGTTCATGAGATACAGCCTGGTGACAGACAGACGGACGGACGGACGAACGGACGGACAGACAGCGAAGTCTCAGTAATAGGGTCCCGTTTGGCACCCTTCGGGTACGGAACCCCAAAATTGATTTGAATTTGAAAAATAGTTTAACGTACCTATGTATTTAGACTGTTAATCGGATTTATACCTGTTTACGAAGGTTCCTGCTCTGTATACCAGGGTTCCTCTTCAACCAATTTAAAAATATTTTTAAGTAATTTGAATAAGAACCTTGGTATACGACCAGGAACCTGCGTAATCACTGTATTAATCCGATTAACAGTCTAAATGCTTTGAACTAGTTCTCAAATTCAAATCATTTTTGTATTACATTTGTATGGAAAATTCACGCGGATACCGGTCTCTCAAATATATGTAGTTGTCAATCTATCACCAGCCCGCTTTGTCTCTGGGACCTGATTCACTAAAACTAAACTCACGTTGAAAACCACACAGCCCGCTTTGTACCTGGCCAGACCACGTATCACAGGGATGCGCGGAGTCATGTCGTCTGTAAATCATCATTTAACCTTTTTCCAGTCAGTTGACATTTCGCTATGCGTGCGCCTGCGTGCAAAATGTCAACTCCGTGCCGCGCCAAATGAGATAAAATTATGGCACCATAGACAAGACATAATGATGACATTGTCTTCTCAGTAACAAATTGGGTCTTCTTTTGTAATGCAGAACAGCAGGGACATTCAATTGGACATGACATAAACAACTGTACCAACAAGTAGTATCATTCGTAATCGTAAGTTGCATTGCAAATTGCAAAAGTATATGAAACACATTTATTTTGTTCGATCATATTCTAAGCTTTTTAGAAGAGTTCGACTTATTACCAACGTGTAATCTAAATGGGCTTTAAAACAGCCTATTGCTTGATTCAGATATTATTATGTCACCATCTGATCCATTTTGACAGTTCTTCATAGTTTATCTGTTGCAACCAAAACACTGCTGCTACTACTACGACGATCTTTAAGTTTCAAACCTCATTAGCAATTATGCGCAACGAAGTTATAGAGGGTCCGGCTCTGCCTTTGCTATACTTGGTTTGGGCGCCACCACCGTGTACCCAGATATTACAGTTCTTGTCATTTACAGTTGCCTTTTTCTAAACAATAATACTGGTCTATTTAATACTTCAGAACGTCTCACATTAATGTTAGAATTATACATTTATCTAAAATTAGAGTAAAGAATACAGGGAAATATTTTCACAAAGTAAAGTCCTATAAAAACACTTAGTTCCAAGGCCCTGCTTTGTTACAGGTTGTAATTATATGAAGCACGTAGACTCCATACATACTCCTACATACATTAGTTACACCTGGTGATTGGATAAATTGCTCTAAGAATGAGGGCTTGCGGGTAAGTGCAGCGACAACGTGGCATAAGCGGAGCGGAAATGGTTGCTAGGAGTTCCTCTCAGTTTTTCATCTCAAAATACTCCTAGATATTTGAAATGTTAAGAGAAAATTAACTATGGAAAATATCGTGAAAAAACCGTCATATCTACGTCCTATAGTTTCAGCGATGGGCTAGACCCCTGTCACGTAAAACGGATTATTGTTTAACTATTAGTCGGCAGTAGTCGGCACAATTTGGCTAGTATAGGAGTCGGCGTGACGATAGATTCTTTCTTTCGTTATATGATCATTCGGTTCTTCTCTGCTGTTAAAATGTTGCTTAATTGAATCTCTCGTTTGTTCCAGGGCAAATCAGTGATACGTCCGATCGCATTCAAGCCCCTCGGTGGAAGACTCTCGGCTGGTGGCGAGCGGTATGGCTCCACACCGGTCCTGGCTAGTAGACCTCCTTCACACATGACTCTTTATGGCAGTAAGTACCTCCTTCATCATCATCAGCTTATCAAGGACCGTTCCTCGAGTATGGCCTTCTTCACTCGCCACTCAACACGTTCGTTATCAACCCTTTTACATTGTTTTAAGGTTTTCTTTTTGTGTTTATACTTTCCTGTATTTTTGCCCTATCGCATTTGGGTGGATCTTACGATGGATGAAGTGCATGTGAAGATCTTTTGCCGTCAAAAACATTGAAATAAAGATGACCAAAGATCAAGTCACTGAGTACTCAAATGTGTTGTCAGGCTCGTCGGACGTCCGCGAGGCTCGCTGGTGCGGCTCCCCGCAACCCGCGTCGCTCTCCGCGCTGCCCCCCGCCACACTGCCCGCCCCCCTGCACTACCGACACCACTCCGCCATTGTGTGAGTACCGACTTTACTGTGGCTTATTCGCTGGTCTTCTCACGGGCCCTTACGGTCAAACCACACGTAGGTACCACAATCACAACCACGCCATGTGGTCGGGCGCATATTTGTATTGAAAATTAATAGTACCATTCACACGTATTACATTTTGCCGTCATTATCGACTACGTATTGATACCGGCCCCATCGCAACCACGATATTCATATTCAGACGTAACCACTGCTTGACCACATTTTGACGCTGCGATTAGGTGTGGTGGTTGTGGTACGTCGGGGTGGACCCTTAGTAAGGGCACATATTAATAAAGAGTGGTAAGGGTGAGGTCGAAGGACCTCTTCTCGAGGAATCGAGAGATGGTTCTCCACCCCCGCTTCAAACACGCACCTGGTGAAAAATCCGGAACGATCGGCCACATGGCTTTAACCTTCCACGCAACTACTGGACCAAGCTGAACTGACTCCGGGCTGGCCATAGGGCCGCTGCGCCGAGCTAATGTTTAAGTGGGGGTACAGAGACAACCCTTTAAGTTCCTGCGGAGCTATTCAGAGCATGGCCCACCTCACGGATGACTGTTCTCTACGGTCGATCGACGGAGGACTTCAAAAAGTCCACTCCGCTGACGAAGAGGCTATCAAACGGCTACTCAAGCTGCCACCTTTATCAGTTGTGACGTAGACAACAGTGACCAAACGCTAAATAATAGAGACAGAAGACATGGAACAGAACTAGAAAGAGTCAAGACATGCATGGAAACACTCTTGTCTGTTCAGGAGGCATTGTGCTAAGGATGCCTGCTTGCGACATTCAGCGAAACTTTTTCGGCTGAGGATGATCCAAAATGACGTATAGACGTCGTGGTACTGATTAGTCTATTTGCAAGCAGCAGCAAAAATAACGATGAGGCTTTTCCCAGTCAAATGATGTGGAGCGGTTTCTGATGCTATTGCGGAACTCACGTAGGAGACTCATTTTGCAAACTCGCTTGGACGGAAAGTTCGGAACATCGCTAAGCTTATAAAAATATCCTCACAAAATCGCTTTCCGCTGTCGCTGCTTCTTCATTACTCTGCTCTTTCCAAATCCTTGATGTGATGTACGGTTTTTATAGTAAGAGTGGTTAAATCGTATTTTTAATGCATTATCTTTCGCGTATTATGAAATCTTCATTAAAGCAGACTATAGTTAATTGGTTGACGGATGATGGTTAGCTGTCATTGTGGTTGCCTTAGGTAACTGCCCCTCTGTAAAAAATAAAAGGTGAAGATTGTAAAAAGCATCCTCATCATAAGGCAGTTTTTAGGTATTTTTTATTATATTCTACATTGTTATTGGCAAAGTTGATTAATTCATAGTAATTACTTTAATGCACTTTGTGTTACATATTACTGCCGAGGTCTAATGACGGCGTTGCTGGTCGCGCTGCTGGTGGCCGAAAGCGCAGCGTAGCGCAGCTGAAGGCCTATACAGCGCGGTCAGCATTTAAACCTTTAATGGACAAGCTAGAATAAAGGCCTAGACCGAAGGTCGAGGCTTTGATAGCGTGGACATCAAAGGTTGCAATGCTGACCAAGTTTATAGGGCGAGATCGTAGCTAAACTAAGTTCGAGGCCATCATAGCGTGGCCAGCAGTGCAGTGCAGTCATTGCGGACCAAGGCTTGTATAGTGCTTTACTCAAACAATGCTAGTAATATAAAGACAATGCTAATGAAATAAAACCAGCCTAATATACCTACCTAGTAATAACTTAATAAAAATAACAATTGGTAAAATGTACAGTTTGTTGTACTTACTACTACTAAAATTCGATTCCAAGTGCTTCATCAAAACAAAACCGTGCTCTTCAGCATGGAGTCAGTATTCCAGAGAGTTAGGGCTTCATTATCTTTGAAAGTTCGCTAAAATAGCTTTCATTTTCTGTCCATTTTCCACTGCGCGAACTTTTCGTACGCAAGTTTATATTTTTCCTTTGACTTTGGCGGCAAATGTTCTATCACTAACTTTCTCAAAATAGCGTGTTTAGCTGGAGAAATAAATATTTTTCGTAAATTAATTTTAGATTCGTGCAAAAACAGCCGGTCACGTGACTGTAAAACTACGATCCTCACCAATAATGGGCCTATTAGACTACGCTGTCGGCAGGGCCCTGTCTGACTCGCTGTCTTTTTCTAGTGTTCCATCATGAGTGAGACGTCTATACAAATCGTGCCCTGCCGACAGCGTAATGTAATAAGCTCTGAAGTTAAGGCTCAGATATCAGATTAATGAAACTCTTTGGTAGGTACCTACTTGATCTGTGGTTTAATACACACCCGCATTTTGGATCTTGTAAGCCAAAACAAAAAAAAAAGCGAATGATTTTTTCAAAAACAAAATATCTGCCATATTTTTTTTGCAAAAATAATTATTGTAATATTGTATGCTACCTCATCTAATTTATCTGATGATTTATCTTTACAGCTGTCTCGTAGCCAAAGCTGGGCCGGCACAATATTCATACTACTTTATTGCCGGCTCAGCTTAATAACTTTCGCACTGTACATCATCAGTATGAGTGAACTGCCATAAATGTTTAGTATAGGTAGTATAGTCAGTAGTGGTTATTTAGAACGCGTTTCCTGACGCTCCGTCACGACTTTGACACCATCTCTCAAGTCCCAGACCTTGGCCCGTTATGTTCATTGTTTATTGGCCACTTGACTGTACTTGCGTCTTTGGTTTATGAGTTTTTGATTGAAGGAGAGTTCTTGCAAATCAAGGAGCGCGTGGGTCTCAAAAGGTATTTGTGTCTTTTTATGGTGAGTATTGGTGAGTATTTACCCTCCCTCGCCTTGCAAACTGTATACAACATACTGTATACGTTCTATAGTGTATATTCTATACTCAGCCACAACACAAGACTTGTGTCACTTAGTATCTTGTGATTTACAATAATTATAGGACTAAAATTTACGGAGTCTTAACATGTTAAACGCCAATTTTCAAAAAAGTTTTTCTTATAGTTTTTTAGGCTCCGATGCAGTGTATTAAGTTATATTAAGTTTTGTGGGACAGCGGACTAAGCAGCGATGAAGATACCTATGAAGGTTTCCCCACGATGTATTTCGCTAATCCAACACTGTTAGAACGTCCGTAAGTAGGTATATTACTCATGGGTGTTATGTTATCAGTACTTTTATGCTTTTACTAGTCAACTTTTTGAAATGTATAAAAAATACAGCGTTTTTGTACGCCTTTAGACATTAACTTTTTTAATGAATGTCCATAAAAGCGTAGCAAAGAGAATCAAAATTCATAACTCGTAACAAACCTCCTGATACAATACAAGTAAATAGGCATTAGGAATACGAACCTCGTCTAAATTTGAATCGTGAAATCAAAAACTACGGGAAAAAATTAAGCACCACAGCTAAAATATATCTTGCTTAAGAAAAAAAGTTAATAACTATCTAGATATAAAACAATATATAAAATAACTATCTAGATATAAAACAATCACGATTACCTCTATGATCATAATCACTTTCTTTTATAGCTACATTACTTGCAATTTAGGTTAATAATTTGGGCACAACTGTGCCTGCCACTCCATATGGGAAAAGGTCTGACGGGCTACGGTAGGAACTTTTTACAAATCATGACGTTGTGTTGGGTTGGATGAAGTCATGAAAAAAAAACTTTAGAGTTTAATACCTACATGCATCCCTATTTTATTTTTAATGTAAAAGGTACGAGTATAAGTACCATTTTCTGTTAGGTATCTATTTTTTTCAAATAGAAAGTGTAAATAAGTACTTACAAGTGCATACAAGACATGTAACATGCGATACTTGTATCATTTTATGACACCTTAATTGATGATAAAAATGTGTAGTGCATTTACAACTTGATTGGCTTGAGGAATCATGCGTAATGCATGTATCATGCTAATGCTTAATAACTGGGAAATTATTTGCTAACCAAGTATGGCAAAAAAAATTGCATCAAAGAGCAGGGGTTACCTCTCTTTCCCGCATATGGTGAGAAAAAGACAGGTTGAGAGAAACTCGGTGCGCACTCTACCATACTTTGACTGCGGGCGGAAAGGAACGAAGCAAAGCAGGTTTTTTTTTTTTCGTTTTTGTGAATGTTTTTCTGTTGGCTTGTGTCCTTTATCGATTTTCCTAGAAAACCACTGGGACGGAATCATCGAAATCAGAAAGATTTTAGAAGTGTCTGTTTTTTTTTAAATAATGCTCGTCACGACGACATCCACCCTCGTTTTTCTTCTAATACTTCCCAAGGGGTTTTCAAAATGTCGTTGACATCCACACTCAGCAGTTAATTAATCCCTCTTACAATTAACGGGGCTAGCGGCACAATTCACGAATGAATTCCCATCCCACTGCCGCGCGGGCCTAAAATGCTGCTGTCGATAGCCATATTACTATGCGAGCCAACTAACAATAGGATCGCGTTTGTAGCCAACTTCACGTGATAAATGCCAAATTTGTAGGGTAGGGCCAGCAATAAAATTGCCGTTAGCTACCTACCCTCCCTTCCGTGTACATGCGCTCGTTTGTTACACATTGGATATTTTTGTTAAATTTGTTGTTTTGTTACCTTTGTTGTTGACTTTTATCGTTATTGTTTTTGTTAAGTTTCTGCGTTAATAATTCCTGGTTTGTTTTTTTTGCACACCTTACAATATACATCATGTCATAACAGGAATCTTATTAGAAACACATTAGAATGACCACATACCTCATGAAAGATGATTAAATTTTTTGCTAGCATTTTTTTGCACACCATACAAATTTTAATGAAGTTTGTGAATATTGCGGGACAAGATGGCGTCTTGACAGTCCTATTGTTAGTTGGCTCGCATAGTACTTATCTAACTACCAAAAAGATCGACTCGCGCTTTTTTTCACAGTTGAAACCACGATTTATTAGAATAAAAATAAACTATTTTTAATTAGTCTTTATTGATTAAAACGGGGATATGATAAATTAAGAAAATATAAAAGCCTATCGCAAGCAGCTAATTAATCAGATGCTATAACAATTAACGTTTCTAGCGGGACTGGCGTGACCCGCATCATGAGATGCGCACAATTCATGAATGATATCCCACTCGGCCGTGCGGGGCCCTAAGATGCCTTCACTATCATCAAGTAATTCTAAAACAGAGTCGTATAAGTGTATTACCTTTCTTCAAAATTAACCATATTTTGTAAGAACCAATGTAAAGAACTGAATAATTTATATGATAAGTGTTGTTTAAGTTTTATGCGTAGGGTAGTCAAAATGATATTGATCTTATAGTACCTATAAATCACAAAAGTTTAGTAGCTATGATTTTATTGGCAGTTGAAATGTTATTCATCATCTTTATACACTCAGTCTTTATAAACATTAATTAATGAGGAACGCCTTATTAGCCTTTTAGTAAGTCTAAATTCCCTTTGTATGTCAATAAGAAGCCAATCATAAAACGGATCGATTTATGTGAGATCAGACAGCACAAGGTCGACTTCAATAACCAATGATATTATGTCTAGATCACATCCATTGTTAAAATCAAAACAGAAACACCTCATCATAAAAATCATACAATCAATTTATCAATAAAATGCCTTTGATTATCATTTTACTATTTTTTAAATATGCGATAAATCCGATGAAGCAACATCGTAGGCCCCCGGCACATATTGTATCGTTAGACTTAGTCATCGTGCAATATGGATGTAGTTGCCAGTGGCATGTGATATCTCACTGATGTGTTTCATTCGAATTTCGAATTGTGAGAAAGAAAATTAAAAAATCTTACTGGCATGTTGGTGCACTGTGAAAAAAATGTGTGAAAAAATATGTTAAAGTTTTGATAATGAAATTGTTTCAATTGAAGATTCGTTGAGGATTTTGTAAATGTCCAAGTAAGTTAATTACTATGAAGATGAAGTTAATAATAGTCATAAATTCTCTAGCGTTTCAGGGGTCAGAAAAAGTAGGCTTGAAAAAAAACAAAAACTGTATTAGTGGCTGTAAATATTTTTTGTTCGTGATTAACAGTTTTGTGTTTAATTTATTCCATTTTCAGTAAAGTGTTGTGCTGTTCCAGTCTGTTTCATATTTCGTTGAAATTTCTTAAGTCGTTAGTTTTTTCGAGCGCATTTTTTCACTAATGATCTTTTTGGACTACATTAATGTTGTACTTAACTCACTATTATAGTTTAATACTCGTAATTTCCTAATTAAGAAGCACATGGGTAACTAAGCTTACTGTTATCTTAAGATAAGACAGGTTTTGTGCAAACAGACTCCAATGTGCTGATCCTAATTTACACAACCTGTGGAATTCTCATGCCACCGCCGCCGCCGTCGCCGTGCCGTCAAAACTAACGAAGGAACCAAACTGACGGCTAAAACTCCTGGAACAGGTTCATCTATAGACCAAACAGAGAATATTCTAAATGCGACTACACACAAACCAAATATCACTATTAATTTTCCCCTATGGGGTGGCAAAGGAGTAAATATTTCCCCATCCTCAAAACTTTTTTTATTTGTCGCTTTAGTGCCGTTCTCTCATTCCTCAGAAAGCGTTTATCTGTCTATTTATGGGGCTTTTGACATAAGTGTCAAAAAAGTTATCTGACTGTTTATCCGTCTCTTTAAAGACCCGGGCTTAGTCAAATAGTTTAGTTCCTATTTTAATAACTGGTGAGTTTACTATCAACTCTTATAGCAGGACCTAAACCGGGCAGTTCTGCTTTTTTAATACAAATTCATAATATTTTAGTATTGAAAAAGCAAAACTGCCCGGTTTAGGTCCTGCTATAAGAGTTGATAGTAAACTCACCAGTTATTAAAATAGGAACTAAACTATTTGACTAAGCCCGGGTCTTTAAAGAGACGGATAAACAGTACCACGTGGTTTCCTATTGTTCAGGGGCCTAATGCTACTAAATTATACAAGATAATTTTCTTCTAAAATGCCAGCGTAAGGCCAGGGTCTTTTATACCTACAATATCGATATTTTTGTTACCGAATTACCATATATAGGTACCTACGCCATTTTCTGCCATTGGGAATGCTTGTGTGTAAAAGGCTTGTGTCAGGTTTTCCAAACATGAAATTGGCGTAATTCTTGTGGCAACGATGTTACCTAACAACTAGTTACTTAAATCTAATTTTTCCGCTTTCATATAATACCTAGTTTAATGATATTGTCATTGTCGGTCGATTGCTATAGTTACTGTTGTTGGTAGGTACCGCAACCAGCATAGGAAGTGATAGCATTTTTTATCTCTATTTGCATATCAACATCCGCTATGCTCTATTGTTCATTTCATTATACCTAAGTACATACTTACACAATTACTTTCCGGCCTAATGGAAAAGTTGATACTTTCGCGAATTATGATTATTTGTTTTTTTTTTTTATTATTATTTATTTATTTATTCAAAACAAATAATACAACATTCTTGTTGGTATATTTTGATTTCAAAGTTGGAACTTTCATGTTTAATTTTTTTTAATTGTTGAAAAAGTGAAAAAACTTCATATCAGTTCCTATCATGGGTAATACTTAGTTTTGAACAACTTTAACTATGATAATAGTAAAAGTTGTTCAAAACTAAGTATTACCCAAACAATCCCCTAAATTATGACAAAACCTTTATCACAACCTGTGTAATAGTTAGATCGCATAGATAGATCATAAACATAATATTGTCTAGTTTGTGGTTGTTATTGTTACACAATTAACTATGAATGGTTTAGGTGTATAGGTAACAATAACAATAGCGCATGTTGCAAACAGAGATGAGCTGTAGGAAGCACGGATAGTTGCAAACAGAGATGAGCTGTAGGAAGCACGGATAGTTGCAAACAGAGATGAGCTGTAGGAAGCACGGATAGTTGCAAACAGAGATGAGCTGTAGGAAGCACGGATAGTTGCAAACAGAGATGAGCTGTAGGAAGCACGGATAGTTGCAAACAGAGATGAGCTGTAGGAAGCACGGATAGTAGCAAACAGAGATGAGCTGTAGGAAGCACGGATAGTTGCAAACAGAGATGAGCTGTAGGAAGCACGGATAGTTGCAAACAGAGATGAGCTGTAGGAAGCACGGATAGTTGCAAACAGAGATGAGCTGTAGGAAGCACGGATAGTTGCAAACAGAGATGAGCTGTAGGAAGCACGGATAGTTGCAAACAGAGATGAGCTGTAGGAAGCACGGATAGTTGCAAACAGAGATGAGCTGTAGGAAGCACGGATAGTTGCAAACAGAGATGAGCTGTAGGAAGCACGGATAGTTGCAAACAGAGATGAGCTGTAGGAAGCACGGATAGTTGCAAACAGAGATGAGCTGTAGGAAGCACGGATAGTTGCAAACAGAGATGAGCTGTAGGAAGCACGGATAGTAGCAAACAGAGATGAGCTGTAGGAAGCACGGATAGTAGCAAACAGAGATGAGCTGTAGGAAGCACGGATAGTTGCAAACAGAGATGAGCTGTAGGAAGCACGGATAGTAGCAAACAGAGATGAGCTGTAGGAAGCACGGATAGTTGCAAACAGAGATGAGCTGTAGGAAGCACGGATAGTTGCAAACAGAGATGAGCTGTAGGAAGCACGGATAGTTGCAAACAGAGATGAGCTGTAGGAAGCACGGATAGTTGCAAACAGAGATGAGCTGTAGGAAGCACGGATAGTTGCAAACAGAGATGAGCTGTAGGAAGCACGGATAGTTGCAAACAGAGATGAGCTGTAGGAAGCACGGATAGTTGCAAACAGAGATGAGCTGTAGGAAGCACGGATAGTTGCAAACAGAGATGAGCTGTAGGAAGCACGGATAGTTGCAAACAGAGATGAGCTGTAGGAAGCACGGATAGTTGCAAACAGAGATGAGCTGTAGGAAGCACGGATAGTTGCAAACAGAGATGAGCTGTAGGAAGCACGGATAGTTGCAAACAGAGATGAGCTGTAGGAAGCACGGATAGTTGCAAACAGAGATGAGCTGTAGGAAGCACGGATAGTTGCAAACAGAGATGAGCTGTAGGAAGCACGGATAGTTGCAAACAGAGATGAGCTGTAGGAAGCACGGATAGTTGCAAACAGAGATGAGCTGTAGGAAGCACGGATAGTTGCAAACAGAGATGAGCTGTAGGAAGCACGGATAGTTGCAAACAGAGATGAGCTGTAGGAAGCACGGATAGTTGCAAACAGAGATGAGCTGTAGGAAGCACGGATAGTTGCAAACAGAGATGAGCTGTAGGAAGCACGGATAGTTGCAAACAGAGATGAGCTGTAGGAAGCACGGATAGTTGCAAACAGAGATGAGCTGTAGGAAGCACGGATAGTTGCAAACAGAGATGAGCTGTAGGAAGCACGGATAGTAGCAAACAGAGATGAGCTGTAGGAAGCACGGATAGTAGCAAACAGAGATGAGCTGTAGGAAGCACGGATAGTTGCAAACAGAGATGAGCTGTAGGAAGCACGGATAGTAGCAAACAGAGATGAGCTGTAGGAAGCACGGATAGTTGCAAACAGAGATGAGCTGTAGGAAGCACGGATAGTTGCAAACAGAGATGAGCTGTAGGAAGCACGGATAGTTGCAAACAGAGATGAGCTGTAGGAAGCACGGATAGTAGCAAACAGAGATGAGCTGTAGGAAGCACGGATAGTTGCAAACAGAGATGAGCTGTAGGAAGCACGGATAGTAGCAAACAGAGATGAGCTGTAGGAAGCACGGATAGTTGCAAACAGAGATGAGCTGTAGGAAGCACGGATAGTAGCAAACAGAGATGAGCTGTAGGAAGCACGGATAGTTGCAAACAGAGATGAGCTGTAGGAAGCACGGATAGTTGCAAACAGAGATGAGCTGTAGGAAGCACGGATAGTTGCAAACAGAGATGAGCTGTAGGAAGCACGGATAGTAGCAAACAGAGATGAGCTGTAGGAAGCACGGATAGTAGCAAACAGAGATGAGCTGTAGGAAGCACGGATAGTTGCAAACAGAGATGAGCTGTAGGAAGCACGGATAGTAGCAAACAGAGATGAGCTGTAGGAAGCACGGATAGTTGCAAACAGAGATGAGCTGTAGGAAGCACGGATAGTTGCAAACAGAGATGAGCTGTAGGAAGCACGGATAGTTGCAAACAGAGATGAGCTGTAGGAAGCACGGATAGTTGCAAACAGAGATGAGCTGTAGGAAGCACGGATAGTTGCAAACAGAGATGAGCTGTAGGAAGCACGGATAGTTGCAAACAGAGATGAGCTGTAGGAAGCACGGATAGTTGCAAACAGAGATGAGCTGTAGGAAGCACGGATAGTTGCCCGTGCGATGTCATTTGCATACAGGTACCATTGGCCAAAATCTCTCTTAGCCCCGTTTTGACTATAGAAATAGAAAATAGTTTATTAGTTCATGAAAGTGATTACCGTTCACACGTTATACATATTATTAATACGCTAACATTGCCAGAGTGACCTTAACTCCCTAAGGTAGTGTTTCCCCTGTGTTATAGGATAAGTTAAAATAGCTCTTCTCTCTTTCTATGTTCCTAAAGTACATGTAAACAGGTTAAATATTACAACTTAATATAAAAATAATAATTTAAAAATAGAATTAATGCACAGTGTGTGTTTGTGTGTGTGTAATAAAGTAAGTGTAGTTGAAGGGTGTTGTATGTATGTATGTATGCATGCTGAGGTAGTGTATGTGGGTCTAGTTTAGTATAAAGACTATACTATAAAGAACAACACATAGCGACACGGTCATGCCTTTTCACATACGGGGTGGCAGAGGCACCACTGTGCCCACTTTCAGCCAGTGATTCAATACTTCATTTTGCGTGACAGGGGGCTAGCCCATCACCACAGCTATAGAGTTGAAGTAATGAAGGTATTATGAAAAAGCGTGCAGATAAGTAGAGGTTGTATCTATTTATAGGTATGTAGTATGTTGTAGTGCCCTAACCACTTATTGAAGAGGTGCTCAAACATAGGTCATAAAGATTTTTGCACCTGATAGCAATACTTGAATGTCGTGGGATAAATACACGCAAGTAATTGCTATTGCTAGTGAGGTAAACTCACAATATGCCATCATTATAGCCCAACCATTACAAATATGTATGCAAATGTATTTTTGTTGAATAAAAGATTTATCAATTTCAATTCAAAATGTCTTAACATTTTTTTTTTTCTAAAAAACTTTAACAAATATTCTTCTCTGTTCCTTTATTTAGGGCCGAGTGCACTACTTAAAAGTCAGCTGTCACTGTCTCTTACATTTAAGCGGTACTTTATTAGAGCAGCAGGGCAATTCTGGCGCTAGCGAGATCATGTCCATGGTTGAAATATCGATTTTGAGATACCGAAATCTCTATCAAAAACAAGAGAAAGCTATTCTTACGACCATAGAGCAAGTACTAGTATTTTGCTCCATGTTACGACTAGCCTTTCGACCAACCGAGATAACTCGACCCATTTTCGAACGAAATAAATATAAATCGAGATCGTATCAAAACCGATATCTCGACTGGGGAGATAATCTCGATATCGCGAGAATTGGGGGCCTGTAGTCTAACATTCAGCCCATATCAAGTCAAAGGAAATGACAAAGACACATTTAAAAGCGAATTATGATTTATAAACAAACTTGACTTGACTTACAAATCCCAAGTATTTGATGACATACAAGACGATGACAAATACTTTAAATGAGAGAAAGAAGAAAGAAAAAAAAACATTTATTTGACACACGTCAGAGAATACATTACCTACAAAAATGAAATTACCTATGTGTCAAAAAGGTTTGGTTTCAGCATATGTTGCATGGTGCGGTGGCAGCACACAACGCTGGTTTTCAAACCAAACCCTTTCTAAACTAAGCTAAAACTAAAGTAAATTAAAGAGAAAAAAAACACAGTTGTACCAACATTTTATGTTTTGTGTTATTATTATTCATAATGATCATGCATGACGCTAGAATGACGAAATCACTAGATTACTTTAGTATACCGCAGTATACCGTTACCTCCCGTATTCTATTCCAATTCCATGATACGATCACTCAGTCAACACAAGTTCGATTGTTTTTGAAATAATTTGAATGGTAACATCATAGTTTACACGACGAATCATATCATTATTATGCTGTGCTAATTAATTAGGTCAGGAAATAGACAACGCGACCTAATTTGACTCAGGGCCACTTGCGCCATATGGGTTACCCAGAGCTATTCAAGATAACCCGACATACTTGTAAAGGACGCACATAGGTATAAGTACGATGTTCAAATATGATCATTTTCCTACTAAAATTATACATACGATTGGAAGTAATAGGTCAATTTATTAATTCTTCTTCCTTCAAACTTCGGGTGCCAGCGTACCTCAAGACAATGTTCCTGGCCAGAGACCTGGAGGGCATCGTCTACCGACGCTATGGGGAAGCGAGACCGAAGAATAAAATCCCTAGCTAGGCTAGTTAATATTGTTATATTTTATATTTATGTCTAGTTTTAAGGTATATATGGATACGGGATTTTTATGTCCTGAAATAAAGATTTATTGTATTGTATTGTATTAATCCGCCATAAGTCTTAAAGTTGTTGAGATGCTCTCTTTTTTACCCAGCCTACTGAGTCCCACTGCTGGGCAAAGGCCTCCCTATTTCGAGCCCACAGTCTTTAGTCAAAGAACTCTTTATTAATCTGTGGTCAAAGCTAGACGAGTGGTGACCCACACTGATTGGAACTTGTCCAGGTCGTCCTGCCATCTCCTTCTGGGCCTACCTCTGCTCTGCTCTCTTAGTTCTCAATAACCAACTTATCATATCTATCCCCAATCTACAGCTCGGTATGGGTCAAATATATGACATAAATTCCATAGCGCATCTTGTCAAAAATTCTAATAATGTGAAAATCATGGATAGTTATGTTATTGAAAATGGACGTTAGTGATACAAAATCCTAACAAACTCACTCAGTGTTACGGAGTCTAGAATCTAGATTGAATATTCGATCTAGATTTAGTTCCCTTCTGCGGAAAATGTAAATTCAGGCTTTGCTAAATACTGCGCCCAGATATTCAAATTACTTCTTGCAGACCCTGTTTTTAACCGTGACATTCCTTTAGTCCTTATCAACTAGGGATAAAGCTGCAATTTGGTTGAAGATTCTTTGAGAACTTTTACATCAGATCCACGGAAGTTTCCGTGTCATTTCTAAAGGGTTGGGTTTCATTATAAAATGTTTGGAAGCATGTCTTTTAGTTTCTGATTTCAGAATCGATACAGGCAAGTGGCGCAATCAGAAATTTTACATTATATACATTACTTCTGTTCTGGCCCCTCACTAGAAAACCCTGTGTCGTGGGAACCAGAAACAGCGACACTAAACATACAGTGTGGAGAGCGCATAGATACATTTTCCTTTGAAACACAACTCACTAATTTACGGGCGGCGGCGGGGGACGACGTAAGAGAGCTGTGATTGGTCAGCCGCTGCGAACCTGTCTGGCGGCCCGTCATCGTACATAGGTTGCATACGTTGAATACAACTAATGTTTGGCGAGCCGCATTCCCCCGTAGGCGCAGTCAATTTGATATAATATAGTCTCTGGTCTCACATGTACTAACTCCGGTTAGTGGGCCACGCTTCACCGCCGAAGCGCGACGGCTACCGACCGAAACGCCACCGCAACCACTCGTTAATAACTTTACCTAAGAAGTGGCCTACAAATCTCTCGATTGGTGTAAGCGTTTAGATGAGGCCCCACACTAGGGTCCATATTATTAAGACGATAGATAGGCTCAAATCAATCCTATCTATAAAAAGGTTCCAGCAGAATGAGACACTTTTTTTTTCTAAAGACTACTACGATCCTAATGTTTGAAAACATATTTATATTTAATTAAAATTTGTCCAAATTTCAACCACCACAAATCGAGTTGCTAATTTGGCACTACCAACCAGGCACCTTAAACCAGTCTCAGCTCTGACTGAGTGGTATCTAAAGTGATATTGACAGATTTTATATATGATCGAAACCGTCATTGTAACATAGTTGAGATGACTCTCAGAGCTAAGGGTGGTTCATTTTACGGGCCAAGGATGCATCACAAAATTCACAAACATTTAGGATCACAGAATCACAGATTTTGTTTTGATCTCGTTAGACTATGAAATGAAATGAAATGTTTTATTTGCCTGAAATGTGGTTACTGTACTGTAGGTGGTAATCGTAATGAGCTCTACACATTTCACCTGTCCAGGTATGCAAAATTTGATTACTTAAATCTTAAAGATGTCATAATTCAATTACACAATACATTATTATTATTATTCGATTATTATAACTATGATTCGATGGAAGGTCTTGCGATATTTAACTACTACTCTGAAAAGTTTATCTATAGATTCTAGACGCATCATAGAGAGAGCATCAAGAGCAATGCATAATTTCCTGGTTTTTTTTTTGGAGGATTGAGGCATATTATAACTTATCATCGAAATTTCGTAGCAGCGAAATAAAAAACTTCTGCCCATGATAAACAGACCCCCAAGACAGCCTATGATCGGACATTATAAGTGAGTAGGAGGAACTGTGATGGAGATGGATCAGGCCAACCGTGGTTACCGGTGTGTTTCCACCATTGACTCTTTTCTCTTGTAGGTACCTACAGGTCGCGATAAGATTCTTGGCACTTTGCCGCGTGTGGTACCTAGCGGCGCATGTCAATACCTATGGGTTTTATCTGTGAAAAGTTCATTCACTCGTTGAACGAGCGTTGAACAGATTGTAGACAACATGTGAACAACTTGTCAAATCTGGACGTGTCGTCGTCGACTAAAGGCCGATTACAACATAAACATCCAGTCATATAATTACTTGCTACTACGGAACCCTTCATGGGCGTGGCCGACTCGCACTTTGCCACTTTTTTACCTATACGTCTCGTAGTAAAGTTAGTACTACATTTTAGCGACACGCCCCAGGCAAACATTCCTATGGAACCGCGTCCACCATCACCCTACCTTCCGCATCTGTCACCGGCAAATATTAGCTATCAGCAGATCCTCAGAACAATAAATAAAGGTCAGATCCAAAGGAATCAAAGAAGAATCCGTTGGCTGCCTGCGTTGCGTGCCAGTTTATGTACGTCCAGCTTTTATAGCGTTGCGCGCGATATTAGCAAACTGCATCTTGTATTGGGCCATGCATGTAGGTAGGTACTATATATAGTGTCCGTGTGTTAAGAAGTAGGTAGGTACTATATATAGTGTCCGTGTGTTAAGAAGTAGGTAGGTATACCGGCGGCTTAAGAACACGATTATTAGCAATATGTTTCGTACTTTATTAATATAATTCCTGAGGCTCAACATTATGGTGATGTTAAGTTCTTTATTTTTATAGCCTGGTAAAAATATTAACTATAATGCAAACCATAAAAGATAACATGATATGACTTTTCAATAACTTTTGGTTTTAAATTCTGCCCCTTCTCTCGCTTACCCAATTATTATTGTACCCATTTTTTCCGAAAATTCTGTCCTTCCTTCCGCATGGTGTTTCCGGGAGCTGGGAATTAATAAAAATACCCCACTATTTATAAAAAATACTGGAATAGCTCTATTTTAGTGGTGAAGTATATATTTCGTTGAAACGACTGTTTTATGGTTCTTGACGGCCTGTGCTCCTCAGCAATAAACATTTTTTAATTCTTGGTTCAGAAACGTACCGCCCACTGCACAGAAATAAAAGTTCCTCTTACACAAGTACAAAGATGGCGACACTGCCGGATAATCATGTTATCAAGTATTTAAGATGACAGCAGCAATATCGAACGATGATTTATTAACTGATTACTCGAATTAATTTTGAGGTCACGTGAGGTCCATATGTGGGGTCTTGTAGCGGTTATATATGTAAAATACTTATACAGCTAATTAATAAGCATACTGTAATAAGTTGTTTGCCCTCCCAGAGAGGTGGCCACCCAGACTCTTGTATTTTTTATTGTTACCATGCTGTTAGAACCCAGCCTAGACAGAAAACCTAAGCCTGAACCACAGAAGAGATAATAGTGCTCCGTACAGAACGGCCACTGATTAACATAATCAATCTCCGAAACCCTACTATTTAAGACATTTTGTCAATAATGTTTGTTGTTTGTAATTATATTCTCAATCGATTAACATAATGTTTCTTAGGTGTGCACGAAAAAAATAGATATTTTTGGGAATTTAATCTGTTGTTTTCCTAGAAAGGGTCGATGTTCTTTGACCCTTTTCTTTAGAAGCAAAATATCGTCGATCAGAACACCATAATTAGTTTATGGTCTTGTTAGACTTACATGGGACATTTGAGGCAGTATGCCTGAGAATTTATATAAAATAGCTACACGCCATATCCCATACAGGGTGGCAGAGTCACAACCGTGTCCCCTTTTCGCCAGTGCAGTGATTCAAAACTTCAGTATGTTAATGTTACACAAAACCCTATATGTGTCGGTTGCAGATCGAAGTCAACATCAGTGTTCTGCGGCGGCGAGTGCAAGGAGCCTGCGCCGGCGCCGTCGCCCGCCGACTCCGGAGTCGCGGAGCTGGAGCGGGATGCCGGACTAAGTGAACCGCACCACGACTACAGGTGGGTTTGAAACCTTAGACCATTAAACCAACCGTGTTATGGATTTCTGATTTTATGGATTTAAGTTTGTAACAAATCCCAAAAGCTTTAACACAATTTCAGTCACACACAAGTCACATCACAGCAGATCACGAATACGAGGCTGTTGATTCTAGTCAGCATAATCGACATCGTTTGTCTGTTTATGACCATTAACTACCTCACTGCTCAAAATATTAGGGCCAGTGTAGCGAAAGATAAGTGTGTACAAGTTACAACGAAATCCAGTTCGGTTTACTACAGTCGGTCGTAATCATCTTAAAGCACTTTGCACAAAAAAAAGCTTCAGAATATAAAATCTGAGGAACGAGATCTTTGTCAACTCCATTACAAATGTGTATGTCGTTTCCCAAGTTTACTCGAGTTCTACCTTGTGGCAGTAAGACACACGATTGAGAGACCAAATATCAACCATAAACTATCTCCTTCCAGCACAGCAGACCGTCTCCGCGCCCACGAGGTCAGAATCCGAGCGCCTCGCGGCCTCACCCTGCAGACGTACGGCGTCCGAGGATCGAGAGATGGGGAGAGGGATGCGGAACTCGCGAGATTGAGAAGAGATAGGGCTTTGTTGAGACAGAGGCTGGAAGACACAGAGTGGAGCCTATGCCAGAGAGCTGGAGAGATCGCGCTTTTGAAGACACAGTTGAAGGATGCTCAGGTATGTCTATGTCTAGGAATACGGTAGATAGATAGAGGGTGAGAGACGGAGAAAGATGTTGTGTAGATGGTCAAAGATTGTGAGACTGGGATATAGCTCAGAGAGAGACTAAGGATTTTTGTGTCCCTGGAAACAATAGATGTAGTCACACTTAAAACGCATAACAAAGTGACTTCCTCTAGTTGTAGAAGCGTGTATACTGAAGCCCTTTGGAAATGTTCTTGTGAAATCTCGAGTATTCGCTATATTGCGAAATTTCCACTCAGGTGATGGTGTGTAAGACAAACCCAAATTTTAACAAAAAATTCTTCTCCAATTCCAGAACGAGCAAACAGCGAAAGGCCACGAGTATCTCACACTGAAGTCAGACTGCCGGCAACTAAGAGAAGCTCTCGACAAAAAAGAGAAAGAGATAATGAGACTGCGCTCCGAGTCCGAGGAAAAAGACAAAACTCTCAACAGACTGCAATCGGAAGTCGACCGACTCACCAACGACCTCATGGAAAGCGTCTCAGACCTCTCCAAAACTAAAGAAACCAGCAAACTCGAAAGCGAACGACTAAAAACAGAACTAAAAGACCTGAGGCAGGAACTCTCGGATGTTTCTCTCAGCGGATACGAGGGGATCGAATGCGGAAGAACCACCAGAGGCATCTACGAAGTTGGCAAAACCAACGAGTATCATTGGACGCCTTCAGATAGCACCTTAGAAGACGCAGAAGTCCAACGACTGAACGGAGAACTGCCAGACAACTGCGGGGAACCCTGTCAAGCTATCGAAATGGTCGAACAGCTGAAATGCGAGATGCAAAAGAAGGAAAACCAGTTCAGCACGGAAAGAAGAAAGTGGTCGGAGGAGAAAGACAAGGTTCTGAGATACCAGAAGCAGCTACAGTTGAACTATGTGCAGATGTTCAGGAGATCAAGGACCTTGGAGGCGGAGGTCGATAGTCTAAGGCTAGAGTTAGACCTCTGTAATAAGACTGGGAAGAACTTGAAACATGGAAAGACTATTGAGCTCTGATTAGTTTGTTTCACTGGTTTAGGGTAAGGCCTGGATGCCAAACTTTAATGTTTTTTATGAGTGTCAGTTAAAGTTTTACTTTAACTGGCACTCATAAACATGCTACCGCTATATGATATTTCAGCTGCACTTAATTTGATAAACAGTTTGTGCATTCCGCTAAGACGTAGACATATTTTCGAGTGATAATGAAGGGAGATTATTCTGAATATTTTTATCTATCGAGAATAGTTAAGTCTGTGTTCTGTTAAATAAAATACACTTTGTTAATATAAATTAAGGCTACTTTTGCATTTGTAAATATAATTTTAGTCCTCGGTAAGGATTAAGCGATTAATTGATTTAATTTACTCTGTCACCTAATTTATTGTATATTTTAATAACGACAATAGTAAGTAAATTACTCGTACCTTTAACGATGTTACATAGAAATATTTTTCTTGAAGTTATTGTACATTAATAACTATAAGTAAATAAACTATTTTCTGGGAAAATAATTCAGTGGTATTTTTTGTGCAATGTGTTTATTTTGCTGTCACACACAACAGTTACATTTATTGGAGCAGACCTATTTGCTAAAGTTGTGTCCATTATAATGGACACATAGAAAATACCTCTTATCAAAAAAAAAACTTACCTTAACCACAGATTACCTTAACTTCTGTTTTCCAAACACTGATAGGTTAGTGGTAGATGGACAAACCACAGCCCGTTTCTTTTGGGTTAAAACCTTTAAGGGGCGATTTGGGAGGTGTCAAAACCACTAAACTAAGGCACTGAACTGACAACCTTAAATCTGACACAGCTCTTGCGCGGTGGTTACAAATTCCATTTTCAAACACACAGTTTTAATTACCTAGTTTGCTTGGCGCCGATATTACCAGCCTCAGATACCCTTACGTTTATCTCTGTTTATCTGAGGCATTTGACATCACGTAGGTATATAAAGTGTCAAGTAAAGCTATATGACCAATCTGGTTGTGGAAAGTGTGGGCCTTAGTTTTTGTTCGTGTATTAGCCTCCCGAATCGCAGGCGTAGAGTAGGTAAAGCTACTGGTAAGTAGATGGACAATCTGCAGCCCCCTTCTCTTGATGTTGTATGGTCTTCCCTGATGGGTTAGAACTTGGCCTTGAAGCTGTGGAGCCCCAGGTTGCGACCCCGGAAGGTGAAACCCTCACGAACCCGTGTGTGGTCATCGCCGACGTTGTTTCTGGTCGTCTTTGCTGGCTCCACCTGTCAAAATAGCCAAGAGTATCAAGAATTGAATGTCAGAAATGGACTCTATTTCGGACTGGAAAGAGAGATACCTAGAATATGGTTATCGACTCTCAGTAAAATGAATTTTCTCGTCGCCACTAGATGGCGCTAGTTGATTCATTTATCAAACTTTACTGTATTTAGGAGACAGAGGTGGCCAAAGATTTCAGTGTAGTCTGAGACTTCGCAAAAGTACAGAAAACGTCAAAATGAAGCATCTCATTCCAATGACAGGTGATGACATAACATAGCGTCACACCTTTTCCCATACGGGGAAGCAGATACCGTGCCCACTTTTAGTCAGTTATTCAATACTCCATGACAGGTAATACTTATCTATCACCTAATCATTCTGCTCACCAAATACCAGTAAATACCTGAGTGACGTCCCCAATGATCGGCCGTTTCCTCCATTTGTACCACCAGTACTCCACCCCGAGGGTGACGCAAGCCAGCCCGATGCCCATGAAGATCACTATGAAGACTCCCCCAATGTTCTGGATGGAGATAGAAAGGTTAGGACATTATTCACTGTATCAAGAGCAAGAGCAGAGCAGAGCACCCTGTGCTCTAGGTTAATTTTGTTTATACAAGGTGACATTAAATTAACTGACCCTATTTTGGGGAATTTTTTCATAATGTGGGTACCATCATTCCCCAAAATATGGTCGGTTAATTTAATGTCACCTGTATAAACAAAATTAACCTAGAGCACAGGGTGTTCTGCTCTTCCCATACAAATTATAATTAGTAACCCTTCGTAAAAAAGAGATGGCGTGAGGAGTAATATTTGTACTTTATACGCCATGGTCTCAGTTATCCCACTTAAATAAAATAACTCATACACTTCATAAACTCGCCCAGAGCGTACAACAGCAGTTAACATACTTCTAGGTGGCGCTAATCTTAGAATAAATCCTTTATATCTTAGCGCCTTCTCGTGGTATTTGCATTTTTTCGATGGTGCTGCACCAAGCGATAACGGCCCCGAACTAAAAAAGCTTCCGTAGCATCTCAGTTTACGCCGGTGTTATATTTTGTTCTAGGTGGTCTATCTATATTAGTAGGTGCTTAGTAAGTACCTATAGGCACAGCATAGTGAAATTTATAATTAGGTAGGTAAGTAAGTACCCACATTTTTAAGTGTGAGTGGCTTAGGTAAACCAAAACACTCGGTTTTGCTCCCATGTGCACGTGCCGTGACAGCAAAAGGGCGTATTATAATAATCTCAAGGGCAGAAGACCCTCATTTAGGCTAGTAATAGGCCTTTATGACTCAGCATGATGTCACAACACAACACAAGCAATCCTGTGACGCTGGATTTCTGTCCCCGACAGCCGCCCCTTTGCCACCTGCCGCCTAATTTGAAAGAGCGCCGACACTCGATCAAAGAACACCGCTCGCTGCGCAAAGGACACACAGGAAATGAATGGACTTTAAGAGCCTTGCCAGATAAGGCGTTTTACGCGCGAGTCCACTAGCGCGTAGGCGCTCGCGCGTTTCCGAGATGTGAGAAAACGCGCGGCTGCCATCTGGACGGGATATACCTACCTACGTAGCTCCAGGGCCCTAATGCTGCTCTGAGAATTTCACTTATATTTCATTACTATTCCATTGCAAACACCCAAAATGGCGTCATTTGGTATTCTCCTAAAATATTATCCTCCTTGATTGGGTGTTTGCAATGGAATAGTAATGAAATAGTAATGAAATATAAGTGAAATTCTCAGAGCAGCATTAGGGCCCACAGTATCTCGGAAACGCGCGAGTGCCTACGCTCGAGTTCCACTCGCGCGTAAGACGCCTTATCTGGCAAGGCTCTAAGCTAAGTGTAAGGAACATCACAAAGTTGATTGTTCACCTGAATGGAGATCCCGTCTGACTGGTCGTCTTGTTTCTCGCACTTCTTGGCGGCAGGGTTGTTGTTCCACCAGTTCTCCTTGAGCTTCTCCAGTTTCCGCTTGTTGAGGAGTTGGAGGATTCTGTGGGGGGACGGATTTTAGAGGAGAAGTCAAGATTCTTTACAACAACATTGCGTCATGAGTTCATGACCTTGTCCCATACGGACTGACAGAGGCACGATGTGCCAACTTCACCACTCCATTTCACGGGAAAGAGAGCTATCCCATCGCACCGGCTATGGAGTAGTATTGAAGGACTCGTCAAGCTGAAGATGACGTTATTACGTCTTTATCGTTTTTTTGCAGCTCCCATTCATATCATGTACTTAGTACATAATAACAAGGTACACAATATGCATTACATACATAGTAGGTAGACAAGATAACACCTATTTCGCTCTCAATCGTCCCGTCTTTGGCTGTCAAACGAACAATTTCGACTGTCAAATGTACTGGGTTTAACTGTGGGTTTAACAGTCGAATTCGTTCGTTTGACAGTATAATCCAATTAACGCCTATTAAAAACCAATTAGCTTGCACCGCTCACATACTAGTAAGTACTCTAGTTTCTGCAACTAAGTCTGAAATAGCCTAACATTTGCATTGACCTGGTGGCACGGTCCCCTAGTCTATTTCTAGGTTTATTTGCAACACTAGTCTACCTACCTATACTCAGATGGTACTCGACGTAATCGAGGTATGTACCGATATTACGTCCATTCGATAAGTCTATCAGTGAAACAATCAATCAATGAATCAATCATCTACCTATTCATATAATTAGTCAATCTATCAAACAATAAAAAACGGTCAAGTGCTAGTAGGAATCGCGCACCAGGAGTTCCGAATAGTTGCGATCACACTTGTAGATTGTTTGTTATCTACTCGTACCTACCTCGTAACTGGTGTACTTATACTTAATTATCTTTCTATATAAAAAAGTATGATGTCATCCATGTAAACGGTTTAATAGTAAAAGTTGTTCAGTTATCTATCTAGTTCTAGAACGATGAGGGCTATCAAAGTTCTGAGTTTGTCCATTGTTTACTTACAGGACACCCTATAACTTTTTATACCTAACCAAGTTGGTCGTACCGTACCCGACGAATAAATTAAATCAACCGGTAAACCATTCAAGTTCACACCGAATGTCATTGAGTGCACCTTTGCACCAATTTGCATACATAACTAAGTGGCATTCAGTTTTGTGCTGACGTCACGGCCATTTGGTATGTTTTACGTAAGCTAGCGTGAATAACGTTGGTTTACATAAGTGCATTGTATGAGATAGCTTCTAGGTAGAGTAAATAGTCTAAGCTTCTAGGTTTATAAATATTGGGCGATTTAGTGGGTTTGGAGTGGCCATATCATAAAATCATGTCCTGACCGGGAATTTCATTGAGATGGTCGGAAAGGTTGAATTTGCATAAACTAGGTAGGAACCTCGCCTTTTCAAAGTCCAAAGCAGGCTACAACACGACATGATATCGGTGGCGATCTTTATTTTTCAATTCGCCATACAAATCAGCTGACCCACTCTGGCCAAAATGTACTGGGTTTAACTGTGGGTTTAACAGTCGAATTCGTTCGTTTGACAGTATAATCCAATTAACGCCTATTAAAAACCAATTAGCTTGCACCGCTCACATACTAGTAAGTACTCTAGTTTCTGCAACTAAGTCTGAAATAGCCTAACATTTGCATTGACCTGGTGGCACGGTCCCCTAGTCTATTTCTAGGTTTATTTGCAACACTAGTCTACCTACCTATACTCAGATGGTACTCGACGTAATCGAGGTATGTACCGATATTACGTCCATTCGATAAGTCTATCAGTGAAACAATCAATCAATGAATCAATCATCTACCTATTCATATAATTAGTCAATCTATCAAACAATAAAAAACGGTCAAGTGCTAGTAGGAATCGCGCACCAGGAGTTCCGAATAGTTGCGATCACACTTGTAGATTGTTTGTTATCTACTCGTACCTACCTCGTAACTGGTGTACTTATACTTAATTATCTTTCTATATAAAAAAGTATGATGTCATCCATGTAAACGGTTTAATAGTAAAAGTTGTTCAGTTATCTATCTAGTTCTAGAACGATGAGGGCTATCAAAGTTCTGAGTTTGTCCATTGTTTACTTACAGGACACCCTATAACTTTTTATACCTAACCAAGTTGGTCGTACCGTACCCGACGAATAAATTAAATCAACCGGTAAACCATTCAAGTTCACACCGAATGTCATTGAGTGCACCTTTGCACCAATTTGCATACATAACTAAGTGGCATTCAGTTTTGTGCTGACGTCACGGCCATTTGGTATGTTTTACGTAAGCTAGCGTGAATAACGTTGGTTTACATAAGTGCATTGTATGAGATAGCTTCTAGGTAGAGTAAATAGTCTAAGCTTCTAGGTTTATAAATATTGGGCGATTTAGTGGGTTTGGAGTGGCCATATCATAAAATCATGTCCTGACCGGGAATTTCATTGAGATGGTCGGAAAGGTTGAATTTGCATAAACTAGGTAGGAACCTCGCCTTTTCAAAGTCCAAAGCAGGCTACAACACGACATGATATCGGTGGCGATCTTTATTTTTCAATTCGCCATACAAATCAGCTGACCCACTCTGGCCAAAATGTACTGGGAAGTGACAAATAAAATTGGTCAGATTTTCAAAATGAAAGTTGCTCAGAATTATGTCCCTAACAAAGTAGTTTCTCATTTTGCGTTAATTCATTTACACCTTGTATATGTTCACGCCTTTTTCCGGAAGGAGGGTAGACGGACCACATACCCCCACTTGCTACGATCCTGGCGTAGATTTCGTAATTTCGTAATTTATTTATTGTACTCACATGATGACAAACAGATAAAAAAATAGTGTACAATGGCGAGCTTATCTCTAGTTTCCTCCACATTCATCATTCAACAACAACATCGGCGTAACTCACGCATTATTAAACTGGTCCTTCAGTGGCGACCCCTGCTGCACTGCAATCGCGTAGGGCTTCCGTGAAAACTCGTCCCCAACCATCTGAAGGTCACAGTTCGCCAGCACTTGGTATCTACAATAACATGACATAGTTAGTTAGGACACTTATCGCCCGGTTTCCCAAAGAAAAATTAGCTGTGACAAATTTCAGCCAATCACGTGACGGCATTTTGAATAAATCTTACTAATCGCCTCGCCACTCTTTCAGAAACTAGGTTGGTAAGAAGACGGCAGATATAGTACCAGCCCCCCTACGGCGCAACCGCTGTCGGCATCGGCATCGTGTTTAAACGCGCAAGAATGAACTATATCATTATGACAATACGTCAAGTAAAACACGAAGCCGATGCCGACAGCGGCTGCGCAGTAGGGCCCCCGACCGGTAACCGAGTTGAGGCCAAGAGGAGGCCAAAGTCCACCTGCCAGATGGTCCGATGAAAGCGAGGATAGAGGAAAACATTGGCGCATGTTGTACAGGAGTTGAACTGCGTGTTTATGACAGTGGATTTCCTGACAAGCTGATGATGAGCTAATTAGGCCCACCTGTTAACCAGAGATATACTAATAGTTTACCAAGTACCTACCGGACATCAGTAGCATCCCCAAGCCACGCAAACCCCTCGCTGGAAGTCTTAGAGTCCCTGACTCTTTGTATGGCTTCCTCTATAGAGTTCGGCAGACCAGCTTCCTTCATCGCTTGCCACATCTTGCTGTACTTGTCACTGACTGGGTAGTCCCATACTGCTAGCTTGGCGCGCTCCACATCGCTAAGGCTGTCATTTAGGCTCATTTCTTTCCATATTCTGAAACGTAATATATTTGAATGACCTCCCTCTACTCATGTCCTTTACAGTGGACATAGCAATTTTAATTAAAATATTTTGCAACTTCCGAGTTCTTCAATTTGACAGAAACTGCGTCTAACCAAAACTCTGTTGATTCGAATCCAGTCCTCAGATCTGTGAAGCAGCCCCCCTACCGCACAACCGGTGTCGGCATCGGCATCGTGTATAAACGCGCAAGAATGAACTTTATCATGACAATACGGCAAGTCAAACACGAAGCCGATGCCGACAGCGGCTGCGCGGTAGGGCCCCAGGTTTTTAAATAAGCTTGTGGCCAAGGTAATCTAATAAATCCAGGAACAAGTCTTAAGTTGAAGCATTATGTACACAATGGCTTGACATTCTCAGAATTAAATATGTATTTCCAGCAGATATATTTTATGAAGTCAATTTTGTGAAAAAAAAAGACAGCATTTGATGGCACTTTTACATGACGTCATTCTGTTGTTACTTCATAGAACTCAGAAACAAAAGTTCCGTTTTGACAGCTCATAAAAAGTATCTATTTTGACTTGACAGGCCACAAGCTTATTGTGCCTCTGCCAACCCATTCCGAAAAGACACAACATCCACACTCACTCATAGAACTTGACTTCGATATGCGCCATTCGCTCAAAGTAGGTCATTGCCGAGGATCCATTCAGCGGTGCGTACTGGATCTTGTATTGCTTGGAGAGGTCGTCCAGAGACTCGATGGGCGTGTCCAGGCGGGAGACAGTCAGGAAGGCTGCTAGGTTGGCGGTGTAGGATGCTATGATGATAAATCTGTGGAGTCAAAATGAGAAACTACTTTGTTAGGAACAGAGGCTAAATATCCAATTGACTGCGCCTGCGGGGGAATGCGGCTCGCCAAACGTTTGTTGTATTCAACAAACGTTCGCATACTCAGCCTATGTACGATGACGGGCCGCCAGACAGTTTCGCAGCGGCTGACCAATCACAGCTCTCTTACCTCGTCCTTCGCCGCCGCCCGTAAATTGGTGAGTTGTGTTTCAAAGGAAAATGTATCTGCGGTCTCCACTGGATAAGTGCTTCCTGGTTAGGGACATCATCCTGAGTAACTTTCATTATGAAACCGATTTAATCAGAGTAACTTTATTTTTCACTTCCCAGTACATTTTGGCCTGAGTGGGTCAGCTGATTTGTATGGAGAAGTGAAAAATTAAGTTGCTCTGATCAAATCGGTTTCATAATGAAAGTTGCTCAGAATGATGTCCCTAACAAAGTCGTTTCTCATTTTGCGTTAACCGGCTGGCTGCAGCCATTTTTTTTATTTTTTTTGTAAAAAAAAAAAAATACATTAAAATTAGTTTGACAGTGGGTACCAACGTCAAAAATTAGACATTCATTGACGTCTTGGTACCCACTGTCAAAATAATTTTAATGTCATTTTTTTTTTATAATTTTAATGTCAATATTGTTCCAAGGACTGGATTGTCCTTACGCTACCCAGCGTGTTAATTCATATACACCTTGTATAAATTATGTATGTATCTATGTGTGTGAAACTAGATTAGGTATTATTTAATGGTCCTTCCATTCCATTCTTTCTTCCTATGGAAACATTACATGCCCTTGCGCAACACTAGTACCTACTAGTATGCGTCATCGTCATACACTAAGGTCTATTACGTCATATATAACAATGACAAGCAGGCAGGGTAGATAAGAATCTCTATTTTGTCTATCGCTATTCGCTAGTCTGACTTAAAAATTAATCGGGAAACATCTCAAAAGAAACAAAATGGCTGCTGATCGGTTAGTTACTGACACAACCACACAACAGAAGTTTCCGACGAAATCTCCAGAGCTTACCCAAACAGCCACCAGGTGGCGGCCAATAGCCTCCCAGAGAGGTTCTTAGGGGCTTCCCCGCCCCCCTGCGGCGTGAGTGACGTCATACAGAACCATAGACACTCCTTGAGGGTAAACTCCCGTTTCTCTTCGTCATCTTTGTACTTGTCTCGGTTGTTTTGGTAGCTGTATGGCGACCATTTGTCGAACACCCACATTAGTAGGCTGTGGAAGAGAAGTTGGTTACACCACAGATACTATAATATATTATACTAATACAGATAGACCACCTAGAACAGAATGTGACACCGGCGTACACTGAGATGCTACGGAAGCTTCTTTAGTACGAGGCTTGCTTGGTGCAGCATCGAAAAATTGCAAATCCCACGAGATGGCGCTAAGATAGGATTTATTCTAAGATTAGCGCCACCTAGAAAGAAGTATGTCCGACGATATTGTCACGTCGTCGAGAATCGAGATCCCACTGGGTGCGATTGGCACAGGACAGGATCGGAAAGATTAGCGCTATTATAGAAGAGGCCTATGCCCAGCAGTGGGTCGATGTGGGCTGAGGAGGATGATGATGATGATGAGAAGAAGTATGTTAACTGAAGCCATGGCGTTTATAGTACAAATCTTACTCCTCACGCGATCTCTTTTTTACGAAGGGTTACTAATTCTAATTTGTATGGGATGAGCACCCTGTGGTAGAGTGTCAACGAGTTTATTGTTCAAAAACCTAACGGACGGTAAACGTGGGTGCAAATGTTCTGCCACCCCGTATTGGAAAAGTGTGTGTGTGTGTGTATGTCGTAGCCAGTCGTCATTTTGGCGACATCATGTAAGGACAGTCATTTCATGATAAGACCAAGCCATTACTGGCCATATCATAATATGGCGGATTTTAATGAATTTTTAAAAGCATTTTTATTCAGAACTACGCGATGTTTTTTGTGTTATACATGTCAAACTATCACGAAGACTATTAGGGGGCTTCGCTGCGCTCGCCCCCTTTAGTCTTCACCTAAGCTGCCGCATTATTTGCCCTAAAATATTTCATCGTTTCATGATGTTTAACGTTTGGACATTTCATGTTAGGGCCAATTCGACGATATTGACTACGACATCTATACCACAGAAGAGATAATAGTACTATATTGTCATGCAGTATGTAAACCGGTCATTATTCATAGTGACCGGACTTGCCCTTGACATTATAAGGAAGACCCTAACGGCCCCATAAAACGTACAATTACAAATGTCACCTCTAATTTATCTAATGACATCACACTATTCACACTTAGTCCAAATAAATACCTATGCCTATGACGTGATTTGATGTAAACAAAGCTCAAGAGTTATCAAATATTGCCCAGATTTCAACAGATTACAAGTCGCAATATTGTTCCTAATCTCAAGGAGTACAGTCGCAATCAGTCATTGCACCACCATGAACACTATTTTATTTTATTTTTTATATACTTTACTGCACAAAATAACACATTTTACAATTGAAAGTGGACAACACATGACAAAGGCGAGCTTATCTCTATTATAGTTATATCTCTTCTATTATTCTTCTATTATACTATTATCTCTTCTGTGCCATAGCAGTGCAATGGTACCCTTATGGCGAGCCAGGGAGCACTTATCCAGTGGAGAGCGCATCAGATACATTTTCCTTTGAAACACAACTCACCAATTTACGGGCGGCGGCGGCGGCGGGGGACGAGGTAAGTCAATGTCAAAGTCATTTTTTTTTATTGTCCATAAAATCATCAGATTGCTAAGAGAGCTGTGATTGGTCAGCCGCTGCGAAACTGTCTGGCGACCATTGAACTACTATTGGCGGCCCGTCATCTCGTACATAGGTTACGTAGTTTACGTACGTTGAATACAACTAACGTTTGGCGAGCCGCATTCCCCCGCAGACGTCTCTGTGGCGAGCTAAAGGAGCAAAATCAATTTGAAAAAAAATCGCCAAGTGCGAGTTGGACTCGCCCATGAAGGGTTCCGTAGAAGCATCATAATACAGCTGATACACCTAGCCCAAATATAACTATCATTCTTCACCAGCAAATAATAACTTTGATTTTCATAGTGTTTGTATGAATGACAAAGTTATCTTTGCAGTTTTTAATAAATCTTTATACTTTAAAACCTGCTTATTTTATTTTGTTCAAACCAATTTTCGTTGAAAGTGTGTATTGAGATACACAGCAGCATATATATATTTTAGATTTTTCACTTTCTCAAACTATAAGGGTTCCTTGTTTCTCTACGGAACCCTAAAAATGTCACTGATGTAACGCGATTGTACCTTGTGCTGCCAAGTCAAACATAGTTTCGGAATGTAAATATGCGCTTCAATAAAGCCAAAATGAGTGTGACCTCAAAATACACCGCAGGATCGATATTGTACATAATAGTCAGCAAAAAGGATGTAGGAAAAACATCAAGGTGTAAATTAATTAAAGCAAAATGAGAAACTACTTTGTTAGGGACATCATTCTGAGCAGCTTTCATTATGAAACCGATTTGATCTGAGCAACTTTATTTTTCACTTCCCAGTACATTTTGGCCTGAGTGGGTCAGCTGATTTGTACGGCGAATTGAAAAATAAATTTCAATTGTTTTATATTGTAATTGAAATTTCATGGGTTTTATATTGCCTGAAATAAATAATTTATTATTATTTATTAATATTATTATATGTCTATGAAGTAAAAAATAAAGTTCCTCTGATCAAATCAGTTACATAATGAAAGTTGCTCAAAATGATGTCCCCTAACAAAGTAGTTTCTCATTTTGCTTTAATTCGTTACACATTCGTTGTATATTGTCGACCTTATTTTGCATCAGGTAGCTACCACGAACGAATGAGAAGTTGTTACTTACTTGCTAGCCGATAGTACTAAACATGCGACAATACCTACATAGATCTTACCTAACGTTTATGTTACTCATGCATGCCTTATCTAACATTATAAGACCCAGGATTGGTCATATCATCCTGTCAAGCGTTTAAAATTGTTATCAGGTATTATATTAGTAAAACTTGGACAGGAGGTAGGGGACAGGAGACAGCCTGTCTCCTGTCCCAGTACAGGAGTTACGCATTAGGGGTTAAAACTTCATGAATTGTCAAAACGAGCCTTTTATTTTGTGAAGAATTTTTAGTGAGCGATATTATTGCCATGTGTAACTAAGCAAGAACAACATACATACAACACCTATTTATAAGTAGAGAGAGTTACGAAGTATATACATGTTTGTATTGATTGAACCGAAGTCACAATATCTTGATAAGGAGTACAATAATGGAAAATATGGAGTCTCGCGTTTTGTGTTGAACCACAGGGTGATCATCTTTAAATGTATATAAATTCGTAAAATGACTGACTACGATCAACCCAGAGCCCAAACCGCTGGAGCTAGAGACTTTAAATTTTGCACATAGATACTATGCATAGTGTAGACATAGGAAGTTCTACCCCTAAGGGGGTGAACGTTTGTATGAAAGTCCGTCAGTTTTGAAGTTAGGATCTTCAAATTTTGTATTTATGCTGACGATTGATATTTATTGGACATATGTATCAGCGTTTTTGGAAATTCAACTCCCAAAAGGGTGAAAATAGGGACGGGATTTTGGGAAGGGAAGACCCACTCATTAGAAGAGAAATAAAAGCGTAGTTGTGAAATACATCGAAAGTTTTGTTGTGCATGGAGAACAAACTTTTAAGACGGGGAGTTATGATAGAGATATAAGTGTAGTTGGAAAAATATACCAAGTGGCTTTGTGGTACTCGAAGAACGAAGGATGACGGGGGCTTGGCGTCAGAGCAAGTTATGATTTAACTGTTCGTTTTTTTTTTTCATCCAATGAATTCTTCAACGTGGCTAGACGTGGGCGAAGCCGCGGGTAAAAGCTAGTCCCATACAAATTAGAATTAGTAACCCTTTTTGTAAAAAGGAGATGGCGTGAGGAGTAAGATTTGTACTTTAATTTAAACGCCATGGTTTCAGTTAACATACTTCTAGGTGGCCCTAATCTTAGAATAAATCCTATACACGGTGTAACATAAAGGGGTGTACAAGCCGAAAGAGGGTTGTTAGGGACATCATTCTGAACAACTTTCACTATGGGGCCGACCGACTTGATGTGAAAAATAAAGTTGTTCTGATCAAGTCGGTCCCATAGTGAAAGTTGTTCAGAATGATGTTCCTAACATTCCTCATAATTCATAATTTCTTTATTGCACACAAAAAAAATAGTTAACAGATCATGGTAGGTAATAAAAGTGTACAATGGCGAGCTTATCTCTAAAAAGAGATCTCTTCCAGCAAACCAAGTTTCGTTGAGAGAGGTTGATAGCTGAGCGGGGGTAGACCCATGTGTACAACAATAAATTTAAAAGGTTGCATACATAAATATATAATATGCATTCTAAAATTAACTTATACCTAAACATAAAGACAAAAATAAATATATATGATAGATACCTATATAACATTATTCTTTATAAATAAATACAAAAATATATTCCTCTTTCGGGTTGTATACCCCTTTCTGTTACACCCTGTATATCCCATTGACTGCGCCTGCGGGGGAATGCGGCTCTCCAAACATTAGTTGTATTCAACGTATGCATCCTATGTACGTTGACGGGCCGCCAGACAGTTTCGCAGCCGCTGACCAATCACAGCTCTCTTACCTCGTCCCCCGCAGCCCGTAAATTGGTGATTTGTGTTTCAAAGGAAAGGAAAATGTATCTATGCGCTCTCCACTGGATATAAGTGCTCCCTGGTTTGAAATTGTTACCTGGTAAAGAAGTAAGCAGCCAAAATGGACAGCCACACATCATTCTCCAAAACTGTCAGAAACTTGAACAATGACGTTGGAGTTCTGGGCAGCTTCATCAGTATAGTGATCCCCACAAGATCATAGTAAGGGACAGTAAAATCGACCACATTCTCTCTTTCAGCCATCACAGAGAGCGACGTCAAGCCAATATCAGCCCTCTTGTCTACGAGTTCTTTAATGATTCCGTTCCAGTTTCCGTTGTCGTCCATGACCCCGAAATTGTTGTCAGGTGCTAGTGTGATTTCGTAATCGAACTTTACAATCAAACGGATTTCTTCTATGAGGTCTATGCAGTAGCCTTTGAAGCCCTTGGGAGCTTCATCGTCGCGGATTATGAAGGGCTCTTGCTGTAAAAAAGATTTATCTTGTAGCATCGCACCATCTCTTTTCAGATGCACGCATATTAGATACCCCCTTAACACGTTCGGTGGCACAACGTCCTATAACGCAAAATCTAGACCGCTGATAGAGGCACAACGTTCAATCACGCCAACCGGCCGTAGCAAATACTAATAGAACCATCCTTTTGGAGTATAATATCCAACTCCCAATATCGTAGTGCCGCATTGTATCGACTTTAGGCGGCAAATGTCCGGATGACGTTGGTCTCGATTGTGTGGAAAAGTGGTGTGCCGCAACGCGTGACTCCAGAAATTAGGCCGAGCCACCGAAAGTGTTAAGGCCTTCCTAAAATGTTTGGTTTACGTAATAAGGTTTTTGGAATCATTATTTCCGCGAAAGAAATCAAATCAATATACTTCTATGATATCATCCAGTAGCTGAATCTACATATTGATTTCCTATAGCAACCAAGGAAATCGTCTGGGTTATTGACTCAGTTAGCACAGGTGCCAGCAATTTACGCCATACAAAGCTAAGTTCACTTGACGACATACCAACAAGACAATTAAGAAAGACCGAATGTTTCACACGAACACGACTGAGTGTATACGTATTACCTCAACAGTAACGATTCTGTAGACAAGTTGAGCTGAGTAATCGCTCATGTTTTCAGGATCTGACAGTGACAGTGGGTTGGCCAGACCAGCCTTCCAAGAGCCCAAGGACCGACTCCCGATGGACGCTCCATCCTTGACGGTGACCACAGACAGTTCTGTATTGAATTCCATATAGCTCCTGCCGTTCATCGGTTCGTCTTCTGGGACGAAGAATGGCGCATATGTTGGGGCTTCTTTAACCTAAAAATATTTCGTTTAGTTTAAGATACTACTAAAAAAATCTGTGCGTGCAGCAAGTAACGGAATTTGCTGGGTCGGAAAACATATGTAGGTGCTATAACACAATGTTAGCTAGTATATTTTTAATTATCATATATCATTGATTTTTACCTAAGTTAATGCATAGAAAATAATACCTACCATTTAAAAGGAAATATTACTACCACTTGTTTTCATTTTTATACAGTATGAGTACCTACCATACAGAATAATTGTTCACCACACACTGTAAAGTTCCATCTGTCTAACCTAAGTTAGGTTAAGATTTTTAATTATTACTAAATCTAAGTATTTTATTTTATGCAATTCATCTGTGAATATTATTATTTTTGGTTGAGCCTAGTACCCACGACACAGGGAGACCTAGTGTGGGACTAGTACAACTTATGTCTGGCATAACCGTTGTGTAAAATAAAGATTTTCATTTTAATTTTTTTCATTTTCATGTTGGAACCCCCTAAGACGAAAATAGGTGTTATGGGTTTGAAGTGTCAATCTGTTTGTGGGACTCTAGCGCTGACAACGATTGTCGCTTTCACTCGACATTCGACGTGCAAATATTAGTTAATCTACAGAAGCCACTCAAATAATGCAAAGACGTAATTTTCCTAGCGAATAACATGGCTTCGAGTGTCATTCAGAAGCTTGGAATTTGTTTATCAGGGTCTAACATCAACAAACCTCCTGAAAAGCAGTCTTTAGGTCCAGAGATCGGTTTGGTGTATTCTTGCCGTCATAGTCGTCGCAACTCATGTACCGCATGTCGTTTGGCCACTTGCCAGAGTCCAGCAATGATCTGGAACCGTGAAGTCAGTGGAATATTACAGGCAGTCAAATTTAGAAAACCCAGGTAGGTAGGTACCGCTATTTGAACGCACGCACGTGTCGTGGATTTAGAGGTTATTCACAGCAGATGTGCGTTATTAGGGTTCCGTACCCGAAGGGTGCCAAACGGGACCCTATTACTGAGACTTCGCTGTCTGTCTGTCCGTCCGTCCGTCCGTCTGTCACCAGGCTGTATCTCATGAACCGTGGTAGCTAGACAGTTGAAATTTTCACAGATGATGTATTTCTGTTGCCGCTATAACAACAAATACTAAAAATCAAAAGAAATTTAATATTAAGGGGGGCTCCTATACAACAAACGTGATTTTTTTGCTCATTTTTGCTCGATATTGATAATGGTAGCAGGTAGACGCTTAAAATGTTCACAATATATTGAGTATATTATTTACTTAAAAAATAAATAATTAAATTAAAATTAAATTAATATTTAGGGGGGGCTCCAATACATTTTTTTGCGGTTTTTTATAGATAATGGCACGGAACCCTTCGTGCGCGAGTCCGACTCGCACTTGGCCGGTTTTTTTAATTATATTTTCTACGTTTGGCTCAGAGACGAACTTCGCTAGTTTATTATAGGTACAGGTCGTGCCAAGATTCTTGGCACCTAAGTGCCGCGTGGGGGAGGTTGCGGGCGGATGGATACAAGAGAGGAGTATACACGGGCGGGAGAGAAGGTGAGAGTTCGCTTTAGTGCCAAGACACCTGGTGGAGCCACTCAACAAACCATCAGCTAAAATGTGCCTTCCAACGTTTGATTTATCTGCACGGAGGAAGGGTCGAAGAGGTAATAGCATTACTTTTTCTGTATGATGTATGTGGCAACAAAATTATAATTTAGTTGATGACGATATAACTATTCGTCCGTCATCAACAAAGTAATGTTGTTGATGACGAATCGAAGATGATAATGCACTTGAAGTGGTGGTGACTAAAAGAACAAACAGACCCAGACCCTAAGATAAGTAAAATCCAATGGATAGAAGATCTTACTTGATAGCTAAAAACGTCCTCAACGAAAGGTCAAAGTAAAACGCCGAGGTGATTTCTGGCTCCCCATTCATGCTGTACGTAGTTTTGATCTTCCCCAACCGATCTCTGCTCTTTGCGTCCGGCGTCGGTCTCAAATACACAATAGTCGCATCTTTACAGCCACAGCTTATGTCTCCTTTATCAAGCGAGAGAGCAAACCAGGCAGTTTTCCTCCCAAAGTATTGGTTCTCGTCGGCGGCGTCTAGAACGTTCTTGATGGTTCTCAGGCTTCCTATGACGAAGAAGTTGACGATGTCCAGTTCACGAAGGCTCTTCAGCTGGTTCTTGATTTCGTCTCGGTTGAAGCTTTTGACTGGGGTTATCACGTGACGCGTCGGGATGTTTTGGAGAAGCGATTTGTATTTGTGGTCCATTACTGGAATACAATGATAGCTTATTAAAATATGCCTAGATAACTATACTGTTTCCGGGTTGATGAGCCACAAAACGCCGCCACAACTACGCTACCAATTCCAGTTAAAACCCCTGGACTGGAATTACCCCTGGAGCCGGCTAATTGTTTTGTTTGTTTTTTCATGGGTTTTGAATTTTATTTCTAAGTCATAAGGTTGATAATCGTGGGCTTTAGATTTAGGGCGAGACGCTTAAAGCCCGTGTAGTAAAGGTTGTTGTGGCGTGGTCGTAGCGGCGTTGTGTGTGGCTTTGTGCGGCGGACTGCGTCGGAAGCGGAGTTTACGCTCCGTACGAGTCGGACGACGTCATCGGAAGGCATATAGTTCTCCAGCGCAGATATGCCGATCAAGTGCACGCACTACCAAAGAAATCAATACAAAGAAACAAATCCGTCAGCTCCGATTCCAACGCAGTGGAAGCACGCACAGCTTTAAAACGACCAAAAAAGTACAAACCAAAGAACTCATCAAACATAATAGCAGCATTAGTAATCTCCTGTTTTGTCACGATAGCCCTGATTGCTTCTGGCAGAATGTCCGCTGGCGGCATAACTTGTAGCATGAACTTGGTCTGATTATTGGTCAGCGTCCTCCACTGCCTCAGGTCTCCAATCTGGCCGAAGGACCCGGATATGGTGGGCAGAGATAGGGCCGAAGTAAAGGACTTGATGGTCTCAGACCCTATGCCGGTCATTGTGAAGTCCAAGACCACGTGAGGCGATTTTTTCCCGAGGATCATGTCGTTGTATTTGCGGCAGACTGAAAGATTTAGTGAGTTTAGTATCGCTAAGGTATCCATTACTGTCAAATCGAATATTTGCCCATTTCGCCGAGTACTACATGACCTTACTAGACGTAGGCACAGATAAGATGTAGTCACGTATAGGTACGGGCGGCAGAATGGGACAGAGCTCAGCGCAATATCTCTATCCTGCTTCCTCTCCCGTATCTTTTTATTAGTAACGGGGATTATCTATAATAGCATCATATCAAGCATCCGAGGTGTTGCCCACGATTTTCTGCCATACGATACTTTACCGATCTAAAAGTAATGATGATGATGACATCACAAACATTGCCGTAATACGACGTTGGAAAAATCAGTGAGATAAACTTCGAGGCTAGCCCATAGCTGAGTTCATATTCATGTCGGAGCGCAGCGCGGTAAGATTTCGATTAAGATTTCCGTGCGAGATTCAAAATTCTTACCATTCTCTAAGAATGCTTTAGCGTCAGTCCGGTTACCGACTACTATGACGGGGTCGACTGCCAGGCCTAAGCTGGGGTTTCTACGGACATACTCCTTGGCCACTTCGAACGCTCGTTCCGCCAAGGCATTGCTTTCTTCGTTTATTAGCACTGCAAATAAGAGTGCACGAGTCAATTGTTTTTGAAATGGTTGGTAAACCATGTCTCCGGAAAGCCAGGAGGTATTGGGTAGTTAGCTGTTATGTTGATCAGTAAACGTTACAGTTCAAACGAGTGGAGTACCTACTAGAATAAATTCCCTAAAACTGTATTTTTTGTAGTTGTGCAACCATTTACAAAATTATAATAAAACCGTTACCCGTTACTTATAGATAAAAAACAAACACTGTTTTTAATGGTTGACTATGTAACGATGACGCCATCAATCCCCAGCCTGTCATAATTTGCCCATCAATTATCCCTATCCTATAAATAATTAAACAAACACTTACAAACATTGATGTTTTGCGTCGTCTGCGAATAACAGAAATGAAATGATGAGGCCAAAACCAGTAGGAACACTTGCATTTTCATACCATGGCGACTATTTCTCCATTTGGATTTGTTTTCCGATATGGCTCGTCCATCAGTAGGTACCGACACTGGCCTACTGAACTGACCAGACCTAAAGGGTAGATACCTACTCACGTGTAGTCTGTTTACCCCAGGGTAACCACGGCAATATTCGGCCTTGATAATACAATTACAATGATTTATGGATGGCGATGGCGTTCAAAGCTCATCGCTGGAAAATTGCTGCTTGTTTATACTGTTGTATGAAAACGTGATTAAAGATGGCTGGAGTCTATCAATTTTGTAAGTAGAGCAAACAGGGTAGCCTGTGCATGCATATGAAATTGGCTTAGCTTGTGATTGTGAGTAGATTTCGGAAAAAATTCAAGCAAATCTTAATCCCATCCTCACGCCTGTTTCCCGGAAAAGGGGGTATAGTATAGATAGATAGACCTTCACACATGTACATTGTTTTTAGGGTTCCGTTAGAGAAACAAGGAACCCTTATACTCAGTTTCGTCAAGTCTGTCTGTCTGTCCGTCCGTATGTCACAGCAACTTTATTCCAAAACTATTAGGACTACACAGTTCAAACATGGTAGGTATGTAGATGTAATCTGTGAACCGCTTTACGATTTTTATATAAAAAAATAAAAAATAAATATTAAGGGGGAGCTCCCCATACATGGAACTCATAATCATATATTTATATATTTATTGTGTCATTTTACAATATTATATCCAATATACAAAATTATATCCAACAATGAACCCTGTAAGGGCACTACAATGTCTTAAAAGCTAACATATATTTTTATGTGTTTTACGTGCTAAATTTTGTTCCTTTTTTTGTGAGTTTATGTAAAAGTAGATTAAACTTAATAAAACGTTACTTTATTATTATTTTTCTTTTTTATTATAAAAACCGGAATACCCTTTTACTGATATAATAGCACAATTAAAGAATTTAATTCAAAACTATAGAAATACCATATATGGGTAAAATTGACCCACCTCAACGTCCGTGTAACTGTTTCCTACCACAATGACGCCGGGTTAAAGAAAAAGGTATCTATGCGCTCTCCACTGGATAAGTGCTCCCTGGTTTCAGCCAATCAGGTGCCGCTTTTATTTCAAAATAACCGGGCATAAGTGTATTTACGTGACGGGAACTGTTACTAGGTAGGTACCTACTACTGATATTCCTAGGATCCACTGGCAAGGCAACTTGAAAGTCAAGTTGACTCGCCACTGTCCGATCGGTTTACACCACTGTCCTTGACCAATATAAACAGGCCATAAGGGCCAGTCTATGTACATTGGTCGTGTTCAAGGACAGTCAGTGGTGTAAACGGATCGGCCAGTGTTGAGTCAACTTGACCGCGCGGTCGAGCGGTGTGTAGTGTGTTTGGGATCAACGGATTTTATAAAGGCCAGTGCGAAATCAGATCCGCCTCACCGCCTACCGCGGCGGTGCGCGGTCCCGTGTGTTTGACGCATAAGGGCCAGTCTACATTGGTCAAGGACAGTGGACAGTGGCGATATTATATGAAAGCCAAGTAGACTCGCCACTGTCAGATCGGTTTACACCACTGTACTGACCACTGTCCTTGACCAATGTAAACAGCCCATACCAACTAAGGTGTCTACATTAGTCAAGGACAGTGGACAGTGGCGATATTATATGAAAGCCAAGTAGACTCGCCACTGTCCGATCGGTTTACACCACTGTACGTCCACTGTCCTTGACCAATGTAAACAGCCCATACCAACTAAGGTCGGCAGGCAGGTATCAAGGAAAGAGTAAATATTGATTGGACTATTTTATTGCCAGAAACGTTTTACAAACACTTACTTTATTATTTGAGAGTGTTTTAACTGTACACGCTACAATAAACCTAATACTAAATGTACTTTGAATTAAAACATTGAAAATCTTGAAAAATGTTAAGAAGTTACCAGAAAACGTTAGTCAAAATCTTATCATAAACCCCCTTAGCACAGAACACATGTGTTATTTATTGTTTTGGCAATAAAAAAGAAGATTCATTTCCACAAGTAAGGAAGATCCTTACACTCGAGCTTGGTTTCTATCACATATCAATGAGAAAAAAATAAGTTACAAAAAAAACTGGATATAAGAAAAATAAAGAGATGTCAATAGGAATACAAAATAGCACAAAATATTATGTCAATTTACGAACTATCACCATGTTGAATTTGAACTTTAATTAAATTTTAATCTTGTGTTATTGTTACACTGCAAACTCTCATTAGTACAGATTCATGTGAAACTGATGAAATATATTAGCATAAAATACTGTTTGGTAGTATTACGCGCGTCATTGAAGAAAAAAAAACTTAGATGGCGTCGATCATCATGCTATCGCACTTGCACACTATCGCTGTCTTTACTCACACACAGACGTACTGACTGTAAAACAAGTAAGCTAGGTCTTGGAGTAGAGTTTCGCGTCACGTGTGACGAGAACTTCTGTTGAGCATCCATCGGGGGCCGAGTGGGGAGGCGAGCAGGGGAGCGAGATTGAGGCGAGTAATGTGACGAGTGATGAGCTGATAGGTGGTTGGGTAAGTAGCTGTCGCGATGCAGAGAAGTGTGGTGACTATCCTTGCCACACTCCTTGCAAGTCTCTGTTGATTTACAATATATATATTTTGTTAACATGCTAAATGGAATATGCTAAATTTATTTAGCATGCTAATTTACACGCTAAGTTATAACGAAACGAACGCGTCGAACGCATTGTTGATTCGTCGAGAAAGCGCGCGAAATCACGCAACATCCAGCGCGGTCGCGAGCAACCGGTCGACTGATCACGCCGCGCTGTGCTATTTTTAACGTAACACTACAAAAAGTCCGCTGGTGCTAGCAGCGCGCAAAGCGTCGTGTCGTCGGTCCGTTTCGTTATTATAACATAGCTCTATCTGATTTGACTAATAGCACGCGCTTTTCGTTACAAGTAAATAACGTGCTTTACGTTATATTAACCACCACTAGTGTCGACTAAAGGTTAATCGGTATACATTCTCCCATATGGACATAGACCGAACATACAATGGAGAACAATAGACGTCTTCTTCTTTTTATTAATGGCGTCCTAACCTCTTCTAAGGTTAATTTTGCCAGTGTCAAGTGGTCAGGATCTCATTTGAGAACCTGGAAATTATTGTCTTGAGATGATTTGATGATTATGATGATGATGATTTGTCGCTCGTTAGCACAATAGATGTCGTTGGAACGAGAGGGTTAACACTATTTAGACGGATCGAGTTTTTTTTTAAATGTTCAGCTTTTTTTGTTGACCCTGCTGTTGTCACTGCAAGTACAAGCAGCCATCTATGATGTTTTTCGTCAATGACGCGCGTAATAAGTACATTTGTTTAAAGTTTGTGCTAGTAAATATTGCATCCGAAAACACGAGAATGTCCTCCAAAGATGTGACATGCGTTCACAATGTACCCCATAACCAAAATATCAAAGGAATGTTTCTTGGTAATATGCTTATGAAAAATATAAATGTGCGATATTTAACTGCTAACTTAAATTTACAACTGAATTATTTTATCTAAACATTTAAATCTTAAGTCTAAAATCCTAGCTTTTCTTCGGAAGCTGTTTATAAAACGCATCGTTCACAGAACGGATGGTTACTGACTCCACCCTGCTGGGCTGAATTACTTTGGCAGTATAGTTACTGGTGATCCGATACCAACACGTAAATAATGCGTCAATTCATAACCCACCTACTGTCTGTTCTATTAGACACCAATATAAAGTCGAAACAGCATAGGACACCTACGCCGTGCGGCGACCGTCAGTTTACTGCGACGCACATACACGCCGGATAGTTTTTTAACATTAATTTACAATTTACAGGTACTTCACAGGTAAGTTTAATACACATTTGTATTATAATAAAAACTAAACTTAGATGCTGTCGCAGTAGAGCTCAACTCAACTTGGGTTTGGGGTGCAGATATTACGGTTTACTTCTCGTTTTTGGCATATAGTGGGGCAAAAGTTTCCTAAAGGGATATGTATAGTCAGTCTGTCGGGAGTTGAACTCTAGTGAGCACAGATGCATTGCAGTAAACCGAGCAAGGTGATACACTAACAGGGATTGGGGAGTTTAAGCGGCAACCTCCTCGGCCTCTGCTGGGGCCTCCTCTGCTACTTTCGCTTTCTTTTCAGGTGTTGTCTTCTCGGTGGTGCCATTGTCAGCTGTGGATTTCCTCTTTACTGCTACCTCTTTCTTGTCTGTAAGCATGGGAGAAGGAAAATGTTAGTTACTAGTTGACTACATACTAGACATTTGTTTTCTTTTGGGGTAAGGGGCCAATTACGTATAGCCTGTTGGGGTGATTTATGAGGTAATTAAATTGAGCTGACAATTCTCTAAATGACAAAGAATCTTTGGCGAAAATTTGATTAGTCGGAAGAAAATGTGATAGGTTCATAGTTCGGATAGTTACCTGTTTCATCACCATTCTCTGAGGCATCATTGCTCTCCTCTGCATCTCCATTCTCAACAGCCTCCTTGGCGTCTCCGCTGCCATTCTCCTCCTTGGCATTGCCGTTGCCATTCTCAACAGCTTCCACCTTCTTGGCAGGGGACTTCTTGACCGGAGACTCCTTGGTCGCCTCTGTGGAGGTCACCTCCTCAGCGGGTGCCACTTCCCTGGAAAATGGAGAAGGGGAACTATTAATTTGTTTTCTAGTATTTATTAGGTGGGGCAAGGGCATATGAAATTAGTTAACGTATGATATGAATTATGAATCAATCAAAACCAAAAAAACTACTGTATAAAATACCTACCTAACTATTACCTTTCATTGGTTTATTAATCATATCATTCATCCATCACATCATTCGTTGATTTATAATTATAAAACTGACTGGGTAAGCATTTTAGTGTGACATACTTACGCCACTGAGTTATGAATTTGTGAGGTAGGTACCTACCTAAGGTATATTGCTGTTTCAATCCAGTAATTGTTACATGCCTTCAACATCACAATAGTAATTTACGAGTGAAGATAAAACTGCCAGCCACATGAGTTCAATAATAATTGTGGCCGGCGGAGGAGGGGAGTGCAAAAGGAAAAGTGGTGATGCAAAAACAAGGCACTCTGTTACGCAACGTTGCATGTGGGAAAGTTGCAGTTGCGACTTGCATTAGCGGAAACTGCGCGCATACACGATTACTTTTGACGGAATACGTTACGCGCTCCAGTGAAGAAGACGCGATAAAAATAAACGAATGACAACATCGGGCTCTCGAATGGAGGAGGTAAACTTGCGAAACTCGCAACTCGGGCCGCGTTCAAACGAGCGCGCGCCGGTCGGTGACGCTCCCCCGCGCCCCGCGCCGCGTGACGCCGCACGCAGCGCCAAGGCGCCAGACGCCATCTTGGAAATGGAAGCGTTGCTTACCGGCATGGTTTCCCACTTTTCACCCAAATACGTTTTCTCCATTTCCCACTCAATGAAGAACCTATAATATTGACTAACTACCGCTATAACGCACGTAGGTAGGTAAGCGAAATGTCTTATATCTTATCAAAACAACAAAAACAATTTTCCCGCGTGTACCTACCACTGTCGGCGTCGTGTATTTCATCACACGAAACAATTACAATAACACCATGAATACTTTTTCTAATGCCTACAAGACTTGCTGGGCACGGTGCGAGAATAGAACATTGGAATGTGCTGTAATGTAGCGATTTCACACATGAAAATAGGAAGCCATTTTGATCACGTTTTCGAAACCGCCAAATCTAGTTGCTCAAAAACTTGCTTAAATTGTACATAATAACTTTTGAAAGTGTACTTACTTGTTTTCAACTGCTACGTCTGCCATTTTATTTGTATTTGATTTGAGAATAACTTAGTTTAATTTACAATACACGTGCTACACACTGTACAACACCACACTGCACAAACGCCGGCGACCAAATGAAGGAGGGAGAGGGGGAGGGAAAAAAAATTGAGCACGCTTCGCTCGCGCGCGTCGAGTGGGGAACAGTCGTGAAGTTGGTGCGCATACTTCTAGTAGAGTGAGGCTGCGCTATACAATCATTGCACAACAGACAGAGATGACTATAAGTTTTACGTGATGGCGACAAACAGCCTTGAGTTTTCCGGTGTTTTACGAGCGAGAGAGAGGTGAGTATCCGTGTACCACTCACACTCACACCGCCATGAACAAAAAGTTAAAAAATGCTTCCGAAATGAGAACAGAAAATACTCTGGTTTTCTGGTTTGTAGTTTTCCTTTCGTTACATTATTTTATTAGTTTTCATTTCTTATGTAGAGGTAAATAAGGGCATGCACATCACAAGGTTTACCAAATATAGTATCTGTAGGTTCGTTTTACGTAGACAATTTCGAGGTCAGACGCTAGATATTTTCAGAATTCTACATCATACAATACCTACCTACCTATACAATATTAACATCAATTAATGCTATACGTATATACATCATACGTTGGCCGTTGGAAGGTACCTAGGAAGGTTTACTTACCATGTGCACAGACTAATAATAATAAAGCTTTGTAGGTAGGTACTGGATAACTATTTCAAAGAATAGAATCAATACTTACATGTTCCTTCCTACATTTCCTAGAAGACACAAGGTTTATGTCATGGCAATGGCAAGCAAAGCAATATCATTATTAAAGTGGCCGGTAATTCTGACAAGTTCAGTAACTTTATTCAGAAAATCACCGGGCAAATCGGAACAAATTTATTAATGGATTCACCAACTGAATGTGTTGCTCGATTTTACACTCTATGCGTATGATCATAAGGAATTCGGTCCGGTGCTGAAGATAATTGAATGGAATTATGGAATGTGCCGAAAGTCGTCGGTCATTGCTCTTTTCTTGTTTGCTTGCATGAAAATTGTGATAAAAATGAATGATAAAATAGGTTAGGTATCTTGGCAGCACAGCAACGGCAGATGCTTTGGTCTCATCAGGAATAGCATTAGGTAGGTAGGTAGTTAGGTACCTAGGTACTAGGTACCTACTACAGGTATTTTTGACGTGACAACGTCTTATAAATTGGTTTGCCGGGTGACACTTCAAGAAACTGCGTTACGCTCCGCTCACGTTATGCGCTCACAATGAGAGCGAGTGAGCACGCGTCCCTTCCACTCGGGCATGGTTAGCCCGCCTAAGAGCGAGAGAGACAGACATAAAAAGTGAAAGGCACGCGTCCCTTCCACTCGAGCACAATGTTTTAAATTGTTACTATTATTTCATCCTTCTTCCTACTATACGAATGAATATTCACATTAAAATTATTTTACCACTCAAAGTCGTTGTCACGTAAAACTTTCGCCCGTATACCGACTTTACAGGCAACCAATTTTTTTTATTAAGGATAGGTTAAATAAAATAACTAGGTGCGGGGCCTTTGTTTTGGCACGTCGTCGGTCTCATCTCGCTCTCTTTCTCTCTCTCGCAAGTCAAACGCCGAGTAGGTACCTAACCTACCTACCTATCATACCTACCTCCCTACTCGTGGCCTCGTGGCACCTCAGGCAGGTCCCTTGAGTCCCCGACGACGACGACGCGACGCGCGAACGTGCCAAAACAAAGGTCCCGTCCGTCACCCCCGTACTGTACGTAACTTACCTACCTTCCTTGGTGGGGTTAGGGAGGTAGGTCTATTAATCTAAAAGATTAGGTACTTATACCTACCTACCTAGGTCCGAGATTACTAAAATTACCATACCTTATCACCTTATCTACAAGTCCCAAAGATTGGATTTTCTCCACAATTTTCTCTGATAGGTATTTTTTACTGAAAGTTCTTTCTGAGGTTTCTGTAAGTTTCATTTATCTTAAACCTTACTGAAGCCCTCTCTAAGCATAAAAAAATGCCAGTCGTACGTACCTACGTAAGTAAACATTATAAAATTTGAAACAAAAAGTAAACTTTAGAAAAAAACCGACTTCCACAAACCCTATTTGATTATATTGAGTTTAATACAAACTGTAACCCCTTATCCCCCTCCCCTTGGGGAATTAGTTTTGTCTGGTTTTGTCAAATCTCATATCAGTGCTACCCCACGCTACTAAGGAACCCCTGTACAAAGTTTCATGGCTCTAGATCCACCGGTTTAGGCTATGCGTTGCCTGCCCGTCAGCCACGCATTGTATTTGTACCTAGTATTGAGCAGACAGATCTGGTGGCCATATGTGGTCTTCATCAGCAGTTCCGCATCACAATATTGTGCTTACCATGTGCATTTGCACGAGTTATAATGAAAAACACAAAAATCACTATAGGTCTGCCTATAATATTTGAAGAGTTCCCTCGATTTCTCCAGGATTCCATCATCAGATCCTGACCTGGTGTCAATGGGACCAATGGGAAGGTAAACCCTTTCAAACAAAAAATAATTTTCCAAATCGGTCCATCCATCTAGGCGCTATCGGGGAACATACATAAAAAACATCCGGACGAATTGTAAACCTCCTCCTTCGGGAAGTCGTTTAAAAATTTCACTGATAAAAGCAAAAAGTAATCAGAATTTTAGCGGCATTTCAGACCAGTAGCGCCATCTATTGACAAAGTAGTGTCGTTATTTTAATATCTTCCGTCGCGTCGCGTCGCTTCGCTCGCTTGCTGCCTCGCGCGCGCGCCACACACACCCCATGACCCCCCTCCCCCCACATCATTATTATAGTATAGTATAGAGTAGAGTAGAGTATAGATAGATAGACTACTGAAAAGGAGCAAGCTCAAAATCGGAGTTTTTATTAAGTATATTGTATACATCGATTGTGAGTATGTATATAGAAATTTTCGGTCAGCTAGACAGCCTAGACATAGACATGCCTGCATAACAATAGGTACCTACCTAAGATAGGTCCGGAATAGTCTAACAAAGTAACAATAATAAAATAACAATAATAAAATAACTGTAAGTATACCTTAGAGGTAGACAAATAGTAAGTCAACTTTTTGAGAATTTTATTTCTGTACCTACCTTAGAGTCTACCCCTAGTTGACTTACTATTGTCTACCTCCTTTCTACCTCTAAAAGTGGACTTACTATTGTCTACTTCTAAGGTAAACTATCTTTATTAATCTGTGGGTAAACTACGATCAAACCATTACTTTATTTTATTTCTGTGGATCTTTGAGTACCTAATAAAATAAAGCTGTGGATAGAAAATATCAGGTAGGTACCTAATTGGTACCTATCTAACCTAAATCCTTAATTGATATTGGTAGGTAGCTAAAGCAGCTAGACAGACACAGACAGGTACCTACTCAAAAGACGATTCTAGCCTGGGCCTATTAGACTACGCTGTCGGCAGGGCCCGTCTGACTCACTGTCTCTTTCTAGTCGTTCCATAATGAGTGAGACGTCTATACAAATCGTGCCCTGCCGACAGCGTCATGTAATAAGCTCTTTACATTTTGCACTAGTAGTATGGGTAGTAACCCTAGACCTTGCCCTCCTACCTACCTACCTGAGAAAGGTCATCCACTTCGAGTTGGTAGGTAGGTAGGTGATTTTTTTAACACTGGATATTAAGTATTCACCTGAGGTGGCAAGACGGCGGCGGCGGTACAAGCCAACTTCAACCATAATACGGAGTACTATGTACTATTATCTCTTCTGTGACCATAGTGAGTAGGTACCTATACATCAAACAGTGCCTTATCTTATCTGATGGATGTGTGACGTTTACAGGGGGCGCCAGCTCTATGCAACTTAGTGCAACGAACCTGTTGTCATCAACACAGACTCATTCCTCATTGGTCATCACATCAAGCGTGATCTTTTGGCGTGTGAGTGACGTTTACTACAGAGGGGGGCGTCCTTCTACGCAATATGAACCTGTCAAAAGGCTTTAGTCTACCTGTCACCGCACGCCAAAAGATCGTTGGACAGTGCTCTATTAGGAAAATGACAACATGTAAATTTAAGCAGCACTTTATAGTATGTCTAGTCAACTCTAGTCTATGAGTGAATTTCCCAGAAGAAAATTTTCGAGGCGAAAACGGTAAGTATATATTGCCTGCGATTCCGAAGGCGACATGAACTCTAACTAAACTAATTAAAATGGTGTGTTTGAAAATGGAATCTGTGGCCACCGCGCAAGAGCTGTCGGATTTGAAGGTTGTCAGTTTAGTGCCTTTAGTTTCTCTAGTTTAGTGGTTTTGAGACTTTAAGAATAGCCCACATTATAAACGGTAATATTTTTAATTGTGTCAAAATATTTTTTTATGCGTAAAATAGAATGGTACCTACCTACACGCGTACTTAACTTATCTTAACTCTGTACATTTCGGGCTTAGTGCTCAGCTGATCTGTATGGGGTGGAGTGAAATATAAAGTTGCTCTGATCTGATCAAGCCGGTCCCATAATTAAAGATGTTCAGAATGATGTCCCTAACAACCCTCTCTTGGCTTGTACAGTACACCCCTCTCTGTTACGTACACCCTGTATTATGTGCTTTCGTGTTCCCGCCAGAGCTGTTAGTACCTATTTCATATCGGTGCATTTGGAAGAAAAATCTTTAATTTCGGTGTCCGGTCTACTTTGGTCCTGTGTGTCTATTTAACTTCTATTAAGATACAAGGAAATGGCTTGTTGCAATAAGTTACGAGAGTTGTTTTCCAAAATTTAACCATAAATGGCTCGATTATTAGTAATTTAGTGATTTGTGTTTTTGTTCAAAAAACATGCTTCGGTGTTTTCATTTCGGTTGACTCGGTGTAGCTAAATATCATGTAGATAAATTATCATTTTTGCACGATATTGATAATGGTAGCAGGTAGACGCTTAAAATGTTTACAATATATTGATTATATTATTAACTTACAAAATAATAATAAAATTAACATTAAGTAAATTAATATTTAAGGGGGTTCCCATACAATACAACTTTTTTTTTTTATAGATAGTGGTACGGAACCCTTTGTGCGCGAGTCCGACTCGCAGTTGGCCGGTTATACGTTAATTTCGGTGTAAATTCATTCATATCGGTGGGCATTAGTTTCATTTCGGTGGTACCGAAACTATTATGCTCCATATCTTCCTAAATATGTACAGTATGATAATGCTGTTGAAGTACATTGAACTACTAATGGTAGCTCAATGTTGAAGTATGACAATATACGTTATTGAGGATCAGAATAAGACTTTCAAAACCGGGAAATAGTACAGTAAGATATGAAAGTCAACAGAAATGAGTCAAAAATCATACTTGTTGAAATTCACTCCTATGAGTTCGTTTGGGAGTAACTAACATCATCCTTCTTTTCGTCGTTTTAATAAGTAACTTTGTATTTCTAGTGTGTCTGTATGTGTGAGCGACATAATAGGCACACACGGCACACCTACGACGACGGTCTGTTGCTATGCTGTATGTAATGTTAATGGCCAACAGCTTTGTAGGTATAGTCTCCTAATGATGTAGCTTCATCTTTTGTGCGAATATCGTCCTTATGACGATACCGACACGGTAATGTTGTCTTTTCAACATGTTGTTGACTTGGTTCTCATTTTTCAACTCAACAGATTCAAGGTTCCTACTCGACTTTTTCATATTTTATAATTATAAAACATCATACCTAGCGTCATCTCATCACCATTAATATGTTATATCATGATCATGAATGATAATAAGGTCGATTTTAATGACTCTCCCTGGAATAATAAAACCCTCCATAGCTCATAGATGTTGACAGGCAGGGGGCAATGTAATGGATAAAATCAATCAGAAGTTGTGGCAACTTTGCATACCTACCTACCTATTAGATAACAATTATAGGTAACTAAACTAGGTAGGTATTTTGTTGTGCCTTAAATGGCACGCGTGCCTTTGGTTCGCCATCCCTGCTGTAGGCTATAAAAGATTAATTAAAATATTAGGTTAGTTACCTAGGTAGGTACCTCTTTAAAGAACAGTCATCATCAGCGACTGTTGATAACTAAGTACCTGGGTAGGTACCTAACCTTCCTACCTAACGTTTTAATTTTTATAGGTAGGTAGGTAGGTAAGTACCTCACAATGCCCAGTACATTGTGTCGTTAGGAGGTATACCTAGGTTAGGTACCTACCTACCTATCTAACCTAGTGTTTTCTACACATAATACCTAGGTAAGTAGTTACTTAGGTAGGTATTCTGTCCTCAAAATAGGTAATCCCTAACCTAGGTAGGTACCTATTGCATGTCACTAACAAGCCACTGTACTTTATTTCTCAGATTCCTCCATTTCTTTCGATTTCATTCAACTGCACAAAAGCGCCAGGTACCTATACAGTTTGCGCCTTGCGGTACAGTTGGTTGCTTGCGTCCCAGATACGCTTCTGAAGCAATCTACTCCATAACCCTTTGAAATAAGGCTGGCAAACTCCAAAGGTTCTCCCTCCAACTCCGTACAAAGGCAAATTTATCGATTATGGAAGTTAGTTTCGTAAGAGGCCGCGATGGCAGCACGTTGCATAAACTAAACTGTGCCACCGCGCAGGTCGACTGCGCAACCCAGTGCTGCCAACCACGGACGTGTGAGGAAACAGGGCTCTTGTGTTGCCAGTAGAGATATACAAATTCGAAATGGTAGAAATAGTAGGGTTCGTTCGTAGTGTGTTTTTGTTGTGGAAATTGATTTCTAGATGGCGCTGATAAATTTTCTTCAATTTCTTATTTTTATATTATTATAAGTCGTCGTTATAATTATAAGTGTTTGTAGACTGTAGAGGACATTTATTTTACTTGGGTTGCGAATCTCATTATGATCAGCATCTGCAGTAACTTACAGTATAAGTGTTGTTTACATAAAACGCACCCAGGTCAGTCATGGTATGTCATGCTGGGTCAAAATGAAACTAGCAAATCAATTTTTCCGCATAATTAAGAGTAGGGTATAAACTCAAAGGGCCTTACTACAAAAATATAAATTACAACCTGTTTAACCTGCTGGCTGCAGCCATTTTTTTTATTTTTTTTGTAAAAAAAAAAAAAATACATTAAAATTAGTTTGACAGTGGGTACCAACGTCAAAAATTAGACATTCATTGACGTCTTGGTACCCACTGTCAAAATAATTTTAATGTCATTTTTTTTTTTTTATAATTTTAATGTCAATATTGTTCCAAGGACTGGATTGTCCTTACGCTACCGTGGGTGTTAAAACAAAAAATATTGGTCTTGACGTTTGTGATGAGGTTTTAGGGTTCCGTAACCAAAGAGTGAAAAATGGGACCCTACTACTAAGGCTCCGCTGTCCATCCGTCTGTCCGTCTGTCACCAGGCTGTATCTCATGAACCGTGATTGTTAGACAGTTGAATTATTTACAGATGATGTACCTAGGTATTTCTGTTGCCACTATAACAACAAATAGAATAAATACCTATAGGGAGCTCCCATAAAACAGACATGGCAATTTTTATAGATAATGGTACGGAACCCTTCTTGCGCTAGTCCGACTCGCACTTGGCCGGTTATCATTTTTGTTGTAATCGGTATCGTCTCATAAGGGCATAAACCGAACAAACTTACAATGAAGAACAATAGATGTTGGAGTGAGAGGGAACAGATTCATCTATTTTAATCTCATTGAGCATTTTATGTTACAGCTCGTGTGAAAAATTACTACAGACATGCACTGATCATCTCTACAGAACTTAAAACATGAGATTATTTGACATTTCTCTGAATTTTGAGTAGTACCGCTTGAATTGATATAGGTAACCATTGAACTGTTGTGTGTGTAGAAATAAAAAATAATAATAAAGAGTGAAGAATATTATGTCTAAATAATAATTTTAGTGTCTAGTTTTATGAACTAAAAACAACCCTTTGGAACCAAGAATAAATCAAATAAGCCTTCTGTCTACCATCATCCATCTCTATGATGTATACACAAACTGAAACTTAGTTTTATTGATATGGCACAGAATATTATTTTTATAAGAATTAAGAAGAAGAAATGAATTAAGAATGAATTGTTTTTCTTTTTGTGAGAAAATGCGTAGTTTTTTTCGGCAAATAAAGTTAAAATTTCCAAAATGCAAAAATCGGCTTCTTTATATGTCGAAGAGACCATACGCAATACGCCAGCTATCCATTCAACAATAATCAAATTAAGGATGAACGATATAAAAGCCAAACCCATATCTCGCCTACGACATCTAGTGACGAATTTGGATCTACTAAAGTTGTTTAAAACAAAAACTCATTCGCCAAACGAATAGTCAGAAACTAAATAATTGAAACAAAAAGTAAACTTTAGAAAAAACCGACTTCCACAAACCCTATTTGATAAGATTGAGTTTAATACAAACTGTAACCCCTTATCCCCCCCCCCCCCCTTGGGGAATTAATTTTGTCAAATCCCATATCAGTGCTAGCCCACGCTACTAAGGAACCCCTGTACAAAGTTTCATGGCTCTAGGTCCACCACCGGTTTAGGCTATGCGTTGCCTGCCCGTCAGCCACGCATTGTATTTGTACCTAGTATTGAGCAGTTCTGGTGGCCATATTGGTCTTCATCAGCAGTTCCGCATCACAATATTATGCTTACCATGTGCATTTGCACGAGTTATTATGAAAAACACAAAAATCACTATAGGTCTGCCTATAATATTTGAAGAGTTCCCTCGATTTCTCCAGGATCCCATCATCAGATCCTGACCTGGTGTCAATGGGACCAATGGGAAAGTAAACCCTTTCAAACAAAAAAATAATTTTCTAAATCGGTCCATCCGTTTAGGCGCTATCGGGGTGTAGACATAAAAAAAAAAAAAAAACAAACATCCGGACGAATTGTAAACCTCCTCCTTTTGGTAAGTCGGTTAAAAAGAAAGAAAACAATAAAATGGTAGTTTTTTTCTGGGTATGCGCTCAACATTGGTAGAAATCAGCGACACCCGTGAGCAAATTGCCCGACTCGCTGATCGGTCCGCTCGCTCGCTCTCGCTCTGCCGCCGTCGATTGAGTGAGCCCGGTCGGAGGCCATTTTCTTTTAGTGAATGTGACGAAATCTTTATTGGAATTTTTGTACCAAAATCGTGTCAATGTGTGCCTGTATCGAGTGTCGTTTGTGACGTGTGCCCGCGGAATTGAGAATGTACGTGTTCATGATCGGATTGTGTTGTTGACCTGGCCCGTGCGATCCACGGCCGTGTAAAGGCACGGCAGGCAGGCGAGGCGAGCCAGGCATCGATTAGTGCAAGGAGGCGGCTCCGGACTCCGCGTGACCACCGCCCGGCGAGCGCTGAGCCATGGGCAACAATGCTGCCACCGCCAACAAAAAGGTCGACGCCGCGGAAAGCGTCAAGGAGTTTCTCGACCAGGCGAAAGAAGACTTCGAGGAGAAGTGGAAGAAGAATCCGACCAACACCGCCGGGCTGAACGACTTCGAGCGCATCAAGACCCTCGGCACCGGCTCGTTCGGCCGCGTCATGATAGTCCAACACAAACCCACGAAAGAATACTACGCCATGAAGATCCTCGACAAACAGAAAGTGGTCAAACTGAAGCAGGTTGAGCACACGCTCAACGAGAAGCGGATTCTGCAGGCGATCAACTTCCCGTTCCTGGTGAGTCTCAAGTTCCACTTCAAGGACAACTCCAACCTTTACATGGTGCTGGAGTACGTCCCGGGCGGCGAAATGTTCTCGCACCTTCGCAAAGTGGGCCGCTTCTCGGAGCCCCACTCGCGCTTCTACGCTGCCCAGATAGTGCTGGCCTTCGAGTATTTGCACTACCTCGACCTCATCTACCGGGACCTCAAGCCCGAGAACCTGCTCATCGACAATACCGGCTACCTCAAGGTCACCGACTTCGGCTTCGCCAAGCGCGTCAAGGGTCGCACGTGGACCCTCTGCGGAACCCCAGAGTACCTCGCACCAGAGATCATCCTCTCCAAAGGGTACAACAAGGCTGTCGACTGGTGGGCGCTGGGCGTGTTGGTCTACGAGATGGCGGCCGGTTACCCGCCGTTCTTCGCCGACCAGCCCATCCAGATCTACGAGAAAATCGTCTCCGGCAAGGTCCGATTCCCCTCGCACTTCGGATCAGACCTGAAGGACCTTTTGCGTAATTTACTACAAGTCGATCTGACGAAGCGCTACGGCAACCTAAAGGCTGGCGTTAATGATATCAAGGGTCACAAGTGGTTCGCTAGTACTGACTGGATCGCCGTCTTCCAGAAGAAGATAGAAGCGCCCTTCATCCCTCGCTGCAAGGGCCCCGGGGACACCAGCAACTTCGATGACTACGAGGAGGAGGCATTACGTATCTCGTCGACTGAGAAGTGCGCGAAGGAGTTTGCTGAGTTCTGAGCGGCCAGGCGGGGCCCGCCCGCGGCCTGCGAGCGGGTGTCGTGTGTCAGTGAGCCCTGCACCCCGGGTGGTGGAGGGCACGTGAGTGTGAGCGGGTGCGAGACTGTGGACGCTGAGGCGCCCGCGCCCAGCCCGCGCCCGCGCCGGCGAGTCACGTTCGGAGTGTAGGTGAATTGATAGTAGAACTAATTTCCGAAATATCGGTGGCGTTCATTTGCTTAGTGCCCTGAGTCGTCGGTACATAGCGGCTGGAGTCGCCTGAGCGATGCCTGTTCTGGTGGCGTCTGGAGAGGCATCACTAATGCTGCCGGCGTGTGTAGCCGGAAACAGACACTCAATGTCGATCATTAATTTAGTACAATAGATCATCGACAGATGACCATTATCGGAGGTTTGATTCAATTTATAATTTTTTAAGATTTAAAGTTTTTTAAGATGTCAATTGATCAAATTTTCTTAAATTTTTCGATGTAAATTATTCACAATCATGATTATAATATGTATGTTTCGTCCTTTATTCACATCACTTCCTTCCACATGCAGTTAATTTAAACGCTATCTACTTATAAAATATGATCTATTTGTAATACATTTACACTCGAAATTGCTTTAGAGACAGCCTGTTTTATGAATTGACATTTTGTTATTGCATTCTATTTAATTTGTTATAGATGGTATATATTTTATTTATCTCTACTTGTAACTACAACACATGGAAGAGATTATTTATTGTATCAAGTACATAGTGTTCACATGTACAATTTGACCTGTTTTGTGATCTGATGAAGATTGATTTGTATTTAGGTGTATTTTGTATAGTTCCTTATTTAGTAGAGTTTATGTATTTGCTGTAAAATCTGTACACAAGAACCACAATACGGCCACTCTACTAAGTTGAAATCAGCACTGTTTACAGTGTGAAACTTATTGCTAGCATCAGTTGGTTTAAAGCAATAAATTCTTCACAAACTAAACCTAGTCTAGAAACACGACGCTCTTCAAATGAAAACAAAACCTTTTCATCATCCTTCCTAAATGATAAGTAAATCCCCTTACAACCTTTTGGGCGTTTGGGTTTTGCACAAAGTTTATTTGTATTTTGGTAGTTGTTTTCATTGGAAGAGTTTGACCTTCTACAATGCCATCGCGGTATATATCTTGTCCGAGACTGATGTTATCAATAAGTGTATGTTTTATTACTATAAAACAGCTACGAGTATAATCATGAGAATAGCTATGAATCCCACCAGCTTGTAGAATGAGCGACAAGTCATTCTGGCAATTGGCGATGTTATTATAAAATTTGTTAGCAATTAGATGTAGGATTTTGATCCAGGCTGTACAAATAAAGTAGTTATTTGTAGTTTACATTTTACATTGTGGATACATTTGTGCGCATCTGTGGTAATAGCTTTTAGGTTGAATATTTTTTGAATTACTTAACCTAAACCACTGTGCACATCTATCATTTGAATTCTGTGTAACCCTGGAGCTAAATCTATTGCATGAATGTCATTGTCTGTAAATTAGATATCTAAACAAAATTACCTTTGAATTCGTGGATTATATCAATCAGGTGCATAACTTATATCTAGAATACTTATTTCATTGCCTGCCAGACTCGTTTTCGCGACGTTGTAATAATAATAATGCTAAAAGATTTTTGGAATTTTGGATTTACCTTTAGTAAAGCGCTCTATTAATGTTTTCATAAATATTCTTGCGGCTATATTGCAACCTGTACAAACAATGTCTCAAATGGTGAAATGAATAGACTAAAATAAAGTGACCGTAATGTGACAAACGAAACAATAAATTTTCGGGCAAACAAATATTTTGCTAAATATATTGCTTTTCTGTAGAGAAAATTAGAACAGATCCATAAAAATATTAATTGAAATAGTGTCAAGTAAGTTCTATACTAAACTTGTTTACTTTAATGTTTTTATCTATTAGTGGTAGAGTTAACGCAATTTTTCATTTTGATGAATGTATCTAGTATCTACCTACATCATATCGTATCACAGTGTTAGTGCGATCACTATTCTAAAGAATTTGGCCATATAATTAGGAGCTTCAATTCACGAGTAGCTAGTCAGTATAATAAACATACTTTATTTCCTATTTTTGACGTTTGGGCTGAGGACTGTATTGTTTAATTTAAGTTTTAAATATTTAGTTAGGTTACGTTTAAGCGCAAGATTTCGATGTTTTATACTATTCCAGTCGTGAGAAGTAGTGAGGGACTGTAGATAGATGTTCTTGGCTTATTAATTTGTTTTATCCATCGAGTCATCAACGAGTCTCCCAGCACTTTCTGTCTATTGTTCTTATCAATGTCTAATGCCATAATTTTTCAACGTGAGAAGAAAATAGTTAATTTCTATTGTCTCGTTTTGCATTATTATTAATTATTATTCGTTCTACTCGAGATGGAATGACATTCACCTTTTAGACATTGTTTATCAAGCATTTCGAGAGATGTACCTATTAGTGTTCGTGAAACATGTCCTTATAATGTGCAAGTGTAGACTCAGCATTTTTATTGTATAAATCTAGTAAGGAGTTTCTGACGTGTAACCTATGTTACTTACTATGATTGTTTATAATTTTAGAGTGATTGTGTCCCCAGTAATTAGGAGATTTGATATCAGCTTTGATAACAGACGATCCGTCATTCCACTAGCTTCACTACTTGCTCATTGACACGCCATGTGGATGTTCTAATGTGAACATTTTAAACCATTTTGGATATTATACGATTAGTGTGACAGGAATGAATATTTGCGAGCCGTCGTCTTTTTATAACTGCATGTGTGCATATTAATATTAAAATGTTCACGTCTAGATCTATATAAATATCGAGTGCCTATAGCATGAAAGTTCAAGTGTAAAAAATCAGTTAATAATTTCAGTAATTATTTGTCACCATGTATTGATCTTCCATAAAATTACGATGAAATTAAAATATCGATGTAACAGTAACAAATTGCATTTGATTTAGGCTCTCTCATGCAGCACAAGCAGTATTGTTAGCTTACATGCTAATTAATACGATAGCTGTGGCAACTGTTCGTGCCTGAGGAATTTGGTTGGTTATGTACAACACAATGAAGCTGTATTAGAGTCGAGCAAACGCTGCACGTGGGACGTCTGTAGCCTGTTAATGTGCAGCTTCCTAATAAAAACTCAAACGTATGTTCTATCCAATCCAATCCACTTGGCGCGCTTGCCACACGCCGCGCCGCTCGCAGACTCGCGTCTTTCGCATTCTTATTATAGTTTTCAGCTATGAAAAACATGAAAGTTATTGACTTCTATTTTAAGCGATTGCCAGGGAACTCTCAGACAATTGAGTCTGGTCCAAGTCACTTTCTTGTAGGTAATGAGAGAGCGTTTATTACAGATGCGAGCGGTACTTACATCTCGGTACGATTACGAACAGCTGTTTGGGAATCTGCCAGAAGGTTGATTAATCTCAGGTTCAAATTGGTTTTATAGATCTTTTTTATTAACAGGACGTCCATCAGTAGCGTTGGCATGGCGTCAGTCAGTGCGTCACGTGATCTGCTTCTGCGCTCATCTCATGTTAGGCGTATTTTTATTTAGCGCTTAAATTATTACCAAAACATTTATTTTCCTTTTTTGGTTGCTAGTCTCTGCTGGTGATACGAGTAGGTTTAAAATTAGACAGATCACACCTTTTTACATTCAGTTCCTCCCACCACGGTTAGTCACTTATTCAATACAATACTCTTTGAAACTTGAAACTCCATTTATATTAACTACTAGTTATCTAAAGGTACAACTAAGGTTTTCTATTGTAAAATTACATTGATTTAATACAATTGGCCTTAAGACATCAAGCAGACCAATTCAAGCCATTGAGCTCTAGAAATAGGGTTCACAGAAACCTTTGTAGTATCTCAGGGTATATTCGCAGAGGTCGTGTTCTCGTAGTTAGCAAGAACAATTGAATATCTGTCTAATTAACGCTTCGGTTTACCGACAGCGGACCGAGACACGAAGCGTGATGATACTTGGGGCTAATAATAATACAAGATAATTTTCTCAATCTAGCGATGATATGCCAGAGTAATCGTGCGCGTCCACTGCGTCGGAACCGGAGCGTACGGAGCGGACGGATTTGTTGCTTTGTATTGATTTCTGTGCCCATAGAAATCAATACAAAGCAAAAAAACCGTCCGCTCCGTACGCTCCGATTCCAACGCAGTGGAGCGTCCTTTAGACAAACCAAAAGTACGCTCGCGCTAGCCTAGCGCAATCGCAATTGTTTTCTGTTAACTCAATACCTTAAATGCCATTTTCTGTTGTTATGTTGGGAAGTTTGACATATGCTTCTGTTCAGACTGCAGTAGGCTTGTCTCTTTAGAGAATTGCACCCCTGGGACCTCATTCCGTTATCACAATGAGACGTTCCTTGTCTTCTGACTCTGTCCCATTTCTGTGTGTGTCGTGTCGTGACTGTCTTGTGTGTGTGACCAGGAGGCCAGTTCTCGAGGCGAATTCTCAAATCGTAGACGCCAATTGTCTACTATATTCCATACAAACTTTTAAATTCTAATGGGCGAGAATTTCCCCCCAGTAGGGATTCGCGTTTGGAGTCGGGAGGGTTATATTGCTATTGACATGTCATTATGTTAGCAGAATTGAGACTATTTGAGACCCTGTTTCTACTTAATTTACATCATTCGAGCGAGGTGGTAACGAGTCAACAATGCTGGAAAGTCGAGGTGGCAATCGCTATGTTACTATTATCAACACTGTTGCTATGCTATGCTTATATCACGCTCAACAATAAGTTCTGTGTGTGCAAAACATAGCTTGATCTCTGACAGATGTCATCGCAAAACAGTACCGTATTTTGCGACTGTGAAATGCATAGAGACAAATATCTTACTTTATTGGCAAAGAGTGATGTCTTACACTCATCGTACAAGACAAGTTATCGATGTTGACATTGATAAATTAGTATGAGAAGAAGCTCCAGTGAGTCCGAATCTACGCAGGGCAGAGACTATATAGGTATCCAATTGACTACGCCTGCGGCGGGGGAATGCGGCTCGCCAAACGGTTGTTGTACTCAACAAACGTTCGCATACGCAACTTATGTACGATGACGGGCCGCCAGACAGTTTCGCAGCGGCTGACCAATCACAGCTCTCTTACCTCGTCCCCCGCCGCCCGTAAATTGGTGAGTTGTGTTTCAAAGGAAAATGTATCTATGCACTCTCCACTGGATAAGTGCTCCCTGACGCAGGGCTGCGATGAGGCACGCACGCCACTCACCTCAGTCGCGCATTTAGACAATGAGAAATCAATGCTCGCAAGTATGGAGAAACGTCATAAACATAAACATTTAGATACAGGCACATACATTGCTTCTGGCCCCACACTAGGATACCGCCGGATTTGCCGCGCCGCCGCGCCGCCGCCGCCGCCGTGTTATTTAGTTACAATTACAACACGACCTAATAAAAGCGTAAAAAACATCTACCAGCAAAAGTGTCAAAATGATGTGAACTTCCATGTTTATTAAACACAAAGGATGTTGACATAATTTTGACACTTTAGAAGTGTAAAGAAAAGCCAATGAAACCTGACAAAAAACATAAACAATCAGATCTTTACTGAGTTACACTGCGTGCGACAGCAAACAAACAAAACGGAGTTGTTTGTTACAAATGCAATCAATACTTTGAAATACATTTACCGGTTCTCCTTGCCCATGCCTTGTTACAGTTTTACAAATTCTATGTTACATGTAGTACGGTCGCCTTCGTTAAAAAGTATACGGGCAGGTCATATTAACGAGTGAATCCCGCTCATACTGGGGCCCGATGCTGCTCTGAGAAACGCACTTATATTGGATCGCTATCGCATCTAAAACACCCAAAATGGCGTCATTTGGTATGCTCCTAAAGAATCGCAAATAGATTGCAAGCAAATCGTATACGCTTTGCTTGCAATTTATTTACGATCTATTTGCGATTCTTTAGGAGCATACCAAATGACGCTATTTTGGGTGTTTTAGATGCGATAGCGATCCAATATAAGTGCGTTTCTCAGAGCAGCATCGGGCCCCTGCTTGTATACTTTTAGGCGCAGGCGACCATACAAACGAGTCAACAATTCAACATATTACACTTCACCTTGAGGATAATTATCGGTTAAACTGTGGAAAAATTACCGCGTACCTACAACATGGTATTTGCTATCGTGTATGGGAAATAAGCATCTGGCGTCAATTTCTGTCTACCATGTTCCTTTCAACAAGTTTATGTTGGGCTACTACATACATCTATAAGGTGTACATGAATTAACGCAAAATGAGAAACTGCTTTGTTAGGGATATCATTCTGAGCAAAATTTAATTATGAAACCGATTTGATCAGAGAATCTTTATTTTTCACTTCTCCATACAAATCAGCTGACCCACTCAGGCCATAATGTACTGGGAAGTAAAAAAAAAAGTTGCTTTGTGATAAAATTGGTTTCTTAGTGAAAGTTGCTCAGAGTGATTCCCAAACAAAGTAGTTTTTCATTTTGCGGTAATTCATTTACCGCAAAATGAAAAACTACTTTATCCTATTAGATCTGTCTGTGTATCTGTGATTTTCACATTATAAGCGCCGCACAATTAATGGCCCTTGACAGTTCCATTTAATCAGAGTAACTTTATTTTTCACTTCCCAGTACATTTTGGCCTGAGTGGGTCAGCTGATTTGTATGGAGAAGTGAAAAATAAAGTTGCTCAGATCAAATCGGTTTCATAATGAAAGTTGCTCAGAATGATGTCCCTAACAAAGTAGTTTCTCATTTTGCGTTAATTCATTCACACCTTGTATAGGTACCTATCTAGGACCAGCAGTTAACGCTGTGCGTTGATATATCAGTCAGTGAGTTAGTCAAGACTTGAATTTTACAAATCCTATGTATTGGTAACATTTTCGCGAATCTACTGAAACGAGACGAGAAAGAGATACCTGTCAGACTGGTACATAAGAAAAACAGAGACAAAAAACAATTGCAAACAATGAGCGTGCTGTTACGTAAAACCGTAAAAATCAAGGACAAGTGCGAGTCAACGCCATTAAGCGAATGGGTTCCGCACCAGTAAATATCGAACTACTTAAGAGAGGACCTAAATGTTATTTAATAGGCAGTTCATTTGGCATGTACCTATATTGTATTTTCATTATTATGTAAAGCGCTTTCTGTATTTAGTACTTAGCAATTAAAAGTCAACTATTTATACTTAGTTTTTTGACACAGAAGTCGTTTTCACCATATTTTCATCATGTACTGTGAGAGAACCTCCTATGACCAGCAGTGGGTCGATGTGGGCTGAGGATGATGATATTGATGTCTGTGTCTGTCACGCAAGACAGGTCTCTCTGCTCCCTTGGGTACAGAACCCTACAAAACTTAATGTGTTCTAATACCCGTAAATTATTGACATTCAATAACTCCGTTTCGCATAACAACCGCGAATTCTGAGCCGCTATTGTTAACGTAAAACATGCAAATTCTGGTCAACAAAGTTATCTTTCAAGAAGGCGAAGTTTTTCGTTTCGCTTTCTTTCGTGATAATGATAAGCGGCACGGAGAGGCTCTCTGTGGTATGTTATCAGTCTGTGGGATTCTCATGGCTTTAAAACTAAGTAACTAACTAATCTTCTACTAAACTCAAAACTTTAAATCCGATAGCTCTTCAGCTATATCTATTTCTGTGATAGGCATGTATCAATTTTTGTGATAGGCATTATCAGTCTGTGGTATTTCTGTGATAGGCAGGTATCAGTCTGTGGTATTTCTGTGATAGTCAGGTATCAGTCTGTGGTATTTCTGTGATAGGCAGGTATCAGTCTGTGGTATTTTCGAAGCGTCAAACCTAACAAACTAATCAACCTGAAAAGTTTTCAGGTTGATTAGTGAAAACTTGCAATGCGAACTCTTGTGCTGTAGCCATAGACACTATTTTCATTCTCGCTAATTATCTAATTAATTAAAGTTTTAATGCCTGAAGAATCGGTCTGATCTGAATATGTATCTTATCTAGAGGATAAACAGTCTTTCAGAGGGCACCAGCCGAGGTTACGATTATTGTGCAACAATTGAATTTTTCGGTTAGCATAGGTATTCAAACATTTAACACATTTGATGCAAATGAATAATGGTATAAGTTATCTTAGCGTTGCGCATTTCCTTGCCCTAGGTCCGAAATAAGTATTAAAACTAAAATATGCATGGAACTTTCTAGCATATCATAGCGTCACGCCTTTTTCCATACTGGGCGGCAGTGGCACAACTGTGCCCACTTTAAGCCATTGTTTCAGATCTCTCTTGCGCATAGATGAGTCTTATTCATATACTTTATTGCACAGAAACATTAGCATACCATGACAAGATATTATTTCTTATTGTGTAAAAGCAAAGACGAGCTTTATGGTATAGGTATATCTAATGTCATCAGCAAGCACTAGATACTCCTAGAATAAGCTAGTCAACTAGACTAGACAAGAGGGCTGCGTCACTATGCCCTGCATATCAGATTACCTAACAATCTCCACTAGATCGTACGTAATATGGACGTTATCTTTTACTATACTTACATACTAATATGTAGGTACAGTCAGCATTAAATTAACAATTCATTAAATCTACACAGCTAAGGTGTCAAAATTATGTAAACATATCCTTTGTGTTAAAACATAGATTTTGACATCATTTTGACACTTTCGCAGTGTAGAGGTTTTTGTTTTATTAGATGTGTAGATTGTGTAGATCCATTCGACCACCGTGCGTGCTCAGTGCTCACACAGATATGTCTAGTTCTTACTATATTATGTACATAAGTTATGTACATAATGGTAATGTAGATGTAGGACGAGCGAAGGTCTGTATGTAAAGCGTGAGCCAGCGAGAGACCCATTTGTGAAATGGAATACCAACAAATATCTATACCTACCTGCCTAAAATATGTATCTACTTCGCCATACATCTACTGGGGTATGATTCTCACGCATTCGATGTACGGATACTCAGAAGGGTGAGTTCATACCCGGCCGGACACTATTAATTAACCTGTGTAGTAGGAACAAGAACCAGCAGGGCCACCATGAGGCAACCACTCACCTCGCGTCGCGTATAAATGTCAAATTTCGCGACATAATGACGTTTTTCCATACTTGCGAGCATTGATATTGCGACAAAATGCGCGACCGAGGTGAGAGGCGTGCCTCATGGTCAGCCCTGCAGAGAGCGACACATCACAAATAAAGTATCATGTCATGGACATGTCAAAAGTGATTGGACAAAGTAAAGTATTAGATCCTAGTTTTTTTTTAGAGGAAATCCTGCATTGGTCTAAGAGCCAGTAACTCACGTTGCAGCCTAGTGCATTTTTTTTATTATTTTTTTCAGTATTTTTCCTAACAATGGCGGAATTTGATTATGCGACATTGTCGGTCCCACGATTGGCGCTTTGGCACGCGTTCAACCAAAATTCACGTTTGTCTTATCTATTTATGTTCGACATTGCTCTTGCTCGGCCGTCGCTGCAAGGACACTATCACATACAATACATGTTTATTATGCCTATACTACCGCGTCTGCCTATAATATTTGAAGAGTTCCCTCGATTTCTCCAGGATCCCATCATCAGATTCTGACCTGGTGGTCCATGGTACCAATGGGAAGGTAAACCGTTTCAAAAAAAAAAACCCAAATCGGTCCATCCGTCTAGGCGCAATCGGGGCACATACCTACATAAAAAAAAAACATCCCGACGAATTGTAAGTAAACCTCCTCCTTTGGGAAGTCGGTTAAAAATAAACGCAACTTACTGATATCCGATCTAGCACCTTTTTGTTTTATTTTTAACCGACTTCCCAAAGGAGGAGGTGTACAATTCGTCCAGATGGTTTTTTTAGAGGACTCAGGTTTGGCCTGGTATCTAAATATGCTCCTACTTACATTAAATTACATTACGTAAAATATATATTTTGGTGATTTATAGTTGCCGTTATCGGAGCCATTTCTTGCTAAAAGATAATTGCCGTCGTTCGTCGGTAGCCAAATTGACAGTATTCCAAGTAATTTCAATTAGTTAGACGTAATAAATTATACAGTTGGCTTGCTAAAGTAATTAATCGTAATATCTACTACCATTAACTCACAAATGTTAAATATGTGGATACTTTCACGTGGTTTTTATAAGTATCTATTTTTTTGTTTCCTACATTAACAGTTCAATAGGGTTCTTTGACAATTTTGAGTAAGTGCATGTGTCCTGTCCATCCTGGGCTTGCTGGAAGAAATCTCTTTTTAGAGATAAACTTGCCTTTGTTCATGCCTTTTCGTGTTTTTTTCTGTTATGTGCAATAAATATATATACGAAGTGCAGTCAGCAATAGATAATGCGAGCATGCAATAAACTCAACTAGATCTCACATAATAATCCACCAGAAATATCTAGTTAGTACATGTACACAGAATGCCACAAGTATCATGTCTGCCCCTCACCTTCCGCGACATAACCTGCCCCCGCACGCACCCGGCATGTTACGGGTGCATGGTTAACGTGGTGGTTGACATCATTTTTAACCGACTTCCCCAAGGAGGAGGTTTACAATTCGTCCGGATGTTTTTTTTTTATGAATGTGCCCCGATTGCGCCTAGACGGATGGACCGATTTGGGATCCTGAAGGAATCGAGGGAACTCTTCAAATATTATAGGCAGACCTATAGTGATTTTTGTGTTTTTAGTAATAACTCGTGCATTTACTCACGGTAAGCATAATATTGTGGTGCAGAACTGCTGATGAAGACCACATATGGCCACCAGAACTGCTCAATACCAGGTACTAATACAATGCGTGGCTGACGGGCAGGCAACGCATAGCCTAAACCGGTGGACCTAGAGCCATGAAACTTTGTACAGAGGTTCCTTAGTAGTGTGGGGTAGCACTGAGATGAGATTTGACAAAATTAATTCCCCGGGGGGGGGGGGGAGATAAGGGGTTACAGTTTGTATTAAACTCAATCTAATCAAATAGGGTTTGTGGAAGTCAGTTTTTTCTAAAGTTTACTTTTTTGTTTCAATTATGTCACTTGCTGTCTATTAGCTGTGTGTTCTTATCAACATCAAACGTCACTGACATGATCATGGTAATGTACAAAGTATAATCAAGTTATACTTATTATAATCCTATTGTTTATGAACTTCTATTTATTTACTGGTGCTTGCCTCTTATTTACACACGTGCCAGATATCGATGTATGTTATTCACGTTTTGTGTGTATAGGCGACTATAAACAACAACTATAATCCTTACCTCAAAAGGAAGTTTGTTAATGTTAACCGGCCCAGTCGCTTCTGGACAAAAGAGTCCTTTGACTTGGACCGTGGGTACCAAGTACTACCAAGACGTCAATTAATGTCTATCGCAAGGGGGATGAGAAAATAATTTCTCGTAATTTTAATATCAATTTTGTTTCCTTTTCGGCCAGGAGAATGACAATCTCTCGACTGAAAGGGTTCAAACTAGTTATGAAATAAGTTAAATATTAGAATATAAGCCTCCATAATAAATAAACGGTCAAGTGCGAGTAGGACTCGCGGACCAAGGGTTCCGTTCACACTTGGAGAGCGAAACTGGTTTAATTAGGTTTCTACATAAAAAAGTAAGATTTCATCCCTGTAAACAAAATTACATAGTTTTGCAGAAAGATACGGACAGACAGACAGACGGACAGACGGACGGACGGACAACAAAGTGATCCTATAATGGCGTACGCACACTGGGACGGCATGGCAAGGGATTTTAAGTTTTTACCAATGGACATTCAAACTATTTCAAACGTATCCCTATAGAAATAAGACATCAATTGATATGCTTCCAAATAATGCCGAAGCATCCCGCGGAATGCTTCGGGATGCTTCGGCATTATTTCAAACCATAGCAATTTATGTTGTATTTCTATATCGATACGTTTGAATTTCCATTGGTAAAAAATTTAATCCCGAAGCGGTGTGCCATCAGGGTTCCTTTTTTTCCTTTTAAGGACCGGAACCCTAAAAAACAATCAGATAGATAGATAAATCATTTATTCAAAAGACATGGTACATACACAGACATTTATAAACAACAAAAATCAGATTACATGAACAAGTTTTGTCAAATGTCAATCAAACCTTTTGAAATGTAGAGAATTTATTTGTTTCTACAACAAGCTGCGTTTTTTTGCTGTGTACAGGATTTGGAGAAGAGGGGCGGTTATTAAGACGAATCAAATCCGCCCAAACTCGATGGGTTCATGAGTAAGCATGGTATCTTCATGTCATAATGAGACAAACGCGGGGGAGCAAGGCATGCCAAAAAGGGTTAGATTTATAGATGGAGCTCTTGTAACCCTTTATGTGCATCGCCCACATGGCTGGTCCGTCCGCCTTTCTTTTTGCTGCCGTCCGCCTGCCCTCTTCCCGCCTCTCCCCATTCTGGGGTGCAGGGAACAGTTTTTTATTCGTATGACATCTCCAAGTAGGAACGTCACAGGCATCCAAATTTCTTAACCAGTTGGTGGCGTCATTTTTAAGGGTGATGAAGTCATCGGGGTCTCCAGGGAAGGAAGGGGGCATTCTCGAGCTATGTGTTCTACTGTCTGGAGCTCGGCGCCGCAGTCGCAGGGAACAGTTAGAAACGTGACACACACAAACGGCACAAAAGCAGAGTACCTACAGCTATTTGATACGGCACAGAATGTTACAGACCCAAATCGTGTATCGTGTTTGCATATTCTTTGAGTGTAGGTATCTTTATACTCGTTGGCCGGACGAACAGCTGTTACGTTTCGTCTCGATACGTAAACGTTCTCGATTCGGTAGCTCGATTTTATCATTTTGGATTAATGCCATCTGTAGCCCATTTTGTAGAGCTACAAGTTCCAATTTTACAAGTCCAGCTGGCGAAAGGGATAGGAAAGTGTACCATATTAGAATTGTTTTCAGTTTTAACTTGTGGTCCAGTAATTTGTTGATATAAGGAAGGGTTACTGCAGTCTAGATAGCAAATAGTAACACAACTTCCGTGTTACAGCCGGTGTCTTTTTTAGGGTTCCGTAACCGACGGGTGCCAAACGGGACTGTATGTCTTACTTTATGTATATTATGTTCTTACATTACTTAACTCCTAGTCTAGCTATAGCTACTCTATCCGTGACCTTGTCGTCGTTCTAACAGCAACAGGTCAAGTTTATCGCGGTCCCTAATTGGATTTGGACTAGCTGCTTCCTTCCGTCCCAATTAGGGCCCCCTCATTCTAGGACTAACTAATGATGTTACATCCATAGCTAAGGGATCGTGTATCGGCAAAACTAGCAACTCGATTCGTGGTGATTGAAACTACAGGGGCCTACTCCAACCTATTTAGCGATTCAGATCCGATACAGTTAAATACGTCACCATAGCAACAATTTTCAATCGAATACTCCATAGGTAGTGAGTTTTATTTTACCCATACCAAGAGTTGTTTTATGACGGTCATAATTCATAATTCTTTATCGCACGGAAAACAATGTGATACATAGTCTTATAAAACAATGGTGGTGGTCGGTCATGTACTTTTTCGGAAGATAGGTACATATCTAATGAATAGGAACCTAATCAGCGTTGGTTGGAGTATCGCCCCCAGGTCTGACACGCTAGTCGCTGCGGCAGAATATTGCGAAAATGTTAGTGTTTTTTTTTCATTTATTTCATCGATATTGTAGTTCCTTACAGCAAGAAAACTTCTATCTCTTATACCTACCTTCTGATCAAATCATCATTGCCATTCATCCTTTCAAACTTCAGGCCTAGTTACATCAAATTTTCTATTATATACTTATTTCTGCGGACACGAATATGCTTGACACAGTTGTGTTGCCAAGTAATACATCTGGAATTCTAGAGGCGTTGAAATTAACTAATAAACAAACTAAAAGATCTTCAAATCCGACAGCTCTTGTCCAGTTGCCATGGGTTCTATTTCCAAAAACAGATTTTAGGGTTCCTACTCGAAGGGTGCCAAACGGGACCGTATTACTAACCCTCGTCGTACGTAAACGTCGTCGTCTGTCTGTCTTTCCGTCAACTCATGGCCTGTATCTCATAAAATTATAGATAGAGAGTTGATATTTTACAGAATGTGTACTTCTCCATATAAATAAACTATGTGCAATTTAAACAAACGGTCTAGTCACTAGTTTCCTGTCTAGTCACTAGACTCTAAGTATGTGCGAGTCGGACTGGCTACACATTTGCTGAATTGTCTTCATTGTTACCAGGGATCTTCCCGTTGACCTAGAATCATTTCAAATTTGGCTGAAACAATGTCTGAGAAAGTCATCTGAAAACCGTTACTTCACAATACATGTGATGTAGGCTGGTTACGGTTTGTTCTTGTAAGAGTTCCTTAGATCCGCCTTGCACTTAACAGATTCAATTTTATTACAATTTTGTTAGTTCATTGTGACGGCTTTAGAATCGGTTTCACCGACTGCTTTGCCCGACATTTCCTTATGCTCGTAGTCGTTTGTTACGTTTTATTATGCTTACATAACCGAACGTCCCAGACAGTTTTGTTAGCAAAAAATATGACGGAAATTATTTGCCCATTTCCTCTCCAAATGGAGACAACTATTTGTTATTATTGTAATAGATTCGTTCAGTCAAACCCATTGCTAGGGATTGGGCCTCCAATGAAATCGATTTCAATTCATTAATAGTCAAAATCGTCAAACCTTTCATGTTTTTGGTCCAAATTATCAAAGGGTCGACCAAACTTTAATGTCAGCCTGATAGCACTGGGAGGGAAGTTTGTTTGCAAAGCATTGACCGAGTGTGAGATCGTCTGGGCCCATCAGAGGACAGAAATTCAAATCGATCTCCTAAGAAGCCAGGGTAGCGTGGATTAAACAAGATGAAGAGGCAGATGAGGATGTGGGAATCCCGACGAAAACGGAGAGGCAGCCACTTCAGCTCCTTGTGCGATACTTCGAGACATGGTCAATATGGTCATACTTGCGCAGACCGAAGACAAACCGAATCCCGAGATTTTGAAGTCGCTCGAGTTTGTTCAGTTGTTCTTCGTTAGCGCTGACCCAGCAGACATCAGCGTAATCAATAAGAGGAAGGAGAAGAGACTTGAATGTACGTGTGTGTTTCATGGTCCAACGACACAGGGTATCCTAGTGTGGAGCCAGATGCAATGTATATGTGTATGTATATAAATGTTTTTGTTATATGGTATGTTGATTGATCAATCCTCGTCATTCGTCTTGTGTTGCCAAACGCTAGTCGCCCTACAAAAGGTTTCGATTGATACTTGAGTCGTGGAGTTCATTCACCGAAGAAAGATTTGTTCCTTGTTTGGATGAAATCTAATTCCTTTTTATACGCAACAGCCTATTGTTCCATCCATACAAATAGGATAAGCATCTCGATTAGACTAAACATGGCAGTCGATATAGTACTACCTACAGTTGGGTTGGGAGTCATAGGAAGGTAAATTAGGCAATTGGTGGGTCTTTGAACTGCTGTTTTAAGACCCGGCTACACGCAACGAATTGCATGCGCAAATGATATGTGCAAAAATTGGTGCAAAAACTGTATGGGGCGTCAAGTACTTACATGTTCTAAACGTTTGCTCCCGTCTATTTTTTTTATTCATCATCATCAAACGACAGAGGTATAAAAACTCATTCATAACTCTCTGAAGGCCGGCCACATACAGCCGGAATTTTTCCGATTCGGAATTCCGAAACGGGATTCAATCCTGTACGAATCCGCGAAAATTCCAAACGGAAAACTTCCTTACGTATGTGGTAGATAAATAGATTTGTATGAGTTTACTGCGTTCGGGATAATTCCGTTACGGAATTCCGAATTGGCAAACCGACTGCATGTGGCCGGCCTCAATCCCATACGAATCCGCGAAAATTCCGAACGGAAAACTTCTGTATGTAGGTGGTAGATCCATAGATTTGTATGAGTTTACTGCGTTCGGGATAATTCCGGGCCTAAGACGGTAACCCATCGGATACACAAAATTAGAGTCAGTTCCTAAAACGATTTAAAAGATCGTACTGACTGACCGTCTACATCCTAATTTGGGTCAATTTGTTGGACGGACGTCCCCCCGAAATTCGGTACCAGGAGTAATGTCACGTTATCAGCAGTTATCGTCAAATCTGTGAGTAATCGCTTGATTACATAGCCAATGGTTGATAACACCTGACCGAACAAACTACGTGAGTATGGCTTGGTACCTACTAGTGTGTTATGAGCCCTGGAATGTCCCCAATGAGAGGGTTTTTTACGAAATGCGGCAAGATTACACCATACTCCACCACGCTGGCTCGGCGGGTTGAGATAATTACAGGGTGTAACAGAAAGGGGTGTACAAGCCGAAAGAGGGTTGTTAGGGACATCATTCTGGACAACTTTCACTAGGGGCCGACTTGATCAGAGCAACTTTATTTTTATTAACTCAGTACATTTCGGGCCTATAGCGCTCAGCTGATCTGTATGGTGGAGTAAAAAATTAAGTTGCTCTGATCAAGAGCATGATTCTCGCGCATTCGATATACGATATCTACACCTATATTGAGTGATTTCGTATGGGAATCTGTCAATATTGGTCACGATATCCGTATATCGAAGGCGCGAGAATCGACAAGGAATCGACCCGCAAGTCGGTCCCATAGTGAAAGTTGTTCAGAATGATGTCCCTAACAACCCTTTTTCGGCTTGTACACCCCTTTCTGTTACACCTAGTATATAACCAATGCGAATGTCTGTTTTTTTTTCTTTCTTTCGTAATCAATTAACATAATCAGTTTTAGAACTTACCTACACTATTAGTATAATATTATATCTCTCTGTGCCTACACTAAACACCGATTGCACTTGAAACAATAAGCTTCCTTGCAAATTGTTTTTTGTATCTCTTGAAAAAGTTAGTGGTTATACGACGTTTATTTACTTAGGACAGGTACAGTCTTCAGAAAATAAAAGGCCCGTTTTGACAGTTCACGCGTAGGTAATAAAAGCGGTTTTCCTAGGTGCAACGAAACGAGTACGCTTTGCTTGTACGCACGCACCAGTTGGCTTTTATTACCTACGCAAGGGGTTAAAACTTCATGGGCGTGAACTGTCAAAACGGGCCTTTTATTTTGTGAAGTCTTTAGCTGCAAATGTTTCGATTTCTGACTCTGACTTGCAGATGCTCCCGAAATGAGTGATTGTGGGTCACTAGTGATATGAACTAGGAATAGGTATCAGAAACGGGAGGGGTGGCGGGGGTCGGGATTACTCGGGATCATACCTAAACCACACCTCGGACACTCCATAGAACGCTCGTAAAATAGTCAACTATTACTACTACATAACCAAATGATGTTTGTATACGTGCAAATGTGTGCGTAAACTTTGCTAGGGCTGGTGGCGCGGCAAATGCAGCGATATTAAGTATACGCGTCGTCACTCGTCAGGCGTTCAGCCCTGTCTATTGATCCTTTAACCAATCCTTTGACGCCAGGGGTGGGGTGCGGTATCTGAATCAGCGCGGGGAAGGGAGTGGCCGTTCTGTACGGAGTACTATTATCTCTTCTGTGCCTAAACACTAAATACGCAAGGTACGCGTCGTCATTTTGACGAATGTTTAGTGATCTAGGGTTAAACATAACTTAATAAATCATTACAAATCATGTCTATACATATAAGAATGGATCAATTTATTACGGAACGTATTTCTAGAGCCGGCCGGTCAATTAGCTTCAGGCAATCTTATCTGCCATATCAAGTTACTTGCGTAAAATGAGAAATAGCATTGATTAGGCAACATAATATTATTGTCAATGACTTATTTGTATACCTTTCACATCATCGTATTTAGCCACAGAATAATACTTGCTTAACTTAGTGGGGTGTCAAACATATTTTTGGTAACAGTGGTGAATGTATTGGGGACGGCTGATAGAATGTATTGGGGACGGCTGATAGAATGTATTGGGGACGGCTGATAGAATTTTGGGGAATCATAGAAGTAGTAAACGATATCTGAGGCTGGAAAGATAAGAATAAAATAATTTCAACAGTCTAAACCTAAACTAAGGCACTAAACTGACAACCTCAAATTATACGACAGCTCTTGCGCGGTAGCCACAGATTCCATTTTCAAACACACCATTTTAATTCATTTATATATAATACAGATAAGATTGTTTTTTACTATGGAAAGTCTTGGGGTAAGAAAGGTGTACTTTGTCATATTTTAGGGAATTGTTAGGGACATCATTCTGAGCAACTTTCACTATGAAATCGATTTGATCAGAGCAACTTTATTTTTCACTTCTCTATTCAGCTGACCGCCCGAACCAAAACGTTTGGAGGAATGAAAAATAAAGTTGCTCGGATCAAATCGGTTTCATAGTAAAAGTTGCTCAGAATGGTCTTCCTAACAACCCCCTAAAATATGACTACACCTTTCTGTTACACCCTGTATTGTATTTTGAGGTGCGGAAAAAAACAGTACTACCTACCCCAAAACTCAGTATTACCTACCCCAAAACTCAGTACTACCTACCCCAAAACTCAGTACTACCTACCCCAAAACTCAGTACTACCTACCCCAAAACTCAGTACTACCTACCCCAAAACTCAGTACTACCTACCCCAAAACTCAGTACTACCTACCCCAAAACTCAGTACTACCTACCCCAAAACTCAGTACTACCTACCCCAAAACTTTCCCACTAGGGGCCCTTTAGAGTTACAAGCTGACCTTATTAATAGTATAGTTCGTGTCGTGTCGTTTCCCAAATCGCAGGCACTACCTACGTAAATTATATTCGTAGAGCAGCTGCATAGACATGAATAACAAACTCGTTTGTTTGCGAATCCGTAACGTGTTTTTGCGTCACAGTAAGGTGAAAAAGACGTCATTTTGCGATGTATGTTGTTGTGTGTACAATCACTATACCAAGCTGTTCGACTGTTCGATCTTTATTATAAGCAATAGAGTCTAAAATAGGAAGACCGTGGTGGTGTTAGATTGTACGTACATTATGCGTGCGTAGGTAGAAAGCTGATATAACAGCACAATATAGGTATCTAGTGTAAGTATTTCAGGCTTGGATCATATTTGCTTCATATTTTTAGGTATATGCAAGCATACATATTGTACCTTAACTCGTCTAACTTTAGGTATACGTTTATTTATTAGAGCCAATCTTTTCTCAGACAGCAACATTCGCCTAAAGCCACCTCATAAATGAGGAACTGTCGAAAAAATGCTGCAATGATAATTTCGCGGTCTTATTCTCTACAGTTCTAAAACAGTCTGTATTTTCTTTGATAGTACAGAAGTAAGTCTTTGCATAAACAATACAAACACATGACTGATAAAACTTTCAATTTTCTTATCAGCTGGCGCGGCACAGCTGACGTGAAACGTTATTTTGATAAGGGGAGTAAGTAGAAGAGCGAATAAACCACTAATTGAACATGAACAGCCGAAATACCTGAAATTAAGGCTGGTATTGTCAAATTGGCAAGTCGATTTGTGGAACGAGACCACGTTAAACTAAAGTTTTCAACAGCTCCATAGACTATCATGCATACTGCAACATTGTCGCTGCGGCGGCGGCAGAAAAGTGCGATAATGTGTGTTGTTGTCAATAGGTTGTCAAACATCCCCCACTCAGTTTTTTAGTTGTCGATTTATCAATTTTAAGACCCATGATTACAATATTTAGTAATCCCAATTAGAACCAAAATTATATCAACATCCTCTGTGTCAGTATAGTTTTCGACATAATTTGGACATTTCGATTGGATGATTGAATATCATAGAAAATGGCTGCTTGGCTGTGACATCAGTAGAGCCGCATGAACCACAACACGCGGACTGAGTCCTACCTACTACCTACTTAAAACAAAAGATTAATCATTTTTAATAACATTATTAATATAGGTCCTCCAGTGGTTTGAAAGTTATCTAAGGAAACAAGTCAGCGAAAAAAGTAAGCTGTAGATAGGTAGAAGGTAGACGATAAAATTCAGAAAATTAACATTTCAGCCATATTTAAACCACGTCGATATTTCCTTTTGCCCATTGATCTTTTCCATATTATTATAGAGAATTATTATTATTTTATATTTTAGCAGAAAACATCTTTTATTTTGCGTACCTAGGTATAAACTTTTATACCTAAAGTAAGTAGGTACCTGTACGGTGTCCCACTGCTGGGCAAAGGCCAGCCCACGCATCTCTGTGAAACTTTTTCCATCGATACCCCGACATAAAATATAATTAGATTTAATGAGGTTCATTAATTTGTATAAATCAATACAGTACACATGAATGTAACATTCACGTGCAAAATATCTTTTAATTACCCAGGCAAAAAAGAAGATATTTTTTAAGGAGCAATCACAAATAATTGAAACAAAAAGTAAACTTTAGAAAAAACCGACTTCCACAAACCCTATTTGATTAGATTGAGTTTAATACAAACTGTAACCCCTTATCCCCCCCCCTTGGGGAATTAATTTTGTCAAATCCCATATCAGTGCTTCCCCACACGCTACTAAGGAACCCCTGTACAAAGTTTCATGGCTCTAGGTCCACCGGTTTAGGCTATGCGTCGCCTGCCCGTCAGCCACGCATTGTATTTGTACCTAGTATTGAGCAGATCTGGTGGCCATATGTGGTCTTCATCAGCAGTTCCGCATCACAATATTATGCTTACCATGTGCATTTGCACGAGTTATTATGAAAAACACAAAAATCACTATAGGTCTGCCTATAATATTTGAAGAGTTCCCTCGATTTCTCCAGGATCCCATCATCAGATCCTGACCTGGTGTCAATGGGACCATCCTTGAGGTATTACCTATACGCCGAAAAAAGATTTGTTCAAATCGGTTCATAATTGGCGGAGTTATCGCGTAACAAACATAGAAAAAAAAAAAAAACATACGGGTCGAATTGAGAACCTCCTCCTTTTTTGAAGTCGGTTGAAAACAATGAACCTACACAAACTGCGGCATTTTCCGGCCCCGGGGCGGTTTTGTCTTTACGTTTTTAATCTTGTTTCGTCATCCATCATCAACGTATCTTTTACGTACGCTTAATTGGGAAATAGAATAGAGTGGATACTATACAGGGTGAAACAGAAGGGCTCCATACGTTTTGGTCCGGGCAGTCAGCTGATTTGTATAGAGAAGTGAAAATTAAAGTTGCTCTGATCATATCGGTTTCATAGTGAAAGTTGCTCAGAATGATGTCCCTAACAACCCCCTAAAATATGACTACACCTTTCTGTTACACCCTGTATACCGTCCGTCCGTGCAAATCTGACCCAGATAACACAAAATGCCCGGACATTTGTCTGCTCTAAATAGTTATTTTTATTACTCGACTAATTAATTATAGGTCAACATTTAGGTCGAAGATCGATAATGTAGGTAATAGTTAAGACTGAAATAAGGATAGTTGAAATAAAATTGATCTAATGCCCGTTTTTACTAACGACAAACAAGGAAACGCCTTACTAAGAAGCTCCCAATTTAAGGCAATGTTTAGCATAAAGTTCCGTTTCACCAACTATCCTAAGAGTTGCCTAGTTTTTTGACAGTTATCCATGGTTTTGTTCGTCAATCTATCACATGTCTCTCTCTATCACATGAGACTGTCACATGTGTCAGTTTAGGGGCACTTAAGCACTACGCCTTCCCAAATCGATGTCGTAACTTTAGGTCAGCCTAACGTCGTTATTCGTGACTTAAGGGTTAGTTAAACGTGTTTTTGCTCTAGGCAACTCCTAAATATTTAGGCATCTGATTTAGGCATGTCCTATGGTTAGTGGAAATGGGTGTAACTGACTTTGCTGCGGATCTGCCAAAATAAGTTACTAAAAAGTTAGATTTCAGTGTCGTTGACAGAAGGTCGCTAGCACTGCCATACGCCTTCAGAAACCTGAATTTCCAGAAGAGCACCGGTTAAGCATGATGATTCAGTTTTTTCAGGCAAAAAACTTAAAAGATGACGTTATTCAACTACTTTTTGAAGTACTTGAGAAGCGTCAATAGTTTTTGGAACTTAACTTACTTATCTTAATCTAACTACCCAAAATGTCATTGTAAGTAAGTACCGGTTGGAACGTTTTCAACATAGATCTCTGAAGTGTGAAATCGACTTTGCCGCCACCGCGCCGTCGCCCCCGCCCCGCCCCGCTCCCGCCGCCGCCCCGCCTCGCAATAGACACGAAAGTTTCCACAGGCATGAGGGCTGTGTGCTTAGACTCTTGCTTGTTCTTGTTAGACAAAAGACATCTTAAGACCCGCGCAAGCGACACTAGAGTGACAATCAATAGAATACAGTGACGTTTAAGGGCGGCGCTAGTTCTGTCGCAGCTTCTGAAAAACCTGGATGTGTCAAACAAAAGATACAGAATCGAGCTACCAGGGCCGTACTCCAACTTTTTAGCGAAGCAGATTAGGTAGGTTAGGTACTTATCAATATGATATGATTATTCATGTAAGGTATCTTTTACCCCCGCCCTGACACGATTTATAAGCGATTTACTTATTAAGTCTAGTGTTATATATCCTAGAAACTAAAGTATGGTAATTGAAATTTTCCAGTACATTTCCTACAAATAGATAAATTCATTGTTACCCTACAGAAAGCAACATCCTGCTATTCTAGCCCCGAGCACAGACGTGTTCCACATTTCTCTCAGAAGCTTTGTCACCGTCTGCGCTATTTTTGCATTAGCGTCTTCATAAAGGTTCATTGCATCACACGGAGCTAATAATATAATATGTAGTCCATTAATGTCCCCACCGAGGGGCACAGGCCTTTACTCGGATGAGTAAGATTGAGCCATACTCCACCACGCTGGCTCAGTGCAGTTGGTGAAGGGGTGTCGGCCATTGTGACCAACCCGACGACTGTCAGAAGCTTTCAAGCCAGTTCTTTTGAAACACAACAGAGGGCCTCTGACACAGCGACACAGCTTTACGAGTACTACCACCGAGTAGTGATACGAGTATACCACTCGACCAAGCTTTGACAAATCCATAATTATACAGGGTGACATTTAATTAGCTGACCATATTTCGGGGAATGATAGTACCCATCATTGTGAACAACTTTCCCTATGAAACATATGGTCGCAAACGAAAAAAAAATTTGGGTCTCCCATAGTAACTTGAAATCAGCTGATCGGGGCAATGTACTGGGGGACGAAAAATGTTTTTCATTTGCGACCATATGTTTCATAGGGAAAGTTGTTCAAAATGATGGGTACTATCATTCCTCAAAATATGGTCAGCTAATTTAATTTCACCCTGTATTTATAAGGAGTTGTTAAAGTTTGCTCGATTTCAGCTCATCTTATTGCTTGATGCTTCGTCAGTCCAGGATTTGAACTAACGACCTGTGTCGCTTACCAAACCTCTTGTGTACAATGTGAATTAACAAAAGTGTTCGCACTCTTCACAGAGCTAATTGTGTGGTGTCAACAGACTAATTTGTGTCCGAGCAATTAAGTGTCTTCGGTCGTCGTCGTAACTGACTGACCTACCTACTCTGTGAAATTCTGTGATAAAACAGCGAGATTGAAAATGGAATCTTTGGTAACCGCCGTAAAGGGAGTATAGGTATAGTATAGAGATGGCGCATCGTCAGAAAAAAAAGAAAAGAAAGAGATGACATAATACGAATCATTTTTGTGTAAGCGAGAAACAATAACGATCACCTGTCCCTTACCCGCGTATGCGTTTTTGTTGTTGGCCACAGAATTGTCAAATGCTTGTTTGCTCTTGTTTTGACAGATGAGTGGCAGAAAATCTCTGATTTTGAACCTTAAGCTTATTGAGAACCAACTCTATCTCCATCTCAAAGGTGTACGCATGCACTCCGTCTATTCCTTTGTCTGTCTACGGTAACCTAACCGCTATGACTCTTGGCGTCACGCTATTTCCCATATGGGGTGGCAGAGGCACAATAGGGAAGCTTCAGTGCTGATATTTATGTATTAATATTTTTTAGCTGACAATCAGGGGGCAAGGGCAATGCTTGCGTTTCACCGAATAGTTCCTTTGGATCAAGGCATTTTCGTACTTAACCTATTGACAATAACTTCGACAAAGGAACTATTTGATGAAACGCATTCTACTATAATTGAAACAAAAAGTAAACTTTAGAAAAAACCGACTTCCACATAACCTATTTGATTAGATTGAGTTTAATACAAACTGTAACCCCTTATCTCCCCCCCCTTGGGGAATTAATTTTGTCAAATCCCACATCAGCGCTACCCCACGCTACTAAGGAACCTCTGTACAAAGTTTCATGGCTCTAGGTCCACCGGTTAGGCTATGCGTTGCCTGCCCGTCAGCCACGCATTGTATTTGTACCTAGTATTGAGCAGATCTGGTGGCCATATGTGGTCTTCATCAGCAGTTCCGCATCACAATATTATGCTTACCATGTGCATTTGCACGAGTTATTATGAAAAACACAAAAATCACTACAGGTCTGCCTATAATATTTGAAGAGTTCCCTCGATTTCTCCAGGATCCCATCATCAGATCCTAACCTGGTGTCAATGAGACCAATGGGAAGGGATGGGACCTTTCAAACAAAAAAATAATAATTCCAAATCGGTCCATCCGTCTAGGCGCTATGGAGGCACATACATAAACAAAAACATCCTGACGAATTGTAAACCTCCTCCTTTGGGAAGTCGGTTAAAAACCCATGAATGACGGTCGTGGTGTGTCACTGTCAGGGAGCACTTATCCAGTGGAGAGCGCATAGATACATTTTCCTTTGGAACACAACTCGCCAATTTACGGGCGGCGCGGCGGAGGACGAGGTAAGAGAGCTGTGATTGGTCAGCCGCTGCGAAACTGTCTGGCGGCCCGTCATCGTACATAGGTTGCGTATGCGAACGTTTGTTGATTACAACAAACGTTTGGCGAGCCGCATTCCCGCGCAGGCGCAGTCAATTTGATATATAGTCTCTGGTCACTGTCATTATAAATGGCAACTGACTCAGAGATATGCTGATTTTCAGTAGAATTAGTCCCTGAGTCTGATGAGATGGTCAGTAACGAGACACTGGATTACATAATCAATTTGGTGAACTTTGCCCTTCCTGATATGGAGTTATTACTTTTGATATTTCATTTTTTTTAAATTAAATAAACATAAACATTTACATACAGGCACATACATTGCTTCTGGCCCCACACTAGGATACCCTAATTGTTGTAATTAAGTATTTTTAATAGTTTTGTCGAAAATCTGTCGGTTGTGGAAAATTTGTCAGTTCAATTACTATTATTTTGTCTCACTCATGTTTTGTCTCAAAAATATTTAACGTGGGTAACAACATTGAGAACGACTAGTTACAAATTAGGATAAAAAATACTTAAAACTATACTTTATTCACCGGATCCGAATCTTATCGACGAATATTGTATTAGCAGAGTGTGTGACCGATTCACACTGTTTCGTGTTTGTCGCATGACGTCAGAATGTTTGGCAACGGAATTCGCATTTGGATTACTTACGAGCCACTAACTTAGCCGTTTGTGTGAAAAATTGGAACTAATACGGCCTTGTTATTGGCCATCAGACTAGAGTCTGTCTAGACAAAGAAAAACTTCGCAAAGCGCGGCTGAAAATTCTTGTACTTGTAAAACCATGTATGCTGGTCAGTTACGTTATGTACTACGAAAAAAAAACCCGCCATTCTTCAGTGTTACTGGTCAGTCGACTTGAGTCGACCTACAGATGTGTCCTACCTACACAAAGACGTATTTCATACTTTGACGGGCGATAACCAAAGATAATATAAACAGCAGTGTGGCCGCTATAAAAAACACTCGTCCAAGTTACGATAGCCAAGCTCTACCATAGAGTTTCATTGATCTGAGAAGACTATACACTATACCCTATCCAATATAACAGACAACTTGACAAATGTGAATCTTAGCCTGTGTGTGAGTAAGGGTATATTTCTCATAATAATCGATTAATCAAAAGAATCGATACACCTTTTAAACATTTGTGAATCGGAAAGATGTCAAACATTTTATTCTTGTTTCTTCAGTTACCTTAGATATGGTTGAAAATGAGATAATAATATCTTTAAGTGCTAATAGCAGTGATGGCGATGACAACTCTTCTGTTAGTTCAACTGAATAAACAATTTCGATTCTTTCCGATTGTTTAGGTAACATCCCTAGTGTTTAAAAAGTGGATTTTATGAAGTTTCCAAGTTGCCTGTTATATTGGATAGGGTACAGACCTACTAAAACTAGCGACGCTATCAATTGAACAGCAAAGTTGGTTGCATTGTACAATACAATACACTTCTTCACAAGTGTCACAGAGTATTATTGTGGGCACGCGCAAACATGTGCAAATTGCTTCTTGTTACTATGCTGTATAGCGGTATTCAAAACAAGTTTCTTTTGCTAAAGAGCAACATGGAATTAGGTGATGTATTCGACTTAGCTGTGACATCATCTTTGGAGTTCTCAAGGTGCAGACTAGAGTCACTAATATACAAAGCAAATTTTGATAGAAAACCGCAAATACAACCGTGTGTGGTATGAAATGAAAGGGATTCATGAGTCAGTTCTGAATAACCTAAACCAAAACCATTTTCACCAAAAAATATTTTCAAAACATACCAAGTTTGCACTCTTCCATACTTTATACTTTACGCCAAAATATCTAAACTCAAAAAGGCGATTTAAAAATATGAATATCACCCACGGTAGCGGAGTCCTTGGAACAATATTGACATTAAAATTATTAAAAAATAAAACCGGCCAAGTGCGAGTCAGACTCGCGCACGAAGGGTTCCGTACCATTATCTATATAATTGGAACAAAAAGTAAACTTTAGAAAAAACCGACTTCCACAAACCCTATTTGATTAGATTGAGTTTACTACAAACTGTAACCCCTTATCCCCCCCCCCAGGATTAATTTTGTCAAATCCCATATCAGTGCTACCCCACGCTACTAAGGAACCCCTGTACAAAGTTTCATGGCTCTAGGTCCACCGGTTTAGGCTATGCGTTGCCTGCCCGTCAGCCACGCATTGTATTTGTACCTAGTATTGAGCAGATCTGGTGGCCATATGTGGTCTTCATCAGCAGTTCCGCATCACAATATTATGCTTACCATGTGCATTTGCACGAGTTATTATGAAAAACACAAAAATCACTATAGGTCTAATCGGTCTAATTTTCCAAATCGGTCCATCCGTTTAGGCGCTATCGAGGCACATACAATTGTAAACCTCCTCCTTTGGGAAGTCGGTTAAAAAAACCGCAAAAAAACACGTTAATTGTATGGGAGCCCCCTTTATATTAAATTTATTTTGTTTTTAGTATTTGTTGTTATAGCGGGAACAGAAATACGTCATCTGTGAAAATATCAACTGTCTAGCTACCACGGTTCATGAGATACGGCCTGGTGACAGACAGACGGACGGACGGACGGATATCTTGAGATTTTAAGGTACTTTCCCTCCAGGGCCCATTCGTTTGTTCCACCCTGTATATGTGTGATCTGTAACTGTATTTTTCATGAAATACCCAAAAAGTTTTGTTCAAATTATCATCTTATGTCAGAATAACTTTGTAGCTAGTTGAAAAATAACATTTGAATTGATTCAAAGCTTGCCGCGCTTTTAGGGCCTTTAGTACCTACTAAACGCCGCCGTAAGCAGCACTGTCTACAACCTACTCCTACTGGAAAACGTGAGACACCCATCTACAATTTCCGTAAAATGAGGTTCACTCACTCATTATGTCAATGTCATGCAGACTGCAAAACATCATTTCAACGCACCAAAGAGTATTTAATTAAAACATCACTGGCAGCCAAACTTGAAGTGGCCAAAAGGAAAAAAATAATTTCTGAGCTCTGAGATTTGTATGAAAACAAAAGTAATTAAAAACTATTAATTTTATAATTATTTTCTAAAAGTTCTACATAATAAATAGAGACGTGGTAATTCCTCAATTAATATTTAAAGTCTTTGTAGAAGTCCGGGGACGACATTGCCATATCATTTAAATTTAGTTTCATTAAAAGAAGGCTTACCTACCAAAACAAAATGGCCTTGGTATAAACTTTTCAAGCGTGTTGTGAAGACGTATCTTGTACCGAGACCACTTTCAATTTGTAATATCTCTCGTATTTCAGTATTTGTGGTTGGTGCGGCAACAGATATACACATTCTGTGAAAATTTCAGCTTTCTAGCTATTACGGTTCGTGCAGGCGGACCCGGTGACAGACGGACGGACGGACGGACGGACGGACGGACGGACGGACGGACAGCGAAGTCTCAGTAATAGGGTCCCGTTTGGCACCCTTCGGGTACGGAACCCTAAAAATTACATTAAAATTATTTTGACAGTGGGGACCAAGACGTCAATGAATGTCTAATTTTTGACGTTGGTACCCACTGTCAAACTAATTTTAATGTATTTTTTTTTTACAAATAAATAAAAAAAATGGCTCGAGTCAACCGGATATTTACAAAATTTTTCTTGAATTTATTTTTTTGAAAATATATCTTTGACTTTTAGGAAACAAGTGGCCGAAAGGTTATGGTGTAGTATATTTTTAGAACCGGCTCATGACGCCCTTTTATTTGATACCACACACGACATACCACACCATTACCTTTCGGCCACCTGGCCGAATATGACGAATATGAATCATAATCTTTTATTGTGCTTGTACCAACTAACCTCAGAGCAAGGCTCGGTCCCCAGACATTCTAAAGAAATTAACGGAGTTTAAAGAACAAAACTGACAGCTTCAGATTCGACAGCTTGAACAAACCAAGTGGATGTTCTATTTATAGCCGTTGCTAATGGAAACTTAGTCCACCGTGGTCCATTTCACGAAGCAACAAGTTATTCCAAGTCTCATAAACATATAAACAGAAACATTTACATACAGGCACATACATTGCTTCTGGCCCCACTCTAGGATACCCTGTCTCATGGGAACCAGAAACAGCGACATCACAAACATGTAAACATACAAGGGGTTTTTTCCCCAGCCGGGATTCGAACCCGGGACCTCTTGCATGGTAGGCAGATGTGCAACCGCTGCGCCACAGAGGTCGTCAAGTCTAAAATGACAACTTTGTTAAAAGTAGCGTACCTACCTATAACAATGATGGCAATTCAGACTTGTAAATATTTTTTTTGTGTATTTAAGAAATCGGCCACACTCGTGTCACACTCGGAATGACCCTCATTCATCCTCTGCTGATCCGGTCACGGACTTGTCATCAATCTGGCTTTAAAGGGGGCCGGGCAGGCAGGCAAGTTAGCGATGTATTGTATTTACCTAGTTGAGTTCGGTCTTTGTTGGATTCGAGACTTGTACAGAACATATGTATTTAGGGAAATAATCTCTTCCTCATTGTGTTGTGTCACGTGACTTTTCGTTTTATATATCAAATCGCATTCCGCGCGAACGATACTACCAAATTGCTTGTTGTCTACGGAGATTTTCATGATAGCATTAGTAGTTTCAACCGGCTAAAACTAGGTGTAGCCGCACTTCGGGTTTTAGCCGTAATGATACAAGTATTGTGAGGAAAGCGATAGCGACAACAGTCCGTATGCTTCCGTGGTCCGCACATCGGAAACAATCGGCCAAACATCTGGCCGTGGCGGGTCCATGTGGCATTTGTTTCGGGCCAGTGAGCACTTATCCAGTGGAGAGCGCATAGATACATTTTCCTTTGAAACACAACTCACCAATTTACGGGCGGCGGGGGACGAGGTAAGAGAGGTGATTGGTCAGCCGCTGCGAAACTGTCTGGCGGCCCGTCATCGTACATAGGCTGCATATGCGAACGTTTGTTGAATACAACAAACGTTTGGCGAGCCGCATTCCCTGCGCCCCGCATGCGCTGTCCGTCTGTCTGTTTGTCTATTCGTCTGTCACCACCAGGCTGTATATCATGAACCGTGGTAGCTAGACAGTTGAAATTTTCACAGATGATGTATTTCTATTGCCGCTATAACAAAAAATACCAAAAAAACAGATTATAATAAATATTAAAGGGGGCTCCCTACAACACACATGATTTTTTTGCCGTTTTTATTGACCGAGCGAGCGAAGCGAGCGAAGCTTCTCCGTTTCAGGTTTGGGCAAAAATGCTTTCGTATGTCCGGTTGTTCTCCTCTACAGGTCGCATTTATGAACCGATTCTCGTGAAATTTTGTGAGCAGGTTGGAAAAATAAATAGAATTTTTTACTCGAGCCAGTTTTTAGATTTTTTTCAAAATGGCGGAGATATGGGGTTTTAAAATGTAAAAAAATCGCTACAACCCAAACGGCTCGATGGATATTAACAAATGAGGTGTCGTTGGATTCGTAAAGACCATGAGAGTGAAACAGACTATATAATTTTAGTAAAAAGTCAATAGGTTGTATTAAAGATCGCGAAATGTAGTTTACAAAGTTATTGGTGCGGCTACTTTCATACTGCATGTACGTAACCAGGTACATTCATAAGTTTGTATGTGTTATTGAAAGAAAATTATTTGGGTTATTTTTTTATGTGTGTTAGCAGTTCAGCTTTCCCACCGACATACTCGCGAGGTCTACAGCTCACAGAGCCACTAGTAGATAATGGTACAGAACCCGTAGCGCGCGAGTCCAACTCGCACGTGGCCGATTTTTAAAACATAAACTTTTTAATTAAATTAAATTAAATTAAATTCAATTCAATTTGTTTATTTCAGGCATAGACCCATACACAACTTTTACATAACATTGATAAGAACAGAAACGAGAAATATATCTACCTATTAAATAACTTTGAAGGAGAAAATGTACTCCCCGCGGCAAAACCAGCCTGATAAAAATAATACAGCCAAAGATTTGATTACAAATAGGTACACACTACTAAATACGAAAATACTTTTTACCCGACCTTTTATATCATAATTCATTATTTCTTCATTGCACACAATTAGTTGAAATAAAACAAAAGTAAATATTATTATTCATATTATTTGCTATATAAATATTATTATTTATTTATGCAAAACCAACGAGAGCTCTACGTAAAATTCTCAATTAATAGCGTACAACAGCTCTTTTGAAGACCTACCTACATACCTTTATTTTTTAATATATTCTTACATAGTGTGAAGTGTGCGTGATGTTGATGTATACGCGCAACCTTATCTGCCAGATAAAGATATATCGGATGTGTAACAGATAGCAGCTACTTGTTGTATTACGAGATTATTAGTGTTATTGACTCTTCTAGCTGTGCGTAACATTTACGTCATATTTTGTAGTTCCAGGAAGGACATTGGCTGGACACAGACAGAGTCCATTTTGCTCCATTTTTCAGGATGGCTGTTCTCTAAAGGTGGAAAATTCATTGCGAGTGGGTTGCCTAGCAAAATCCTGGTAAGGCTATTTAATTTAACATTTAAAAATAAAAGGCTTTTTAAATCAAGACTGCGTGGACGTATTAATTTGAAATTTATACCAATTACTCAAATCTATGGTCCCTGTAAGCTGTGAAAAAATCAACCTTCTAGGTCAATGCAATCGAACGCTACCGTTATTGTTGTAATTGTGTTTACATTTATGATATCATACTTGTATTTTTATGTAGTTACTTAATTGCAAATTTGATAAAAACCAAGTTTCATCGCATTAACAGATGGGTGAAGGACGAGCTCTCTCGGATCTTAGACAATGTTTCGATCGAATTAGATTTCTATTTCTACGAAGTTGGAGTTCAAATTCGAACCGCTCGAATCCAATAGTTAGCCTAGCATAAGCCGTGGTTAGAGAGACACGCGATTACAGACCCTGATTGGAATTTCGCGTTTTCGCGCCAATGTCAGCACAGCACATTGTGATTAATGATGGGTCGCGGAATAATTCCGTCGGAAACATTCCGCGGAATCTTTCCAAAATGGGTTAATTCCCGGGAAAAAACCCAAAATGGGAATTTATGCGGGTAAAAACGATTGGCTTCATTAGAATTAAAAAAAAATATACCGTTATAACGTTATGTCTACTTCTAATCAATATTCGATCAATGTCACATTTGGAAATTTCAGCTGGAAGCAGACAAACTCGCTTTCTTGAGAGTTTTTCGTTTTTGGGGCTTGAAATTATTGAGATTTCGAAGCTTTTGGTAAAAGAAAATCATTTTTTTCTCACCGTTATTGGTAGACCAACTGTCTATCCTCCTCTCAGACTCAGATGCAAAATCACCGAGCTACCTGTGTTTACCTGTGTTTAAGTATTGCTGTATAAGTAGTAAAGTTATGACAACTTATGGAAGGGAAAAATTTGTCACGCTTATTGGAGACAATGCCAGAAACGTCCAAAAAGCCTTTGATTTGGCACGGGACAGGCATCCAAATCTAATAGGACTGAGTTGTGTAGGACACACATTGAATTTGTTGTGCCATGACATTGTGAAATTGGAAGCTATAACAGCATTAATTTCGATTGCGGTGGACACGATAAAAGCAGTACGGAAAAGTCAAATCCTGAACAACCTGCTTTCACATATAATAAAGGAAAAAGGATCAGGAGAGCAATTAAAACTGCCATGCAAAACGCGTTGGGGTAGTTACCTTCATGCCTTGAAAAGCCTTTTGAACAGTAAGGCAGCATTACAATGCCTTGCAGTTCACGAAGGTGCCTCCATGATGTCAAGAGTGACAAAAAGCCATTTACTGGATGAAAACTTCTGGGAAATGGTGAGAGAATGCTCCTCGCTTTTAGAACCTATCACGGAGCATATATTTAAGCTGGAGGGTAATGATAGTAACATTAACAACGCATACATGGCTTTTAAGGATATTAAGTCAAGAATGTTGTTTACGTTCTGCAATCCTACCAGGATAGTGGGTAATGAAGGTAAAAATCGAATTTTGAATGCAGTGGAGGCGAGGAAAAACAACTGCCTTAAGCCCATACATTTGGCCGCATATATGTTGGACCCTAAGACCCAAGGTGTTGAACTGCAGGAAGACGAAGAAGTTGCAGCCATGGAATTTATCCATGGCATTGGATGCCAGTTAAATATTGAAGTGATGGCAGACTTGGCAAATTATAGAGCCAGAGAAGGCTTTTGGGGAAAAGCCTTCGTGTGGAGTAATTTAGAAAACATTGACGCAGTAGTCTGGTGGAAAGGGATTTATAAAGCGAGACCACTGAGCAAAGTTGCTGTGCGAATATTAACAGCGCCCTGTACATCGACAGCTACTGAACGGTCTTTCAGTAAACATGGGCACATCCACAGTTTAAAGCGAAACCAATTGACAACTGAGAGAGCCGTAAAAATAGCATACATATCGTATAATTGGAATTTGCTGAACAAAAAACAAATACCTGAAGAAGAAGAGGAACCAATGTCCAGTCCCCTCCTAAGAAGTGAAATGACAAGTCCTACTATAGATTATGATCTGCAGCCGTCAACATCGCAAGGACAAAGCCACGATGTGGAATTTTTCGATATAGGTAGGTGCAGGAAGTTTTGACACAGATAGTGATAGTGACTAAAACATTCATTAAGTTGTTTTAATTATGTATAATAAATGTATGGTGATTGAATTGTTGTAGTATTTTTTGTCTAGACGTGATTCCTTCATAAAGTTTAACCTGCGTAGTTTAAACGTTTTTACCCTCGAAAACCAATCAATACAGCATTCCCTTGGCCGCCTTCCGGCTCCAGCATCAGATCAGCTCTATGTTACAAAAAATACTCTTGGACCATAGTATTTCTTAAGACGAGTCAAACGAGCTCAATCTCGGTGAATTTGCGTCGTTTTATGACAGAGTTCCTATGACCACCATCCATCTCCATCACCAGATCAGCCCCAAGTTAGAAAAATATTGCATTGTCATCCAACTTACATGTGCAACTTATATATTGCACTTGCGTATGCAACATTTTAGCTCAATCAGACAACGGGAAATGGGTCATATGCAAGACCTGCTTAGCTAAACGTTTTTACCTACGAAAAATCCCATTTTGGAATTATTCCCGGGTGGAATCCCATCACAACTAATGACATCATCATCGATAAAAATAAGTAGGAACCATCAAACGGGGTATCTTACTTGTAAAAGGTAAACCTATCTTGGGAGATTGGCGCAGGTAAATTATAATTTTTTCTATAGCAATACTTAAACACAGGTAGCCCGGTGACCTTGCATCTGAGTGGAGGCTAGACAATTGGTCTACCAATAACGGTGAGAAAAAATTGATTATCTTTTACCAAATCTCAAAAATTTCAAGCCCTAAAACGAAAAACTCTCAAGAACGCGAATTTGTCTGCTTCCATCTGAAATTTTCAAATGTGACATTGACTGCATATTGATAGGAAGTTGACATAACGTTATAACGGTACATTTTTGCAATTATTACGAAGAAAATCGTTTTTACCCGCATAAATTCCCATTTCGTATTGTTTCCCGGAATAATTCCGCGTTTTTTCCCAAAATGGAATTATTCCCGGGTAGAATCCCATCACAAATTGTGATGAAAGGTGATTTGATTACTGTATCTACATTCGCGCCAAAATTTTGCATGAGCGAACTGTTGTTACATCTCTCACCCACCCAATGCGTTCCGGTCTACCTGCGCAGGCATACCTGCACAGGTAGACCTCTCCGGTAGACCGTAGCGTGTATGAGAGGCCACCAGCTCATGCAGAGCCAAAGAAATTTGGCACGGCCTGTAGGTAACCACAGTACCTACATCTATCTATCCAGCCGCCTTCAACTCAACACCGATGCACAAAAATAGCTGCGGGTTATAATTTAAGAGTTCCATTCATAGATTTAACCCGGAGACTATAATATCCAATTGACTGCGCCTGCGGGGGAATGCAGCTCGCCAAACGTTTGTTGTATCCAACAAACGTTCGCATACGCAACCTATGTACGATAATATGACGGGCCGCCAGACAGTTTCGCAGCGGCTGACCAATCACAGCTCTCATAGCTCGTCCCCCGCCGCCCGTAAATTGGTGAGTAGGTAGTGTTTCAAAAGAAAATGTATCTATGCGCTCTCCACTGGATAAGTGCTCCCTGATTTAACCTGTTCGATTGCTCCCGCGGGTTTGTCTCAGAATAAGGGTGGTGGGGTTGGTGGGATATGTCCTAGCTGTCCTTGTCGGAAAATATACGTGTCGATACTCCATACTGTCGAAGAAAAATCAAGTCGAAGATTAGTTTTGTCGGAGCGTAGATATGGATAAAATTATAAGAGAGCTGCTAGACACTGCTTGTACTTTTCGTCCTTTGAACCTTTGGGCCGAGGCCAACTAGTAGATTTATTTTTATTATACAACACGGACGCCAAATTTGAGCCACTTACTAAAATGGGTAGGGCCAGAATGTAAAATCTACGAAAAAGTAAAATTCAATCCATGCTAAAAGCATTATAACATTTTATTACAAGTATAGGTTTTTATTAATCCTAAAGAAGCATTATTGGTAATAAATTTATGACTACGAGCCTATTAATGTGTTCGGTCAGTCAGTATTTTAATTTATAGGGATTTTGTGCTAAAGTAGACTGTATAGGTATTGTTGTGAAAAATAAAACTTCTTTTTAGGCCCGTAACCGGCAACAGACCTAATGGGCCTATTAGACTACGCTGTCGGCAGGGTCCTGTCTGACTCACTGTCTCTTTCTAGTCGTTCCATCAGGGTGAGACCAGACCTCCGTCACTGAATGAACTCGCGCGCTATAATTACCTACCGCCCGCCCGAGCAGCCCGGCTATGGCCAAGTCAGTATGGTAAAGTATGGTTGTCGCAAGCCAAGCGCACGCACGTTTTGAACTGTGTTCGTATCGTACGAGTATCTGCGATGCGAGGCAGCCCTGCGATTAGTGTGAGATCGCGCGGTGCGAGGCGATCACAACTGTACGCTTGAGCATTGAGGCACATTTTAGCATGCAGCGGTTGCTGACGCGACGGAGTAGGCTATTATAGCAGTAGGTATTGGAAATTTCCTACTGAGTGAAGTATCTGTTACGTAGTAACTATTTAGTAATCTGTGGTGAGACGTCTATACAAATCGTGCCCGGGCCTTTCCACACCAAAAAAATTGCATCTTAGACTTTTTGCTTGCACCTTTGATGAAGACTTCCCTTTACAAGGAAGGAAACACTTCCATCTCCATAAGTATGTATATCTTGACACAGACATAAGCAAATTGGGGCGGTCCATTAAAATAATCATACTACGCATTAGTAGTCGGACAAAACAATTTAAATAATTGCTACTGGACAAAGCAATTATGGTTGATTTCTGTAACTGTATGCTTTATTAGACCTATAGTGAATTGGTCAGTTAGTGAAAACAACCATGAGCTCTTTTTAGAGATAAGCTCGCCTTTGTACACTGTTTATATTTACTTTTTGTCCGTGCAATTAATTGTGTGCAATAAAGAAAATATGAGTGATGATGTTTCTAAAAGTATAACGCTAAATATTGCTTCAAAAAACTTTGTTTATACTCTGGCCGCTGAGAGAATGCGATCCTGCCTGACACATGTCTATGTCATGTATGTAAGCCCGGCAGCGATCTATAGGTAAAATTTTTCATTTAGTTTAGTTAGTTGTACTTACCTTGTTGTTATTAATAAATAAATAAATAAATAAATAAATAGGTAAATAAATAAAAAAGTTAAAGTTTCGTAAAACGTTTTTGAGTACAGTGCAGAGTTTCTTGATAATCAAATAACAATGTTGGGCAATCTCTTATCGCAATGGAGAATACCTGTGATGTGAGTGTGACCGCATACCTACACAGTACGGTAACGCGTGTACGAGTATGGTATAAAACGCTAGAATTGTTCCGTTTTATGGTTTAACGTTATTTATGCGCCGACTTTATAGCGCACTTTTTGACGTCCGCTGAAAACTGTACGCTTAGCATGGCACTTTTTACTCTCTCTCTCGACGTCGAGAGAGAGACTTACAAGTACTTGCCAGGTCTTTAATATTGTTGTCTCCCTCTCCCGCATCGCGCCGAGAGCAAGACACGTCGAGACATCTCGGGCTCGACAGAGAAAATGACATTTGTGCATAGACAAGGACCTTTCTCGAGTATGGCATACTAAGCGCACTAGGTAGGTCCTTTTCACCCATCACCCTTTTAAAACACCATCTCAAATCGATAGAAACATGAGGCAAAATTACAGATAAGTATTTAATTCTTATCCTAGCCTAGCACTAAACGACAGCTGGCCTAGCACTAAATGACAGATAGCCTAGCACTAAACGACAGCTAGCCTAGCACTAAACGACAGCTAGCCTAGCACTAAACGACAGCTAGCCTAGCACTAAACGACAGCTAGCCTAGCACTAAACGACAGCTAGCCTAGCACTAAACGACAGCTAGCCTAACACTAAACGACAGCTAGCCTAGCACTAAACGACAGCTAGCCTAGCACTAAACGACAGCTAGCCTAGCACTAAATGACGGCTAGCCTAGCATTAAACGACAGCTAGCCTAGCATTAAACGACAGCTAGCCTAGCACTAAACGACAGCTAGCCTAGCACTAAATGACGGCTAGCCTAGCATTAAACGACAGCTAGCCTAGCATTAAACGACAGCTAGCCTAGCACTAAACGACAGCTAGCCTAGCACTAAATGACGGCTAGCCTAGCATTAAACGACAGCTAGCCTAGCATTAAACGACAGCTAGCCTAGCACTAAACGACAACTAGCCTAGCACTAAACGACAGCTAGCCTAGTATTGGCTGCATTATGTATTATACCTACATACAGTAAAATCTTCGTCTGAAACTCAGACTCTAACAAAGGTCGTCAGGTAAACAGCCACACACACCTACTATGCTAAGTGCCACTGCCACGTAAAATAAGTATATTAAATTGGCGGGAAGTCCTTATTTTTTCTTTGTGTTGCAATTTGCAATTTTGCTGTTTAATTCCCTCACAATCGAAGTGAAAAGCTGTAATTTAGCTGTATACATGTGTAATTAGCTGTGGATTTTTTAAGACCAATAAAATAAATAAATAATAAAGTTGGGGGCCGCAGTTGCGTCGTTGCCACTGAGCGGTCATTTTGTTAACAGAATGGGTCCCCAGATAGGTTTCTTGATTTCTGTTACACAATCAACTACGTATTACCAGGAAAAAATATACTCAGTCTTTTTCCCACTCACACGAAGCTAAAAACGTGTGAGTGTGACAGCTGATGCTTATTGCAAATACAATGCAGCCACGCTCCTTTTTCATTTAATTTTAAACGCATATCATAGTGTCACGTCTTTTTCCATATAGGGTGGCACAGTAGTTACACCACAGATTATAATATTATACTCGGATTTTACCAACGAAATGTTATACCGAGAATAACAGCTCATACGCCTTTTCAGGCAGGCAAAGGTTACTAGACCATACAGCATTGTTGGACAACTGTATTTAACATGTCACACACAGACTCCTCTATCATCTGGGTAATCGTCGTGGGCACAAATTGTACCAATGCCAACCGGACCGGAGTACGAAATGGCGTGACTGTAACTTTATGATATTTCCACGTAGTTTGTATTGCGAGCGAAAACATGAAACACTGATATTCAGCCATTGAGAATTGTGTGTCGCTACGCTAGATACAAGAAATGAGTACCTATATAATTAATTATGTACCACAAAATAACTAATAGTATCTACTTTATCAAAGTAACCGAAATGTAATAAGTAGTAGTAGTAAAATACTAGATGACTGTGAAACCCCAAGCTACTTATACATATTTCATGGGGTTGTTATTGTTAGCGACATCATTCTGAGCAACTTTCACTATGATACCATTTTGATCAGATCAATTTTATTTCTCACTTCTCCATGAAAAATCAAGTTGCTCCGATTGAAAGTTGCTTAGAATGATGTCCCTAACAACACCTTAAAATGTAGCTAGGGGTTTCACAGTCATCCTGTATATATAAATAAAGTCATAACTCATATCCCAAGGACTTCCGTTTGTGTAGGTACCCCACAGTTATGCAGGGCACATTGACCCCCCTTTCTAAGAATACAATGGTCAAAGTAACAGCTGCAAAAGTTGCTGATAAGATGGTGAATTGAATGTCAATGACCTCACAGGTGGGGTAAACAACAGCCGAGTATTCAAGGTGCCCCGGAATGGGCATTTAGACAACCTGCCCTTAAACTTTATGAAACGTTTATTATGCGTGGACATTCTTAGAATAACCACATCGTAATAGCGTGACCTCCTGGGAGCTCCCTCTTCCGGGAAAACGCGTGAACATTTTTGTAGGCCTACCTCCACCAATGAATCATGTTAGTACTTATCAGTTTTCGCATAGGTACGTTTACCATGCTCCATCTCCAGAGCAGCGGTAAAATGATTTGAGTTTATTTTGAATTTATAGGGCTATATAGTACTCTCTAGAAGAGCAAACATGCGGTATTGAGTAACTGGCTGATCGTGCGCAACTGTGCCTGCTACCCACATAGGAATAGGTGTGACGCAATTTTGTTGTGAAAGAAGGATCAGTCTACCACAGGGATCTCTTCTTCAGGGAACTTCCAACGGCTACAGCAGTTTGCCGTAGGCAAAATAAACATTAAAAAATATAAATGTTTACATACATTGCTTCTGGTGCCACATCCATACCCTGTGTCGTAGGGACCAGAAACAGCAACATCACAAACATGTAAACATCCCAGACGGGGGTTTTTGTTTACTTTTTGTACGAGCTAACACGTACAATAGTCAAATCAGCATTGTATAAAATCGTTAATTTATTGCACTTTTGGCAATTACCTACTTTTCGAGTCAGTTCGTGTACAGCCATCAAGCGAGCGTCGCGTTCTCATTATCATTACATCATCTATAGAGTTTTTACCAGTATTTCAATACAGTTTTATTATCAGTTTAATCAGTCTTTCAGTCATATCAGTCTCATAGCTCCGGATACCCCGGAACACTTTTTCTTTATCCCCAGCCGGGAATCGAACCCTCTCGCATGATAGGATAAATAGAGATGTGGCCACAGATTAATAAAGAGTTAATGTGGCTAGAAAATCGGCACTTGGAAGGAAATTGCACACTAAACTAAAAAGGCAACTAAAGCCTCTAAACGTCATAATGACGTAACGTCATTTTAGTTGTTAACAACAACTAAGATGACGTCATTATGACGTTTAGAGGGCTTGGTGGCCTTTTTAGTTTAGTGCATTTTCCTTCCAAATAACACCCACTAGCTCACTTCTGGGAAGGGTGCGACACTTTTCCTCCGCACCCTAGAATGGAGAGAGGCCTGGAGAGGACAGGCGGACCGCAGAAAAGCGGTCCAGCAATGGGGGGGACGCACAGAATGCATAAGTTACCAGCAGCTCCATAAATAAAGCGAGCTGCTGACACACCTGCCGCAGAGGCGATCTTGGTAAAAGTGTGTCATAGTGAAGTCGCCAGCTGATAGTGAGTAGCCCGGTTGGAGCAGTGTGTACTCACACCAGCAGTTTACCTAGATTGCCCCTGCGGCACGTGTGGGAGTAGGCCCGCTTATCTCCCCGTTGACTTGCTCCCCCACATTTGCCATGAAGTCCGAATGAGGTTGCGTGGAGGTGGGATTGTCCTGTTGTTGAACATGTGTTTGTTTCGTGCGTCATAGCCTATCTGCAATAGTGGTTTACACTGGTGTAAATCAACCTCAACAGTGACAGTATAGTTTGACCATGACCTCCCTGCCATGTTTAGGTAATCTATGTCGCACGCACGACCTTTTAGTTCAACATCTTGGGTTCATTTCGCACGAACCCCGAGCAGGTGTTAGGTATCAAAGGTTTATTGAATTCTAGTAGTTTCTACAAAGATCGATAAGTCTATAGGAATAGTTTCGATATTGAAAAAAGTTTCGATCTCCCGGATTAGGAGACTGGTAAGGTAGGCACTTACCAAGGTATCAAAGGGTCTGCTGGATTTTATCCAAATGTACAGATGCCGATCGAATAAAGTCAGTAATAACAACGGACGGACAAATGCAGCAACTTTTTGATGAACAGTACCCCATCCAGCTGAGTTTGAGTAGGCTTAATTAGTTTAATTATTTTGAATGATTTAATCAATTTATTGTTCCATTAAGTATTTGTGCCATTACAGCAAACCAAGGCGGCACAAAAAATACACAAATTGCATAAGTATTAAAATAATTTCATTTAAAATTCCATACATTCAATGCAGATGAAGAAATTTGAAATTAAAATAATTTATTCATTTCAATTCTATTAATGATAATTCAATTCAATGGGAGGACAGCACACTCATTCATCATTCTCGCTGTCCCTGCCAACAACATACATCAACTAAATTATCTCTTCTCTATTCCATTTTATTACCTTTATCACATTCCGATGAACAGATGTGTGATCCCACAATTCGCTATCCCATTTTGGAAACAAATCCGCATAAATATGTAAATTCCTGACCTATTTCAAACGGCCTTGCTTGGCAGATGTTCTGCCATTTAATTTAGAGATTCGTATTCTAAAGCAGTGCAGTAGGAATGGCGCATTGTGTGGTCGCGGGAAACCGACTAGCAGGTGAAGGCAGCAGCAGCAGCAGCAGGTCGTTTCCTTGAACTGCCTCTGTGACGCAGGCACGCCGAAACGATTTTAAAATCTATTTTTAGCAGAGACTATATTGACTACGCCTGCGGGGGAATGCGGCTCGCCAAACGTTTGTTGTATTCAACAAACGTTCGCATACGCAACCTATGTACGATTACGGGCCGCCAGACAGTTTCGCAGCGGCTGACCAATCACAGCTCTGTTACCTCGTCCCCCGCCGCGCCGCCCGTGAATTGTTGAGTTGTGTTTCAAAGGAAAATGGATAGTGCTCCATGATTTTTAGAGATAAGCTCGTCTTTGTACATGTGCAGTGCAGGCGAGGCGACGTCTTTTGTTTGACGCGCGAGATATGCCCGAGCAGAGTTACGTTCATGTCGTCAGACTAGGTAACTGTATTCCGTTCAAATGTCAGGAAAGCAAGCTTGAGACTTGCATACCATAATTGAAACAAAAAGTAAACTTTAGAAAAAACCGACTTCCACAAACCCTATTTGATTAGATTGAGTTTAATACAAACTGTAACCCCTTATCCCCCCACCCTTGGGGAATTAATTTTGTCAAATCCCATCTCAGTGCTACCCCACGCTACTAAGGAACCTCTGTACAAAGTTTCATGGCTCTAGGTCCACCGGTTTAGGCTATGCGTTGCCTGCCCGTCAGCCACGCATTGTATTTGTACCTAGTATTGAGCAGATCTGGTGGCCATATGTGGTCTTCATCAGCAGTTCCGCATCACAATATTATGCTTACCATGTGCATTTGCACGAGTTATTATGAAAAACACAAAAATCACTATAGGTCTGCCTATAATATTTGAAGAGTTCCCTCAATTTCTCCAGGATCCCATCATCAGATCCTGACCTGGTGTCAATGGGACCACCCTTGAGGTATTACCTATACGCCGAAAAAAGATTTGTTCAAATCGGTTCATAATTGGCGGAGAAATCGCGTAACAAACATAGAAAAAAAAAAAAAAAAAAAAAACATACGGGTCGAATTGAGAACCTCCTCCTTTTTTGAAGTCGGTTGAAAAGTAGCCCTACTGGCGGGGCTTGAAGCTATAAGTTGGCACAAACATTGCTGTTATTACCTTGACCAGACCAGCTTGTCGACAGATCTGCGCGGCAATCTCCTTATGCGGTAGACCCGCAGCAGAGAAGATGGGGATCTTCTGACCCCGTTGTTAAGCTGCGTACGGACAGCGACGCATGGGTACGCGTATAGTCGGTTACAAAACACACGCGTAACCGACTACGCGTAGCGTTCCCATGCGTCGCTGTCCGAACGCAGCTGTAGAAGACAGTTAGTGAAACAAATTTACGCAAAGTTACGCAGAGTTTATGAAATCCTTTTCTTCTACTGTAGACAATGTTTGAAATGTAAAAAACAGTTATCTCTACCAAAAGTTTTGCCCCGACTGTGTCTTCCATCATAAACTCATAGCCTTCTAACAAATAGTATTTTCCTATCTGGTTTGGTTTCGATGACGTCAGTCCTTGAAATGGATACTTCCTTTTGTACATCTTTGGAGTTATTTCGCGAAAGTCACACAGCACAAATAAAAAGGTTTTCATTCTTCTGATGCGAAAGTGATGGATTGTCGTCCTTGTACGTATTCTACGGACTCCCTCTCCCTGCATAGTGACACAGTACGGTCACTATCAGATGGAGTACCCCTGTTGCAGCTACATACTTACTGATGTACTGTTGCGGCAATATTGCCCCCATACATTATAATGGCAATATTGTCGGACAAATGGCAATATTTGGAATCCGCCATAGTTACGAAACAATCACGGATCAAAGTAGCTGTACAGTACATACAACATTGCGACTGTACATGGCCTCAAATGGTACAAACATGTAGTTATTTGGTTTTAGATTCTTTGTGATGAATCTTTCAATGCCAATATCTTACGAAAATAATGCTTTTCTTGTGAGAAATGCTCTCAGTCGATTAAGCTTTCACCTTGATTTGATTTGTCTCTGTCGCGGAATGATATGAGGGTGTGACCTCTGAGCGCACGCAGCAGGCGTAGGCGGCTCCAGTTTATCGCCTTTTTTCAAATTCAAATCATTTTTGTATTACGTTTGTATGGGAAATTCACGCGGTCACCGGTCTCTTAATTTACCAATGTTATCAACTACTTTTGAGGCTGTGACTTTGTGACATTTCTGTGACACCCTGTATTCGTAAGTACGGAGACTGTAATTGGTATAATTAAATAGTTGAGGTCAATAATAAAAATATACAAATTTGAACTAAGGACCTTGAAAGACGTTCTTTGTTCGTCATTATGTCCAAATCATTCATAATGCAATAGTTTTCACCGAGAGTCTTGACCTGACTTACAGTAGAGCCACGTTCATAAGTTACAGTTATTTGAATACATTAGGGGTGCTTTTTTCATGTGTATTTCAGGAAATACTAGGCAAATCGTAATCAATTTCTGGTTTATGTAATTTGACTGTATAATCTAAGGTTTTCATGAAGGAAAACGTGTTGGGATAAAATTTTCTCGATAGAAAATAAATCCAAAGTCAACCCTTTTTTCCAATATTTTATCCTTTTTTACCGCAGTAGTAGTAAATATGATCTTTCTATTAATATGCGGGGAATTGTTGTTATTAGCGATTTGAAGATTGAAATGTAATTCCCTGGAATAGCTTATTTTTTATGTTTTTTTTTTCCGTTTTGGCGCTTACGTGATTCAGATAAGGCGCAAGCGCACAATTGCCATCCCACTTATTCCTGTTCCCGTGTTATATTTGCTTCTCACTTCCGCAATCTTCGTTGACCTTGGTTTGTAATTATTCGTACCTCGTCTTAACATTTTAGAAATCATCAGCGGTTTTTGTGTAATTTGCAAAAAACGCTCTTTTTTCCACATTTCGCACTTTTTCCGCGGACCAGTCACCAGGCGCCTTAATAGTTTTTTGACAGATCTCTGCTAGAGAGTTAATTTAACGACGTAAGAACGATTTTACAATGGCAGCTAGTTAGTTGACATCCTATCACAAATCCATTGAAAGAATGGACAGAGTATAATGTTTTATTTTTTTTTGCAAAATGTAACATGTATTTCTGAATTTACAGTAGTCACTCTACTCATAATGTCAGACTAGTTTGGCAAGTCGGTTAGTCTTCTTTGCCAGAAAGTTGAGTCGAGTTTGTGAATTATAAATCGATCTATATGAGCTCCTCTGTAACAAATGTATGAAGTTTTGCGCGTAAATGTATTATACTTAATTTAATAATGTAAAAGGGTGTGATAGAAAATGCTGGAAAAGCCGGTTAGTTTTTGAAAAATGTAAAATAATTTTCAATAAGTATGAGATATTGTTTCAATTGAGATACTTTGAGTCAATTTGCCTAATTGCTAAACTGAATAAAGTACTTACATAGGTAAGTCAAAAATGTGAACTTTACAGGAGAAAGAAAAAACTGAATAAAAAACTATGTGTGTTGTTTGTATATTTTATGCATGTGTAATCACAGTATTATTTTGCCTAAACTATACGAACAAAATATAAAATATACATAAAATATACAAACAACACACACATAGTTTTTTATTCAGTTTTTTCCCTTTCATGTAAAGTTCACTTTTTTGACTTATGTACTTTAATCTGCCGACCCTTCAATTGCTGTCTCAAAGTAAATACCTACATAATAGTACATAATAGTAGTTAATAATAGGTACTAATTTCTTCTCGTAATTATCCTAATAGTAGTGGGTTACTAATATAGAAATCATTTACTAGTTCCATCACTCACTATCTTCTAAGAATAGTTTCATGTTAAATATTCAACTAAGAAGTAGTACCTAGTACTAGTACATAGTTGGTTTCCTTACTTCTCGTGCTGTTGTACAGTAATATCTCAGAGAAATATAAACGCCTAAAGAAAATTCATGTTCAAATGCGAGCCTATTTCATAAAAAGAGATTTCCTATTTCCTGCGGATTTCAGAGCTTCACGAAGGGGCAATATTTCTCACTTCAAAATGTTCGGTTCGGTTTCTATTTGTACAGGGTGCTACGAAATAAAAAAAAAACCACCGACAGGGAAGTTTCTGTTAATGATGTATTATTTTACAGAAAACTAGACAGTTCTTGTAAACACAGAGGAAGATTTTGACCTTAATTTACTGAACACTGGCTGTGTAGATATAGGTACCTACTAGAATAGTTTTATTGTACGCGCAATCCTTCTCCTTACCTATCATCTCTGTCTCCAACCCAACATGGTTTGCTGGAAGAAATCTCTTATTAGAGATAAGCTCGCCTTTGTACATATTTTTTCTATGTTAAGCTATTTTTACTGTCATGTGAGTACAATAAAGAAATTACGAAATTACGAAAATATTTCTAGTCAAGTATTAATAATACGTAGTATTTGGATTTGGCTTTGGACTGTAATAAGCAATTTCATTCGTTCATTCATTCATTCAATCATTCACTCCACCCTGTATAGTGCGGCCAGCAGTTCGTGACGTCACTTGCCAATAATGTCTGTCAGAGCGTGAATGCCCCTCACCTGTCACCGCCTGTGCGCGGATGTCCTGTACACGGTGACTACAGTCAGTTTGCACTAGTTTGCAGACTCCTTAGCCCTTATTAATATTATAAAAACTCAAATAACTCAACAAGTTTCTTGGTGTCAAGTTTCCCTTTTCATCACTTCCCAGTTCGATTGATTTATTTGATTTTATTGAATATCATCTAACTTCGTAGGCTAGCAGAAGTTGTCGTTATTTGTCTGCTTGGCGGCCACCGCGCACCTATAGTAGATGACGTATACTCTGTTCATTTTCTGTGTGTCCTTTGATCTCGCCGCCCAATTTGAAAAACTGCCGAATTACCAACACTCGATCAAAGAAAGCCGTCGCCCAATTGACACTAAAATAATGAATGCAGTTATACTATTTTGTTAGCACGGCTATAGACAAAACGGATAGACAGATTTTAACAGAGTGACAGACATCAGCTATAATACAACTTTAATGATAAACTATTGGTTGGTTGGTATGTGGTGCAGCTTCTCTCATACTATATTTAGATAACATCAGATGCATCCATAATACCTACATCTAAGTGGTAAGTATGCAGGTGCAGGCTGGTTTTTTATAATAACTCCACTTGTGTAAGCTTATTACATTACGCTGTCGGCAGGGCACGATTTGTATAGACGTCTCACTCATGATGGAACGACTAGAAAGAGACAGTGAGTCAGACAGGGCCCTGCCGACAGCGTAATGTAGTAAGCTCTTAAATATCACATTATTACTTACGCAAGATAATGCTAGTCGGTCTGTATTTGAAAATGAGAATATAGGGATGTTCAGTAAAAAGCATACACATACCCATTTATCTACAATCTATACATAGTAGTCCTTTGTGGGCTGTGGGTGCGGGGGATGGGACATCATAGAAATAGGCTTGACGACTGTATCAAATAATCAAAGATTTAATGATTCTAGGGGAAAATACATCTTAAAAAATTTAAAACAATAATTTCATTTCATTAAAAACATTAAGATTAATATGATTTTCAATAAAACGAAAAATTAAAATACTGCATTCGACCATTTTGATCGAAACAGCGCATGACGCTGCATGATGTCATGACTATGTAACATCACCAGTGATCGGATATTCGGATGCATATTTACCTAAAGTTCAGGTGTTGGCTAATATGGAATGCACTTTGCTATCGAAACAATTCTGATTTAAGTGATCAAATCATATTGATAGATAGTGATTAAAATGTTAGTTACTGATAATTAATACATATGGAAACATAATTTAACCCGATGAGTGCCCTTGGACACTCGAGGGGTTATCAAAACATTTTTTTTTTTTCAGACCTTGTACCCTTACATACACACTACACATATTTGCATCAGGGATCAAATATTAACGCTAAATAAATATGCATCCGATAAGTTACACAATATCGGCATACCTTTTACCCGGGTTTTTTTTTAGATAAATTATTATTAGACACCCGAGAAGGGGAAAGCCCAGTAGGAGATGGAGGGACAACCTGGATAAGTTCCTGCCGGGGTGGATGGAAGAAACTGCAGCCAGAGATGTGTGGGCTCGAACCGGTGAAGCCTTTGCCCAGCTGTGGGACACCGCAATGGGCTAGATAAAAAAATAAATTTAGAAGCCGCTTTCATACTTTTACAGTTAAAAACTAACTTTAGGTAAATATGCATCCGAATATCCGATCTCTGAACATCACTGTGTTTTGTTGTGATTTATGCTGATTACTCAATTGGACATTGACATGTTTACTTATGCGTGACATCAAAGCCGACGCCATGACACCTGAGAGCTTTTTTCACGCACAATTACAAAATATTAGAAAAATGGCTTTAAACTTCGTTAAACTTTAGTTTATTTCCGAAATAAGGTTTTTTTCGTAAATAGTAAATGTGTACCCACATTACGAAAAAGGATTTCAAAATCTTTCGTGATGCCTATTGAGTGTTTGAGACTTTGAGAGGTATTTGTTCTGGATCTACCAAATCCTCATACACACGGTCAAATCTAACAGATCAAATCGTTCGTCAAATCAACCGTCATGCCGATTTGACGATAGGCTTGATGGTGTATGCCGGCCATTAGGCTTGATCATGCCGATTTGATCAAGCCGATTTGACCGTGTGTTGGTGGATCATGCCGATTTGACGTCTGACGCCATGGCTTCAACTGAACGCCGTCATGCCGATTTGACAATCAAACTGATCGTTTGTGGTGTATATGGACGAACTACAGATTTGATCAAGCCTGCAGCGTCATACCGATTTGACGATAGGCTTGATGGTGTATGCCGGCCAAGGATCACTCGTGCGTCTGTCCGTCCGTATGTCACAGGCAATTTACTCAGAACATATTAAACTGATGAAGTTGAAAATTGATACACATATCAATATCTGTGACCCAAAGACAGATGTGCAATGTAAATTTATAAATATGGAATATGGGGGCCACTTTTGAGGGGCCAATTCAGAAAATCAAATTAAAATATACACATATTATGCCGCGTGACATATCAAATAAAAGCGCATGATATCAGACAGAATCTTAAATTTATATTTATAATATTTTTACGACTTATTTTGAATAAGTTGTGCTCAAATCTACAACTTTAACCCCTTCAACGGGGTTAGCCCCTAAATCTGGGGTGCAAAGTTTGTATGAAAAACTTAATTTTAGTGTACTTTTAGGGTATTTTGTTGGTCTTGGTCCTATTATTGTTGTACGAAACCCTCTCCACGCGAATCCAAAACGCACTAGACCGTTTATTCCAAGTGTAGATTGGTGCTGTCGTTGTAACTTATTGAAGGCTTTTTGAAGATATTTCCTTTGTAAACTGGCTAAATGTAAATGAAACCCTATTGTTACCTAATATCAAAGGTCTGAACAATATAATGTTATTGAATAGCAATAATGTAATAATATTATTCAAAATGTTGTATGGTTAGTTACGCATTTTCATCACGGACCGACTTCTTAGATTTACAAAGTTACAATTACGAAGGGAATTTGCGAACATCTGAAGTAATTTCTTTTTAACCGACTTCAAAAAAGGAGGGGGTTGTATATTTTTTTGTATATTAGTTCATCATCCGCAGCCCACGTCGACCATCATTACACTACACATCAGTCTACAAACAAAGCGAGCAATCGTTAGGCTATTGCTATTCGTGTTTCATCACTCCGGCTCCAGAAATACAGGGTGACATTTAATTAGCTGACCATATCTCGGGGAATGATAGTACCCATCATTGTGAACAACATTCCCTATGAAACATATGGTCGCAAACGAAAACATTTTTTGGGTCTTCCATAGTAACTTGAAATCAGCTGATCCAACTAATTGTTTCGGTTTTTCTTGTAGTTAATTTTTGACTATTTGGTCTGCTGACCACAGACTGGGAGCATCGAAACCTTGTAGTGCTATTACAACTTTAGTTATTGTTCTGAGTATTATTACAGTTACCGTTTTAATATTAACTGTCAGTTGTCGGAAATGAAGTGTCCATTGCCATAGATAAGGGGCATTTAACAGTGTTTTGTTCGACAGTTGTACGGAAACATTGTGGTGTGACGTCATATCATATCCAGTGATCGGATAGTGACCTAAAGTTCAGGTAATGGCTAATATTGAATGCACTTTGCTATCAAAAAAATCCCGATATAAGTGACCAGTGACCAAATCATAGTGATAGATAGTGATTAGCGTTTCTGTAAAAATACATATCTACTTATTGAAACATAATTTAATAAAACTTTTTTTTTTTTTCAAACACACCCTCTTGTACCCTTACATACACACATATTAACACTAAATAAACATGCATCCGATAAGTTGCACAATATCGGGATACCTTGGGTTGTTTTTAGATAAATTATATTATGAAGCCGCTTTCATACTTTTATAGCTAAAAACAAACTTAGGTAAATATGCATCCGAATACCCGATCAAAACACATTGTTAAAATGGTGTATTTTACAAAAAAATATGTTTTTAAAATATAACTACTGAAAACACACCTACATTTAAAACAATGATAAAACCTTTTGTTTGTTCAACTTCTAACATTATTTTATATTTGTTAGACTCTGTCGTTCTCAATTCTCCCTTTGACACAACCCTTGAAGGGCTTCCAGTCGACATCGGGTACCTGCTCCAGGCTTGTTCAGGCTGTGATAGGCAATAAATCAACGGCGTAATTACCTTTTACTCGCGCTGCTCTTCCTAATGACTCGGGGTTCCTCCGTCATGCTTAGCGACAAATTCTACGCCTGTTTAATGTTAGGCGACAATGTTATGTGATTTTGCGACAGATTAGCCTACGTAGTGCGTTCTAAGCGCGTCAAACGCAAGTGAAGACGCATATAAGTTTACATTTACACATATCTTCTTCTTTCAATGCCTCTCCTCTACTGGAGGTGGGCAGCTCTGAATACACCTTTCTGTCTTTCGCCAGGAGGAAAATGTCTTTGGCGCCGACTGTTCTGGTATATTTTCTCCATATATAATTATATTCGAGAGCCACACACAATATCCTTCTTCCGACGGCTCTGTTCCCGTCGTCCTTTGAAGCACTTGAAGCAATTTATGTGTATCGTGACTAGCACATGTCCCAGATATACAACTTTTCTTCTTTGTGGTCATGAGTTCTCGGGATTTGCAAGCTTGTCTCAGAACTTTCTCATTCAGCTCGTCTCAGATTTTACACAATGTAGTAACGCTAAACAATGTTATGTAAGTATTAGATTGATCTAATGCTGTTCGAGACAAATTAGATAATTTATAAATAAGATTTATCTGGTGATTAAAGTTATTAAATCACCAGCACATTGTACAAGTAAGGATAAGTAAACTATGATTTTAGTTCAAGGAGTACTAAATTCTATAGAAGCTATGTAAGAAATACTGATGTAGAGTTTGAGGGTGCAACAGTAGAGTAGCCCCTTGAGACAATCACTGTTAACTTTAAATTGCTGCGATTTGATATCGAAGGTGGCGACGACGGAAGGCTAATTTTCCTTTCAGTCGGTCTAAACTTTGATTAAGGTGTCTATAAATAGATTCTTTAGAGGAACTGTCAAAACGGTAATTTGTTTCATGATATCTTTAGATCTAGTTACGTCATAATCGAATAATTTTCACAAAATTTTGTTTGTAAAATAAATCAGCTGGCTTTGATATTATCAAGCCATTTTGATGTCATATTATATAACTTACAAATACCGAATTCCTTAATAAATACCGAATAACGAGCAATAGGAATCCACATAGAATACATATATTCACATCAACATAGTGAAGTATAAAAACAAGATACTTACTTACTTAAGATACCTAAATAATCGGTTAAGTTAAAGTCGGACTCTCACATGAAGGGTTCAAAGTTCAAAGTTCAAAGTTCAAAAATTTTATTGACCATAAAATCATACATATTACTTAGTCAACGTCAATACGCACGAACGCACGACCGTACAAGAAAATATATAAAGAAAACACGATTCTTGTATAAAGGCACTCTAAATTTTGTATTATTTCGTGTTCGTGTATTAGATACACATAATTTTTGCAACAGATATACAGTGAGATTGAGCCCGCTGCCGGACAGACACAAAGACGGACGGACACGGTTTGTAGGGTTCCGTACCCGAAGGGTGCCAAACGGGACCCTATTACTAAGCCTCCGCTGTCTGTTCGTGTCCAAAAAAGATCTGATAATATATTTTTTTGCGTTCATCGGAATCTGGATCGAGAATCCGTTTTCGTTTCTTTCTCGTATACTTAAGGCTCTTAAATTCTTGTGTTTCTGCCTCTATTTTCCGAAATCACAGACTGCTGTTCAAATAAGGTGGCACTTATATTTCATTCATATCGTCGCAGGATGACTTTGACAGTCCGTCTAACTGAGTCATCGGCTGTGAATCCGGACCTATCTCTTGTAGTTTCCCATTCGTTCGTCTCTAAAAGCCTCCTCAAAGAATTTGAGAAATCCATTCTTATATCTTTACCAAACATAAAATGTGAAATGAGTCGATTCCACTTAAAAAATAGATGACAATTATACGTATGCGAGCATGATTCTCGCACATTCGATACACACTACACCTATATCGAGTGATTTCGTATGGGAATCTGTCAACAGTTCTGCAGAAAATTCTGATACCTAGCCTATATCATGGAATTGACAAATGTATAGTAAAAATATTTGGCTTGCTCTCAAATATAAGAGTCTTACGGAATGGCCAAGCCTTAATTATCTTCTCTTGCAAACAGGAAATTAATTCTCCAAAATATACTCAGCATATTTACGAGAAAAATAACACCCACTGAAATACAAATATGACAATAAATTATTTCTTAGAACGGCAAACAACTTGGAATGTCGCCTCAATTGCCCCCCGACACGCCCCCACTCGTCTCCCGAATATCTATGTAGTAATAAATGTTTTTTTCTGGATATTTAGAATTATTTAGAGAATACACCATTACTATACGGGGTGTAAGAGAATACCGTATTGGATTTCTAGTCAAGTATTATGTTGTATTATACAGGGTGGAACAAACGAATGGGCCCTGGAGAGAAAGTACCTTAAATTCTTAAGATCAAGCTCATTTAATTTAAATTAGAGGAAATATTATTTTATTTTGAAAAATAAACAAAACTGCATATAAAGATTTTTTTAATTACCCGGGAATTGAACCAGCTAAAATTAAAATTAAAAACGTTCCCAATTTTTTGCACTAGTTGATTCAAGCAAGGAAAATTTATCAAGCCACTTTGTGCATAATACCTCCCTTTCAGACGTGTTTCTAGATTTATTTGACTACCTTGTCCAATTACCGATTGCAATTAAAATTTTCCAGAGCTTCAAAACTCTATTTGACTGTCAAACAAAGTTTTGAAACTCGCTCAAGGTACCATGTAGGGACAATTGTGCGTCAACCGGTAAAATGTATTGTTTATGTTATGTTTGTGACGTCACAAATAGCCTTTTACATACTTTTAGGTCAACCGATATGGACACCTGAAAACTGTCAGCGAAACTAAAAACTGTAGAAAGATAACTATACTATATTCGTGATAAGAATGCAGTAAAGTCATCACTGTCCGGCGGCCTAGCCATGCCCCGTAACTCGTAACCAATCAAATGGTTTCCAATTATCAAGCCAAGCTCACAGTGACCAGTTGAAGGCAAACTTTCGAACGCGAAGGTTTTCCTGTGAGTGAAAGTAAATTTTAATTTCACTGCATTCTTATCACGAATAGACTGTAACAACATTCTGTAACACCCTATATAGACGCTCAAAGTACACTCCCTGAATATATCTTAGAAGTAATAAATAAAACACCACAAACGTACAAAGGCCGCATTTTTCAGCACAATCAACTACAAGTTATCTTTACTGTGTATTTTTCCATACACTTTCTGGCTTTTCTCTGCGGCATTCTGAGGGAGAACCCCCCCTCCCCAAACTCCCTTCCCGCCGGAATCGTGACGTCACCCCCCCCTCCCCAAGTTCAAAGTCACCCGATAATCCTGAACAATAGCATTCAACAGCTAAAATCTCAGTACGCCCGCCCGCCCCCGCCGCCGCCGCCGCCGCCGCCGCTTCCAAAGATTTACGGCCGACTTTTCAATCCTTAGATAACGTGTTTCTGTCTGCTTGTTTTAGGAATTTGACATACCACAGTTATACGAAACGCCAATGAAAGTTATCTGGGGCTTTAAAATCGCCCCGCTTAGTTTCGAGGTAAATAAATCACTGATAGTAATTTCCTTAATCTCTACTTTGCATGGAATCCTTTAATTAAAGCTATGGCTGTAGCGATGGGCTTTCACCCAAATTGGAGTATTGCAAACCTGGCTAATGGGCAAAACTAAGCCTCCGCCATCCGTATGGGGAAATGCGTCAGGTGTACATAAAATGTTAGTTTGATATCAATAGCTTAGTGATTTCTCTCAACTATTAACTACCTTTTAATAAATTATCCTCTCCATCCTAGGTTTGCTGGAAGAAATCTCTTATTAGAGATAAGCTCGCCTTTGTACATGTTTTTTCTAATATTAAGTGTCTGTATTATGTTTTCTGTACAATAAAGTATAAAGAAGAAGAAGTCTATTGAAATATGACTCGATTTCAAACTTAATCATATTTTTTTTTGGAAATTCAGCATCGTTATTTTTACGAGCCGAAGCTCTTTTTTAGGGTTCCGTACCCAAAGGGTGCCAAACAGGACCCTATCTATTACTAAGCCTCCGCTGTCCGTGTGTCCGTCCGTCCGTCTGTCCGTCAGAGGACCTTTCAGCACGGACCGTAATAGCTAGAAAGTTGAAATGTCCACAGAATATGTATGTCGGCGGCCGATCGTAGAATCAGGCACATCATGATGTGCCGTCATGTGCCCCGCCATTTCATGATATGCCCAAGCAATTACTGGGCACACCGTGATGTGGCGGGTTTTAACGAAAACATGTCTTTATAAACGCTTTTTTATTCAGCACTACGACGTGATGATTTTTGTGTAATACATGCCAAACGAACACGAATACTACGAATACTTTAGTCTTCACCTAAGCCACCGCAGTGTTTGCCTTAAGAAATTTTATCGTTTCGTGATATTACACGTTTGGGCACATCATGATGTGCCCAGTTCTACGATCGGCCGCCGACATGTATATCTGTTGTCGCTCCACCAAAAATACTGAAATATTCACGAAATATTGAAAAAAATAAAGCTGTCTACATACAAGAAACGTATTTTTTTGTACTTTTGGTACAATGATGGTGCGGAACCCTCCGTGTGAGAGTCCGACTCGCAGTTGGCTGATTTTTTATTTTCCTTTTTAATTGACTGTTTTATTCGATTTCAAGACTGTTTTTTTCAATACCTCCTTTCCATCGCTTTTATTTCTTTCTTGATTTTCGCATTGATATATCTCTATCAAGCTGGCTCGAAACCAAGATTCTGATTATTGTACTGTCCACACGAATAGTCTAGATTGCTTTTAGTTATTTATGGCTTTATCTATCGTTAGAGCAATATTTTTAACATTAGCATACTTTTGTTATCGAATTTTTAGCGTGTTTTTCTTTTTTCGACTATATTTTCTAATAACTACGCATGTGGTGCGGCCTACAGTCCACTTGTGTTTTCACTAGGAATGTTTTGGGGTTGTACACGTACTATCAGTTATTCTGGGTTGTACTTGGAACTCCATAAACGCTTAACGAATAATACAGTCAACTTTTACTCTAAAGGGCCCCTGGTGGAAAAGTTTTGGGGTTGTACCAGGGAGCACTTATCCAGTGGAGAGCGCATAGATACATTTTCCTTTGAAATACAACTCAACATACAACGACGAGGTAAGAGAGCTGTGATTGGTCAGCCGCTGCGAAACTGTCTGTCGTACCATGTTCGCACTTTATAGATCATGGCAAGTAGACTTTCGACTTTAATTGAGAGACAGGCATGCTGAGCGCACAGTACGCTTAGCATGGCACTTTTTACTCTCTCTCGACGTCGAGAGAGAGACTTGCAAGTACTTGCCAGGTCTTTAATGTGGTCGTCCGTCTCCCTCTCCCGCGTCGCGTCGAGAGCGAGACACATCGAGACATCTCGAGCTCGACAGATGACATTTGTGGATAGACAAGGGCCTTTCTCGAGCGTGGTATACTGTAGCAATGGCATGGAGATAACTATAGCGATGCGCAAAAGCCGATTTTGTCGACAGTGCCGAGATGGAGTTTTGCGCCTTCGCTACCTATAGTTATTGCCTCGTCTATTATTTACAGGCATCTATTTAATAAATTATCATTCACCAATTTTAAAAACTTAAAAAAACCGACTTCATGAACTATTACTTGGCTTGTTTTACAGTGTCGTCTATAGACCCGAAAACAAGCCTACAAAAGCTGTCTCCTGCTGACAGAGAAGTCCATACGTATTACATAATGTAAACGAATATGCGATCCTATAACAGCCAGAATATGACCAGATCGTGACAATGACTTTATAGTCATTGTCACACCGAAAAGTCACAAAAAATCTGGATGTATAATGTCATCCATGTAAAAACAAATTGAACTTCGCAGTTTTTTTATGTAGAAACCTAAATGCTGCACCGATTCTGGATTTTCAAAAAATGGGACCAAACTATTGGGATTCCCCTTTGAACAAAGAAAGAATTTTTGGAATCGGTTCATAAATAGTACAAGTTTCGTTGTAAAACATAAAAAAAATATATGATAAAAAACCGCATTCAACCAAATTGATGACCCCCTCCTTTTTTGAAGTCGGTTAAAAATAATCATCGTTATTTCATATTCAGGCTCACAACTCAGTTAACGAACATCTTTGTTAGTAAGTAAGAATTAACTGGATATTTTCGATATTTTGAGTGAAATGAATGATTTTCGTACAACATGAGTTATAGACCTTGCAAATAAGAAAATTTAGGTCACCTACTCGTATTGTTAAGTCGAATTTATTGCAGAGTATGTTTTGCCGGGAAAATGTACGGCAAGGATATATCACGGAGGAAAAACAACGTATTTGCAAAACCTGTTTTTCCTTTTTGTTCCTTCTCGCTAGTTACATCCTTCACTTACTGAAGGAATAGGTATAATGTTGCACAGGTAATTTGAAAGGCGATGTCGAGTGAAAGGCTTCTCTGCACATCACCGGCGGCGGCCGGGTCGAGAGCAGGGCGGGTGCCAATGTTCAAGTTGTCAAGTGTATAGTCAAATTCCCCCGCAGGCGCAGTCAATTGGATATATGTATAGGCTCTGCCACATCCACAAATGCCGCCACGAAATGTTCGAAGCGGCCTCAAAGGAAGCTGAAGCGCTTGTGGCCGGGTGGCTTGACACACGGACGGACAGACGGACAACGAAGTGATGCTATAAGGGTTCCTTTACCCTAAAAAAGAAAGTGACTGACGCGCGCTTCAGCTTCCTTTGTGGCCGCTTCTAGCTTCTCGTGGCGGCGTTTGTGGCTGTGGCCGGAAGCCCGTGTGCGGCGACACTTAGAGATTCTTCATTTCTTGTATTTGGCACCCGAGCGAGCCGCTACCGACATGCCGCCAGCACCACCTGAACGATATAGCGGCTGTGCACTATAAATGAACGTACGATGACTCACAGGAAAACGTTCCGGATAATATTCCGGAGTTGCACCGGCCAGGGCCGCGACATTGGTAGTGACCTGTGAAAATTCACGGCTCTGTTTGTCTAAAGAAATATACAGACTAACGCTTTCGCTCTGTACAAAGCAAATTTTGCTAGAAAACCGCAAATCGATGTGAAGGATAGCCGTTTGGCACACAGGTATCTACTTTGATCGGTAGTTCCTAAAAATATCCCCATTGCAGTAATGATGTCATATTTTATTGTAAGGGGTTTGAATTTTATTTTTCCAGAAACCTATCTCGTGTGGTATCTAATGAAAAGGCTTCATGAGCCGGTTCAAGGTTCGATATGAGTATCTATATGTAAAGGCATTTGGCGTGGGTTTTTCAAAGAATTACTAAGCCGTCTCGTACCTGGAAGAATACAAACTTGGTATGTTTTGAAAATATTTCTTTGCTTTTTAGAAAACAAGTGGCCGGAAGCTAATGATATAGTATATTTTTAGAACCGGCTAATGAAGCCCTTTCATTTGATACCACACACGATAGGTTTTTTTACATACAAAATGTCAGATTTATCTGTTCTAATTGGGTTTATCGAGAACAAAATTGAAACAGGGTTCTAAATATTGTTTACATAATGAAATCCTTATTAAGTAAGCAGGGCTGTGGATTTTTGTTGATAAAATAAAATAAAATTAAAAAATTAAAAAAATATCTTATAGTATTCATCCTACAATAAAAAGGAGATGTGTACTTTTTCCTAGACAGTTGGTACTTTATTCGAAATAGTCATGAACCAAGCTAAAACCATATTATTTTATATGAAAGAATATAATTTATGGATTCTAAATATATATCATGATATTTTTTTTAAACCGCCGTTTTTTAGTTTTTGTTACTTAAAAATAATTATTATTTTGAAATAAAACTGCCACCCAGAACAATAATTTATTATGGCAACACTGTTCTGTCCCGTCAATGTCAACAGCACCCTGTTCCGAGTCGCGCCACGGTCGATCGCAGCGTCTACAAGGACGTTCCGAGTCAGTTTTGGCGATACAAAACGATGGCATCGTGGACGCTGTGATCGGTTGTGGCGTGACTCGGAACATGGGGAAAGTGTCAAAAATGACAACTGAATGAATGACAGTTTTTTTTTTGCTGCTTAGCTAAGCAAAGAATACAGGATATAAATCCTACCCATATAAATCACTTTTTCAAAATTATAAAAAAATGGCGGTTTTAATAAAAAAAAATAATCTTAGGCTTTATTCATATTAGAATAGAATAGAATAGAAATATATTTATTTGACAAATAAACACAGGGATAATAATAAAAAAATAGTACACATGTAGGGAAACACCTGAAAAACCGCATATGATTATGGTTAAAAAATCAGTACCGGAAAAATACATCTCCTTTATGTACCGATTTGTTCAAAATTTAATTTAGTTAATTAATTAAGAGAGGCCTTTGCCCTGTGGGATGCTATAGGCTTATAATAATAATAATAATAAAAATTAATGTTCGTCTTACGAGCGAATAACTGGAAAAAGGGACCTTTCATACGCCCCACCGCCCTAGCGGCACAGGTAAATGAGAGGAATTTATATGACTCTTTTCAGGAGACCTGCCCCTACACCATCCTAAAGATTTTTGTAACTCCCTAATTAGTTCCGCCGATTTTCTTATTTTTACTGGGTTATTAGCTGAATGCTGAATATAATAAATTACCTAGGTATATCTCTACTCATAAGTACGTCCAGTCCAGTGTCCACAAAAGACCACGATATTTTATTCTGATGTGTATTAATGCTCAGTAGAATGTAGAGTGCTCAGTGAGTGTTGCTATCGTTAGTTTCGGAAAATAAAATTGAAAAGTATTTTTATTTGTGTGGTCTATTTCTTAAGTCAGCGAAATATAATTCTTCAAAATTACCTTTTCAGAGGCCTGAATACAAGATGAATAAATATAGTGCTTATTTAGGTATAGAAATTTCGATTAAGACAAGATGAGAATAATTTTGATACATTAGCCTCATGATTGATGAATGAAGTTAACTGTGTGTGGATGGGAGATCATCCATCCATGGAATACTAAGCAGGTTTGACTGCTGAGCCAAATACATAAATGAACAAAGAAATGAATATGATTTGGCCGTATGGTCAGAATACTTTACCTGTTCAGATGACCAAAGAAAAAAAAAACCGGCCAAGTGCGAGTCGGACTCGCGCACGAAGGGTTCCGTACTATTTATATAAAAAAGCCTAAAAATTAAATATGTTGAAAGGCGACCCCCCCCTAAATATTAATTAAATTTTGATTTAATTATTTATTTTTGAAGTAAATAATATACTCAATATATGGTGAACATTTTAAGCGTCTACCTGCTACCATCATAGATATCAAGCAAAAATGAGCAAAAAAATCACGTTTGTTGTATGGGAGCCCCCCTTAATGTTAAATTTCTTTTGGTTTTTAGTATTTGTTGTTATAGCGGCAACAGAAATACATCATCTGTGAAAATTTCAACTGTCTAGCTACCACGGTTCATGAGATACAGCCTGGTGACAGACAGACGGACGGACAGCGAAGTCTCAGTAATAGGGTCCCGTTTGGCACCCTTCGGGTACGGAACCCTAAAAACGGACAAGTGCTAGTTGGATTCGCACTAATCTACATACACGATGTAAGTCTGTATCCGTATGATTTTGAAATATAATTAAATAATGGACATGTAATTTACTTTAATACCAGCGAATTGTTATGATTAAATAATTAACATCACATATATCTATGTTGCTAATTGTATTTTATTGATTATTGTTATTCCTATGTTGTAATTTACGTGTTTGTTCTGTCTCATGAATAATACTTTTATCTATCTTCTATCTAATCGTCACGTCGTCTATCCCATACTACTGTGTGTCAGAGGCAGTTATGCAGGTACTCCATTTTACGGAAGGGGGCCAGCCCATTGCCGTAGCAGACAAATTCTGTGAGGAGCTGTAGGATAGCAATAATAAACATATTCTACAGTTATCACCAAAATATACGGAGCTGTAAACGAAAGAAGCATCAAGAAGTTACAAAATGTTCCGAATAATGGCCCTATAAAATGTGCCTACACCTTTCCGTTATGTGCCGCTGCAACCTTTCCTCAAAGTGACGTACAGTAGAAACACTTTTATTAGTTACACTGATACACAGACGTGTATAATTCTCCGTTGCACGAACTCAAATATTTGTAATAGCACGGATACTATAATATTATACTAATACACAGATAGACCACCTATAGAACAAAATATGACACCGGCGTAAACTGAGATGCTACGGAAGCTTCTTTAGTTCGAGGCCATTATCGCTTGGTGCAGCACCATCGAAAAATTGCAAATACCTCGAGATGGCGCTAAGATATATAGGATTTATTCTAAGATTAGCGCCAGCTAGAAGTATTAACTGAAACCATGGCGTTTAGAGTACAAATCGCCATCTCTTTTAACGATGTATGAGATCAGCACCCTGTGGTAATTAGTAATATCGCAGGTAGACTTCTAGAGTTATACGAGTAATACAATCATTTTTTCAATCGCCGTGAGCAAATGAATCAAAAAAAAATAAGACATAAGAACAGACTTCATTTACCACATTCAAGGTTGAAACTACACTCTTCCAGTCCATATATTATGGCAATAAAAGTTTATAATAAACTACCGAAATCATTGACAAATTAAACAAAAGATAGCATTTTCTTTAAAAAACTAAAACTAATGTTAATAAATAAAAGCTACTATACGTTATTAGATTATTTAAGTGATAGCCTACAAAAATAAATTAGCTGCCTTCTCCCTCCCTGTGTTGCTGTGCCCGTAAGGGTACATAATGTGAGACAATTTATTATAATTATTAAGACCAAATGTAGGTACCTACCATTATGGAATGCAGTTAAGTCCATACATATTACACAATATACTTGGATGAATATTGGTCCCTTCAGTCAGCCCACAGAAAGGAAACAATACATGATTTTGTTTATTTATTTTATTTTCTTTGGGACATTGGGTATGTGTACTCGATAAAACAAGATAGACTTTTAAACCAGCGTACAATACAGATAATCCTTTTTAGGGTTCCGTAACCGAAGGGTGCCAAACGGGACCCTATTACTGAGACTTCGCTGTCCGTCTGTCCGTCCGTCCGTCCGTCTGTCACCAGGCTGTATCTCATGAACCGTGGTAGCTAGACAGTTGAAATTTTCACAGATGATGTATTTCTGTTGCCGCTATAACAAAAAATACTAAAAATCAAAAGAAATTGAATATTAAGGGGGGCTCCCATACAACAAACGTGATTTTTTTTGCTCATTTTTTCTCGATATTGATAATGGTAGCAGGTAGACGCTTAAAATGTTCACAATATATTGAGTATATTATTTACTTAAAAAATAAATAATTAAATTAAAATTAAATTAATATTTAGGGGGGGCTCCCATACATTTTTTTTGCTGTTTTTTTTAGATAATGGCACGGAACCCTTCGTGCGCGAGTCCGACTCGCACTTGGCCGGTTATTAAAGTCTATTAAAAATAAGTAAAAAATTAGTAATCTATGGATTTAGTATGTGAATTCAAATGAATAGTTGTATTTCTGAGTACGGCGGCGGCGCGCGGTAAGAAGATCATGTAACTTATATCCTTGGCCTCGGTACAGTACAGCTACAGTAATATAACACGCAAAGTGCTGCCAGCTCCTCATAATAAAAGCGGGTATATCGACGAGCCGAAGTGTACCGAAGTCCGGTGGCCGAGGGTTGTTTATCGATCGCATCCTTAACCTTGAACCGATCGCCCGATAGCATATCAATAAAATTACATACAACCCCGTCTGGGTTGGTAACATTGAGTTTCGGATAAACTTGGCCGTGGCAAAATTAAATAAATACTGTATAACATACCAATGAGTGGAATAGGTAGAGTGATTTTTGGTACTCACGTCATGAAAGTCATAACATGGATATATGCCTTTTTTCCGGAAGGTTCCGGTAGCTTGAAAAAAAAAAAAAAAAAAACCTTTTTCACACATACAGGTTAACGATTACAAACACATCTTGGCACCATCTTGGAGACTGTAGGTACTCTGATTGGTCGCGAAGTCGCAAACTTTGCATTGTGCCGATGCCGATGGTGCTGCTTTTTAGGGTACCGTACCCGAAGGGTGCTAAACGGGACCCTATTACTGAGACTTCGCTGTCCGTCTGTCCGTCCGTCCGTCCGTCCGTCCGTCCGTCCGTCCGTCCGTCCGTCCTGTCTGTCACCGGGTCCGTCTGCACGAACCGTAATAGCTAGAAAGCTGAAATTTTCACAGAATGTGTATATCTGTTGCCGCACCAACCACAAATACTGAAATACGAGAGATATTGCAAATTAAAGGGGCCCCCGATACAAGAGACGTGTTTAGATACACTTACGCATTTCAAAATGGAGATCTTGACTGAAACTGTTTATTTATTGTCATAGCAACCATGTCATAGACACAATATATACTACACATATTTAAATATGATAGCATATTTCGCGTCAACCCACATGGTTGTGGTTAGCCGGTGCGGTATGATGTAGACTCTCAATCCGGAGGTCGTCGGTTCAAATCTCGTGAAGGCATAAACTTTTTAAATTTTCTTTTTGTTTATTTTTTTATTGTTTTGAGTGCTTTTGATTTGTTGTACGATGGTACGGTACCCTTCGTGTGCGATACCGACCCGCACTTAACCGATTATTTAAAAGCTTTTATTTAACTTGCTCTGTATGTTTATGTATCAAGGTTCGCGTCAAAAATGTCGGCTTGAATTTGACCCACTTCTCGCTATCAAATTGTGCTAAAATTTTGCATACGTATGTAAATTGGATGACAATGCAATATTTTTCTGACTTGGAGCTGATCTGATGATGGAGACGGAAGGTGGCCATGGGAACTCTGTCATAAAACATCGCAACACCATCATGCTTGGGCTCGTTCGATTCGTCTTAACAAATACTTTGGTCCTAAAATATTTTTATGACATAGTGCTGATCTGATGCTGGAGCCGGAAGGTGGCCATGGGAACTCGAAATTCTATCGTGTTTGGTCTCATTTGATTCGTCTTGACAAGCACTCGAATTCTAGATTAGATGTTTTGTCCTGTAATGATAAAGACTAAAAAGTAAAAAGTTAAAAATAAATTAAAAGTAAAAAAATATTTTTAAACAAAGCTTTTATTTAATGCCCTAAAAAGAAGAAAATTAAATTTCAATTCAATCAAATGCGTCATTTTATTACATTACACAATTTGTACGATATAAAAGCTTGTTGCGGGATTTATCTCCAAGTCTGTGCAAATAGGTGCCTACCCACCTAATTAAGTCTACACAAGTAAATCTCGCAACAAGCTTTAATATCGTATAAATTGTTTAATGTAATAAAATGACGCATTTGATTGAATTGAAATTTTATTTTCTTCTTTTTAGGGCCTTAAATAAAAGCTTTGTTTAAAAGGTTTTTTTACTTTTAATTTATATGTTGTAAATCTTGCTCATATTGATTCGTTTCGATTCGCACTTTATACCTAGTTCCATGTAGTCATTATGAAATTCCGAAAAAAAAACAATCATTTAAAAAGCCCGGAATCTTTGAGGCAATCAATGATAATATTATACGTTTGAGGTCATTCACCCCAAATCACTCTACCTACTCCGATCACTGGTATGTTATACAGTATTTATTTAATTGTCAGCGTGACATCGCTTTCCCTTAAACGTAATTTTATTAATTTTGCTCGATAGAAAAGTCTCCTGCTGAAGTTGCCAGAAAATCTGTCTGTCACAATGTTTTATTTTACAATTTCGCACCGCATATTTTGTGTTCTTGTATTTATCTAATCATTAAAAATGTCACAGTATGTTCCTCAGTTAGACTTGTTTGCTTTAAACTTTTTTTATTTAATTTCTTATAAAATAAGACAAGGATGAAATTCTAAGTTCTGATTGTTTAGGGCCCGCCCCTAAGGATCTGCCTTTTCCAGTCTCGATGAGTAGCTCTATGTGACAGATTTATCTAGTAATTTTACTAATTTTACATACAAAAAGTACATTATTTTATCTTTTCAATAGGGCTTAATGAATCTGCCGAAAAATTGCCTTATTGACCGAGCGAGCGAAGCGAGCGAAGCGTCTCCGTTTCAGGTTTGGGCAAAAATGCTTTCGTATGTCCGGTTGTTCTCCTCTACAGGTCGCATTTATGAACCGATTCTCGTGAAATTTTGTGAGCAGGTTGGAAAAATAAATAGAATTTTTTACTCGAGCCAGTTTTTAGATTTTTTCAAAATGGCGGAGATATGGGGTTTTAAAATGTAAAAAAATCGCTACAACCCAAACGGCTCGATGGATATTAACAAATGAGGTGTCGTTGGATTCGTAAAGACCATGAGAGTGAAACAGACTATATAATTTTAGTAAAAAGTCAATAGGTTGTATTAAAGATCGCGAAATGTAGTTTACAAAGTTATTGGTGCGGCTACTTTCATACTGCATGTACGTAACCAGGTACATTCATAAGTTTGTATGTGTTATTGATAGAAAGTTATTTTTTTATGTGTGTTAGCAGTTCAGCTTTCCCACCGACATAGGTACTCGCGAGGTCTACAGCTCACAGAGCCACTAGTTATTTGTGCCTCAACCCTAAATAGTCATTTGATACCCCCCGTATCGTGAGTACTAGCTCGATTCTAGGGTTCGATTCTTGCGTATTCGATTATGTACATTGACAGACACCTAGGTATATTGAGTGATTCCTATACAAAATCACTCGCTAAATTTGTAGATATCGTACATATATCGAACGAGCGAGAGTCATCTCATGCTCCCTGTATAATATCTTGCCATAATAATATATCGAATAATGTCCAATCGACTTTTCACAGAGGACATTTCCTGAAACTAACAATCGCACTCTGGCTTCTTTGTTCCTCCGAGGCCGGAATCGAATCCTGGATACGCAGAAAATCTAAGTAATTACACAGATTAATAAAGTAATTGGTCATGCTATATGGTAGACACGAGATTGACTCTTTATTAATATGTGCTCATGCTCAGATACGAATCACATTTAATTTATTTACATGCTTGCGATTCCGAAGGCGACACGAACTATACTAACTAAACTTATTAAAAAGGTATGTTTGAAAATGGAACCTTGTGTGGCCACCGCGCAAGAGCTGTCGGATTTGAAGGTTGTCAGTTTAGTGCCTTTAGTTCCTCTAGTTTAGTGGTTTTGACACCTCAAGAATAGCCCAGGCAAAGTACATTTCATGCTCGCTTAGCAATACTATAGCAATACAACCAACGATTGACACGCGGCAGCAGGTGGAACTTTGGAGAATCCCTAACCATTGCCGTGACTGAATAAGACACCATCTGATGATTATTATATATTTTACTGTATCTCAAATCACATGCGACATTACGCGAGTCTAGACCAGAATAACAAATCGTTGCTACGCAACCACTAGTCATCAAACCAAAGAGGCGGAACGCCACACCACCCCCCTAGGGAGTGGATTAATTTAATACATTAATTAATCAAAAAAATAATAACTATTCTTTCACATAAAACTGAATTCAAACAAATAAGTATGTCTGTCGATCTTCCGAATCAAAAAACAAAACAAATCGCAATAAAAATAAATTAAAAACATGCGCAAAATTTATAAATAGATGACAGTCATTAATTAAGTGACATTGACACCAAAATTACACAAAAATTATAACATCTGAACAATCACACACAGAAATAAATAACAATGTTTAGATTTATACACAAAGGTAACCGCAAATAAAACAAAAACCTAAAGTCGAAACTTAACTTGTCTGCCAGACCTAGTTGTATAGGGCCGGGCTGATGTAGCTGCCGGAGAATTTAGCGGCTTCTGCAGAGGCTTTTTAGGCTGTGGTTGTACTGAAACAGGGGCCTGATCAACCGCTTGTGTTTCTAGGTATGCTGGCTTCACACGGTCAATGCTGACGACAGTTGCCCGACCCTTGATGATGATGGTTACCGTCTTCCCATCATTAGAACGATCGGAAACCTCATAAGGGCCTTTATAGGGTGGTTGTAAGGAACGGCGAACGGAATCATCCCGCAAGAACACATGTGAGGCCGTAGCCAGTTGTTTGAAAACAAAAATTGATGGCTCGGAGTGACGTGAAACCGAAACCGGGCGAATTAGTGACATCTTCTTCCTTAATTGAACGACGAAATCGGCGGTATTTTCAATTCGGTTCGGGGTAGGAGATGATACTATAAATTCGCCGGGTAATCTCAAAGGCTCACCATAGGTCAATTCGGCAGCAGTAGATTTTAAATCCTCTTTGTATGCCGAACGCATGCCAAGTAGCACTAATGGAAGGGCCCTAATCCACGTGTCATTATGACACATTAGGGCCGCTTTAAGTTGGCGGTGGACGCGCTCAATCATGCCGTTGGCACAAGGGTGATATGAGGTGGTTCTGTTACGATCGATGCCAAACTGAACCATGAGTCGGCGAAACACGTCAGACTCAAACTGCGAACCCTGATCCGTCGTCAAAACTGAGGGAACTCCAAAACGAGGAACCCACTCCCTCGTGAACGTCTCGGCAACCTCCTCGGCAGTAATAGAGCGCATAGGCCATACCTCAGGCCATCTAGACACTCTGTCAATTGCCGTAAGGCAATAACGGAATTCGTTGCATACTGGCAAAGGACCTATTATGTCAATATGGACATGCATGAAACGACCAGATGGATGATCAAATTTTCCCATAGGAGCAGTGACATGTCTCGACACCTTACTGAGCTGGCACGCTGTGCAAGAGCGAGACCAGTCCCTACAGTCTTTGTTGACAGAGGGCCACACGTAACGGTCGGTCACAAGACGCGTAGTCGCTCGGGCACCGGGATGACTTAGGTTGTGAAGTTTATCAAACAAGGAACGGCGGAATTCAGGAGTTAAATACGGTCTTGGTTTTCCAGTAGAAACGTCACAAGTGATGGAGATTGTCGTGCCTGGGATGGTGATTTTTGTGAGCTTCAAGGAAGAACCAGAACCAGACTTTTGGAGAGAGGAAAGTTCCTCATCAGTCTGCTGTGACTTGGCAAGAGCTTCGTAACCGATTTCCAATGAAATGGCCTCTATGCGCGACATCGTATCCGCCACCACATTATCCTCACCTTTGATATGCCTTATATCAGTTGTAAATTGACTTATGAAAGACAGCTGATTCAACTGGGAGGGCGGAAGCTTTTCACGACGTTGAATAAATGCGTACAACAGCGGCTTATGGTCCGTGAAAATTGTGGCGTGTTGAACTTCGAGGATGTGCCTAAAATGCTGTACACTTTCATACACCGCCAACAGCTCTCGGTAATAAGCCGGCCATTGGGCTTTCTGTGGTGACAGTTTGCGACTGAAAAATCCAAGAGGAAACCACTCACCATCCACTTGTTGCTGTAGAACAGATCCGATGTGCACGCTAGACGCATCTGTGAAGAGGCCTAATTGTGCGTTAGCGATTGGATGTTGAAGCAAGGTGGCTCTGGAAAGGCTACTCTTGCAGGCTTCAAACTTTTGCAGTAGCTCTGTTGTCCACGGAAATGGCTTTGCACCCTTACCATTTATTACAACTAAAGCATCAGTCAAAGGTGCTTGATATTGCGCAGCATGTGGAACAAAACGGCGATAGTAATTAATCATGCCTAGAAATCGGCGCATGCCTTGTACCGTCTGAGGGGGTGGAAAATCCAAAATGGTTTGGATTCGGTCCTGGGGCGGTCTGATGCCATCGGCACTGACATGATAACCTAGGAACACCACCTCACTAGCACCAAGGACGCATTTGGCGGGGTTTATCACCGCACCATAATCCTGTAAGCGCTTGAAGAGAATCTGCAGGTGTTGCAAGTGATGAGCTTCATCTGTGGAGTAAACCAAGATATCATCAACGTAAGGAAAACAGAAATCAAGACCCCGTGTGACCTCATCGATGAAACGCTGAAAGGTTTGACCAGCATTGCGTAACCCAAAGGTCATGAAGGGAAATTCGAAGAGGCCAAACGGGGTAACGATGGCGGTCTTCGGAATGTCTTCCTCAAACATGGGGATTTGATGGTAAGCCTTTACCAGGTCAAGTGTACTGAAAACAGTGCAACCAGCGAGTCCGTGGGCAAAGTCATTGATGTGACGCACTGGATAACGATCCGGAATAGTCCGGGCGTTCAAGGCGCGATAATCACCGCAGGGACGCCAGGCATTATCCTTCTTCGGTGTCATGTGCAATGGGGAAGACCACGAACTTTTCGAAGGTCTTGCAGTCCCACATCGCACCATATCCTCGAATTCCTTCTTGGCAACAACTAACTTCTGAGGTGCAAGACGACGAGGACGACAGGAAACAGGTGGTCCATCAGTGGTAGTAAGGTAGTGGACAGTATTATGTTTTATAACCCTAGGTAAACCAGATGGACGTGTTACATCAGGAAACTCGCTCAGTAGTCGATTGTAAACAGATGTTCCCTCGGCAACTGCCTTGACGCTTGCTTGGTCAGACATAGCAGTTGAAACGCGTGAGGAAAGTCCAGTGATACCATCGACCAGTTTTTGGCTCCGGCAGTCAGGCAGAAGATTGTAGTGAGCAAGGAAATCCGATCCTATAATGGCTGTGTCGACGTCAGCAACCACAAACTGCCAAACAAAATCGCGGCGCAGTCCTAGATTTAATGTCACATTAAAATAACCATATGTTTTTATGCTACTCCCGTTAGCTGCAGTCAGCTCGTAGTCGGCGGATGGACGCCGACTTGGGAGCCATCGATAGGGATAACAGCATAAATCCGAGCTTGTGTCAATTAAAAATCGGCGTTTAGTTACCTTATCGGTGACAAATAGACGACGGCCAACAGATGGCGCGCAATCGGCTGCCGCCACTACTGATTGCTTGGCCGGTTTTCCGAAAACGAGCTCCAGTTACACGGGGCTATACATTTTGAAGCCTTTTTCCCAAATACACGATGGTACCAACAACACTTTGAGTCGCGGTCGGTAGAGCTGTCCCTTGATCTACGTGATGGCGATCCGCTGCGACTGCGCGATCGGCGACTGTTGTTGGTTGACAGCGCGGCAACGTGGCGGGACAATTCGCTGACCTGTGTGACTAAAGCATTAAATTGTTCCTCCAGAGTAGGGCCAGGTGAAATGACGGAGCACGAACCCCACGTGCCTGGGGAAACTTCAACGATTTTGTCCGCTATATCGGCCACTTTTTCTAACGGAAGGTCCGCCTGCGCGGTGAGGATAGTCTGAATATTTGCAGGCAGTCGTCTTAACCATAACTGTCTTATTATCGATTCGTCCTTCAAATTAGAGCCTGCCAGGGTGCGCAAGTGTCTCAGAAATTGCGAGGGTTTACGCCCAACCAACTCCTCGTCGCCAAGTAGCTGGCTAAGCCTCTTCTCCTGCGACACTGACAATCTGCGAATCAACTCATCCTTCAAGTAAATGTACCTGTTTTCTTTCGGTGGGGCCGAGATTATGTCTTCGATCTCCATGGCTACCCGTTCAGTCAAACCACCTACCACATAATTATATTTTGTGTAATCAGCGTTTATGCCAGCTATTTCGAAGTTTGCCTCCGCCTGAGCAAACCATATGGCCGGACGGTCGGGCCAGAATGGTGGCAACTTCACGGAAACCTTAAAGACCTGCGAAGGTGGTATTACACTTTCATTAGCGGCAATATTAGCAGCATCCAATCGCAGGTTCAACTCCGCATTGGTCGCCTCCAGCCTCTGCAGCCGATCCCTCAACTCTGCTTCAGCCATGTTTAAGGAGTATGACACAAATATCTCTACCTATATCGACTGAAAGGGGTGGAGACTGGAGTTAGAAAACCTAAATAGAAAATACAATGGTTATACAAAAGGTAAAATAAAAAATACACACTTATACACACATTAAAAACGAATTAACGAAAATCGTTCGTAAAAGTTCATAAAACCTCATCACACCGCAGTTTTAAAATGTTTGTCAGCAATGTTTATAAGTCGTACGGACAGCTGATGTTAGAATGACAGGTGACAAGAGATGTCATACGTCACGTAGATGTCATCGGATTCTTCCTTGCAATGCAGGTTAAATAGGTGCGCCAAGCAAGGCGGTTTCACTCGGCCGAATGAAAATCCGCCAGCTCCCTCTCAATTAGCATGATCTCTGATGACGGCGAAATCTCGGGACCTCACACCTCACACGCGCACCAAATTTTTTACCAAAATAATAATAATAATAATTAAATAACTGCTGCACTATTGTTTATTTTTTGCACATCACGTCGGGGTCACCACTTTGGAGAATCCCTAACCATTGCCGTGACTGAATAAGACACCATCTGATGATTATTATATATTTTACTGTATCTCAAATCACATGCGACATTACGCGAGTCTAGACCAGAATAACAAATCGTTGCTACGCAACCACTAGTCATCAAACCAAAGAGGCGGAACGCCACAGAACTAACGCTTGATGACAGTTTCTTGCGTTAGTTGCAAAGAACTAGCGGCTCCTGTAAAAGTCACTCAAGTGCAAAAAGATCATTGGAAAACTGTACTAATATTATATGAAAAACTGCTATGGATATTTATTTAGGCGCTGTGCGGTATTTAGTTCCATCATTTTTTTTCTAAAATTCAAAATACTTATATTTATTTTCCAAAAAAACATTGTCGAATATAGGCCCACACTAGGCCTGGCCTGTTTCGTGGATGTAGGTAAGTGGGATACCTCATAATTATAATAATACAGTTTCTACGGAGACAGGTGTTTGAGGGAAAGTGGTCGAAGGAAAATTAGCAGTGGTGGTGGTAAACGAATATTGTTAATTATTTTAATTAAGATTAAGATTAAAATTAATAAAATATAATAATTAATAAAATAAAATATAATAATAATAAAATTAATAATTAATAAAATTAAGATTAATTTATAATACATATATTTAAACTAGCCTTTGCCCGCGCCTTCTCCCACGTTTGCACCCCTAACCCCCGTTCCAAATTGTTCTCCAACCAACACAATGCAAATTGGTACCTATGTTTGTTCAGCTTGATTTTCATTTATTTTTAATGGAGGGACTCTGCCCCTCCAACCCCTCTTCTTTCACAATTTTTGGTATGTTTATCCAGCAACATTTTTATTAATTTTTATAGGTACGTATTAAATATGATCCGCTTCACAGTCACAGATGAGTTAACATTCATGGAGAGCTGTTGAGAACTTGATCGATTTGTTGTGCATGACGATATGATTTTATTAACCTAAATAAATAAATTAGTGGTTATTCGCTGGATTTTTGAGGAATAATAGTATCCATCATTATGAAAAAAAATAACTGTTAGATACAACTAACGGTCACAAGGTCGCAACGTAAATTACTGATTAATACCGACCATCAGAGGAAGAACACTATAACCCTTAAATGCATAGTGTACCCTTTTGGGAACATACTGTTTAAACATAAATAAAAAATAGATAAATAATTTGTTTGTGTCTTAAAACATTGTTTTATATACTCTTGTATATTAAAATGTAGAAAACTTACAAACAATTGAAAGCAATATTTTTCATATCTTCAAAAATCAATAAAATGTTACGGAAGGTCGAAAACTTGATCCCAGAGAACAAAACAAAATTATCATATGTTTTTTTTAAATCGCCATGAATTCCATGTTTTAAATATTTAATGAATTCAATATAAATGAAACTTGTAATGAAGTTAATTATTTTAAATTTGACCATAAATAATAATAAAAAGTTTTTTTATATATTTTTAGGGGGTTTAAAAAATTCAGGATTTTTTGTTTTTATTTTTTTTAACGTAAACAAAATATCATAAGATTTTTTTTATTATTTTTGCAGTAGTTTTCACATATATTCTTCTACAACATATATTTTTTTTTATCAAAAAAGGAAACATCATGCATTTAAGGGTTAAAACTAGCTCATCGACTGACAGAACCGTGACATAAACTAATCAAGGATGTCTTGATTATTAAGCTATTACAGCCCAGCCCAGGTTATTTCAAGCATAGTTTGTATCTATTAATAAACTACCGACCCGAATTTAACGGTTCCAACTTCAGAACTATATATTCATTTATTCTGGTCATGTTTGCTTGCGTGCAGATTCCTAAGTTTTGGCATAATTGTTTTATATTTTATGAAATGCCTTATTAGGCATCTCAATCACGAGATTTTATACGGTTTCGAGGTAAATAGGTTTTTCCGCATTGATGATGTAAACCTGCCTCTACATTCGTAGTAGTATCTCATTAACAAAACACAGCAAGCGTCTCGCCCTCTTAGCTGGTAGTAATTCAATACATTGTAATATAATGCATGATAGTAGGCTAGCCCATCGCCACAGCAAAATTCCTCTTTAAGTTTCCTCCGTAAATCGCCCCTAGTCCCTATAGATCTACGCTACTAGAGCTACGGGTTCAAGATCTCCAAGGGTGAATCTTACCCGCAGGCTTGCTCCGCTAACCCCATAATGCCACGAAGTCGGAATGAGGTGGAGGTGGGATTTGAGAGGACATGTTTTAGGACTGAGGATGACAAAGGAATAACCCTATTACTTGAACCATATCGAACATCGAATATCATGCAGCACCGAGTTGATATAAGGATGATGCGGTTTCAAGTCCACGCGCAGTCATAATGGAGATCCGTGCGTGTGTGCTGAAGGTGCTGCTGTTGTGTGCGTTCGTGTCAGCTGATGATGACGATGACAGGGAATACAACGACGCTGACTCGCCAGTGGACCCCGCTTCCCGACAACTGCTTGAGTTTAGGAACTTTACGAAGGTAGGAATTCATAGATTAACTACCATTTATTTCAATTGCCATAGAGTTCACTTGCGCAAAGGTCTTTGAATATGTAATTTGAATTCGTACAAAATTATTATACCGCTGGCCTACCGGAACCTGCAACTTAACAATTAGTTTGAGTTTCATACAAACTCTAACTCTTAAATATTGAAACATCTATTTAATACATGAACGTTTTGTTTCAGAAACCCATAGGAATATTCTCCACAAGCTTCGGAAAACCCGTAGATCTCAATGAAGCGTTTGCAACAAACAACGACTTACTGACCAACCAGGTGTTCATAGAAAACCTGCAGAATTCACTCGCAGAGAGAATACCAGAACGGGTAGTCCACGCCAAAGGCACCGGGGCGTTTGGATATTTCCAAGTCACCCATGACATCACCAAGTATTGCAAAGCCAAACTCTTCGAGAAAGTCGGTAAGGTAACTCCTCTGGTCGCCCGGTTATCTGTAGGCCTCGAGAATAAGGGCGGAAATGACCTAGCAAGAGACCTCCGAGGTTTTGCTTTAAAGTTTTACACAGAAGAAGGTAACCTTGATCTACTCAACATACAGTCCCCAGTATATATCTATAGAGATCCTATATTGTTCGGCCCAGTTCTTCGAGCATTCAAGAGAAATCCGAAGACTAACTTAAGAGATTTCAATGCCGGACTAGATTTTTTGGTGCTGAAACCGGCGGGGTTGACAGGTACACTGGTTTTGGCATCACCTTATGGAATACCCAAAGGCTACAGAAAGACAAACTACTTCCCAATCCATGCCTTTGAGATCAATAACAAAGATGGAGAGAGTTTCTTTGTCCGATTCCGATTTATGTCACAACAAGGTGTCGATAATTTCCTTACCCCGGAAGCGATATTGCTTAGCGGCATCGATCCAGACTATGCCACCAGAGATCTCTATAACGCCATACACGACAAGAGATACCCATCATGGGAAATGCAAATGGACCTGATGACAGAAGAGCAAATCAAAAGTGCCAAGTTTGATCCATTCGATGTAAGCAGACTTTGGGACAACGGGACTTATATCACCGTGCCGGTAGGCCGTGTTGTCCTCAACCGAAATCCTGATAATCAATTCGCCGATGTAGAGCAAGCTGCTTATAACCCAGCCAATTTAGTACCAGGCATCCCTGGCCCGCCTGATCAGTTGTTTAAAGGCAGACGTATAGCTTATGGAAACACACAAATACACCGTTTGGGTATCAACAGAAACAAAATACAAGTAAACTGTCCTCTCAGCGCCAGAACATACAATCGCGATGGACCACCGCCGGTGCTACACAATATGGGTGATGCTCCAAATTACTTTCCAAATTCATTCAACGGTCCAGAGCCATACGTCGACCAAACCAAACCGATTAGAAAACTGACGATACTGGAGCAAAACGCTGTTGACCTCCAACCAACAGCAGACTACTACAACAAGGTTCTTACCGAGCCTGAGAGGCAGGAGACAATTAACAATGTGGCTCTACAGCTGGTCAGAGTGACTGCGCCGGTTCGGAGAAGGTTCTTGAAACTTCTGACACAAACGGATGCCAGTTTCGGAGCGCAAGTGACCGCACGTCTGGCGATTGTAACAGCGGCGGTGACGGCAGCTACCGCAGCGGTGACGATAGACCCCGTGACCACTGGGACATCCGTGTCTAAAGGGCCGTCTGTGACGCCAAATTTGTCGCCAAATCCTGGAACTGGCAAGCCATAAACACAAGCAAAGATAAAACTGGTATTGGAAACTACAGGTATCGAGGATCTGTGGTTCGTCTTAGGAGATAAGTTAAGGGTTACAGATAAATTTCTTGCCATTGTTTGGGTCATTTGGAACGTCGCGTCAAAGGCACAAAAGTATAAGTAAGAAGCGGCCATTGCGCTATCGGAATCTGCTTTATTTTGCCCTCTAAGGTTATGAAATTGAAAAGTATTTGGTGATAAGTGGCGGCGGCTTGATAGTAAAATTGTGCTTAATGAACGGTGTAAATATTTATTAAACTTGACTAAACTCAAAACTGTTATTCTTTTATTCTGTCAACAAGCCTCTGGCTGGGTATTGAGGTGGATATTCTCACTTGACAGGGGTGTGCAACATTCGTAAACGTTTTATAGGCTACAGGTGGAAATAGCTTCAAGGCTGTAACCACAACTCTCTGACAAGTGACAGCGAGCCACGGGGTGCGGTCCCCTGACTCAAGAGATATTTTTAGCCTCTCCAGTGTTTGTTGATATCCGCGGTTTGCAATTATACTTACACATTTTGTTCACTTTGTTCCTTTCGGGGACCAGTTTTGAAATATGTTATGTATGATTGGTTAAAAACGGGGTGAATAGACACAGTTTTTAACTATATTACGATTGTCAAATGTATCATAAATAAGATATTTTATTTCTTGTTTCTTAGCCGGCTTAGTATTTTATAATGTTTCTCTAACAGAAATTACTAGTTTTTCTTTGAAATATTTTCAGGGTTATCACGAACAACTTTCCTGAGATTGTGTCTATTCACCCTTGCATTCCTATACATTACATTACACACCGTTTCACGGTACGCGAAGTGGGACTTTGAAATACCTTTTTTACTTCTTTCAACTTCATTTCAATCCTTTATTGAATAGCGTACCTATAGGTATAATATTTTTATGCTACCTTACCTTACCTTACCTTTACATTCGTGCTACAATAGCATCGAAATTTCTAGGCTAACTGCAACGTTTCATTTCATTAACTTTTATATCCAGTTTTTACTCCCCTCCTGGCTTAGTTACTTACGAATCTTACGATAGAATTAGGAAAATTAACTTCAATCTGTTTGAATGATGCTAACAACCCCCTAAAATATGGCTACACCTATCTGTTACTCCCTGTATGTCATAGATGTTACGGAAGCTTCTTCATTTCGAGCCTGGTGCACCACTATTGCAAAATTGCAATCACCAGCACTGGAATCTACATGCATGTCTCATTTAATTTTTAGGGTTCCGTACCCAAAGGGTGCCTAGTGGAACCCTATTACTAAGCCTCCACTGTCTGTCTGTCTCTCCGGGGCAGCGGGCGAATCACTGGCTTAACGTGGTCATATCTGTGCCTCCGCCACTCCTTATAGTAATAGGCGTCAAACTAGTTTCTGTGTAAGTTAACAACTCATTATATTTAATTAAAAAGCTCTGACCAACACCAGACACTTCTAATGAAAATTCATTAGCGCTGTGATTGTCGTAAGTTCTTTTAAAGCCATTTTCTTTTCAGACTTTTCTCTTTGTAGTTGCCATAAGTCTGATATTGCGTTAAGTGACTCTTAACGGTGTTACTATAAGGTGCGATTCCGCTCGGGTGAACTGCAGGAAGAAAGTTGTTGAAGTGCAATGCAAAGCATTCCCCGGGGCGATGGAGATGGTCTTTCACACTTTTGTGCGCGACTGTGCCGGGATTAATATTTGCACTTTTCAACCTACGTATAATGGACCCATAGTACAGTCAGACAGAGCTGTTGTAATACAACGATAATTATCTACTATTATAGCCACAAGCCATCCCTCCCACCAGGTATAATAACTACAAACAGAAATTTTAATGCACGCAGACTTCTTTTTAACCGACTTACCAAAGGAGGAGGTTTACAATTCGTCCGGATATTTGTTTTTTATTTTTATTTTTATTTTTTATGTATGTTCCCCGATAGCGCCTAGACGGGTGGACCGATTTGGAAAAATATTTTTTTGTTTGAAAGGGTTTACCTTCCCATTGGTCCCATTGACACCAAGTCAGGATCTGATGATGGGATGCTGGAGAAATCGAGGGAACTCTTCAAATATTATAGGCAGACCTATAGTGATTTTTGTGTTTTTCATAATAACTCGTGCAAATGCACATGGTAAGCATAATATTGTGATGCGGAACTGCTCATGAAGACCACATATGGCCACCAGATCTGCTCAATACTAGGTACAAATACAATGCGTGGCTGACGGGCAGGCAACGCATAGCCTAAACCGGGTTGGACCTAGAGCCATGAAACTTTGTACAGGGGTTCCTTAGTAGCGTGGGGTAGCACTGAGATGGGATTTGACAAAATTTATTCCCCAAGGGGGGGGGATAAGGGGTTACAGTTTGTATTAAACTCAATCTAATCAAATAGCGTTTGTGGAAGTCGGTTTTTTCTAAAGTTTACTTTTTGTTTCAATTATCTTGGCTTAAAATTGGAACCATTGAAATGATTTTGATAGAACGTGGCTGACAACCACATGAAATCCTTTGACCGCTAGAATACTACGGACAAACAAACAGACAGACCACACGCAGACGTCGACACTTCAAACTTATATTATTACAAATGTCCCACTGCTGGCTGGGCCTCTCTCCCCCTCCTCCACTTTATAATTTTTACTTATTTTATTCTTAATTGCACAGAAAAAACATATTACAGACACTTTATATTGGAAAAAAAAACATTTACAAAAACGAGCTTATCTAAAGAGATCTCTTCCAGCGAACCTAGGATGGAGAGGATAATTGATTAAAAGGTAGACCTACATTATGTGCACAACGATAAATATTATATTAATAGACTACTTACTAATAAATACGTAATACATATAACATAACAATACGATTTAAATAATACATAAATAAATAGAAAATTAGGCATATTATGGTAGAGAAAGATAGTGTTCTTTCAACGTTTTCATTACTTTTCAATTCGAGAGCGTCCATCCTTTTGGCACGTTTTTATTACTTGAGCCATAGAGACTCGGGTTGCAAAGCAATGGCATTAGATCGTAAGACGACGACGACGGTCTAATATTATATATCTATGTGTATGATGTTATTGTACCTATACTATATGTATGTGTATGATGTTATTGTACCTATACTATATGTATGTGTATGATGTTATTGTACCTATACTATATGTATGGGTTCTATGTGTATGATGTTATTGTACCTATACTATATATGTATGGGTTCTATGTGTATGGTGTTATTGTACCTATACTATATGTATGTGTATGATGTTATTGTACCTATACTATATGTATGGGTTCTATGTGTATGATGTTATTGTACCTATACTATATGTATGTATGTGTATGATGTTATTGTACCTATACTATATGTATGGGTTCTATGTGTATGATGTTATTGTACCTATACTATATGTATGTGTATGATGTTATTGTACCTATACTATATGTATGTATGTGTATGATGTTATTGTACCTATACTATATGTATGGGTTCTATGTGTATGATGTTATTGTACCTATACTATATGTATGTGTATGATGTTATTGTACCTATACTATATGTATGTGTATGATGTTATTGTACCTATACTATATGTATGTATGTGTATGATGTTATTGTACCTATACTATATGTATGGGTTCTATGTGTATGATGTTATTGTACCTATACTATATGTATGTGTATGATGTTATTGTACCTATACTATATGTATGTATGTGTATGATGTTATTGTACCTATACTATATGTATGTGTATGATGTTATTGTACCTATACTATATGTATTGTGTATGATGTTATTGTACCTATACTATATGTATGTGTATGATGTTATTGTAACTATACTATATGTATGTGTATGATGTTATTGTACCTATACTATATTTATGGGTTCTACCTTTTTACGATATAAAGAAAATGGGTCAATTGATATCTTTTTGATACGAAACCCGTGGATTTCGATTGATATTTTTCTTATTACTATATTATTGTGCGATTCAATCAACAATGGGATAGTAGTATGTACTAACGCTGAGTTGTTCGAAATTAATTTAAATAAATAATATAATCATAATAATAATAACGCTATGTATTCTTGAAATTGGTTTAAGTACCACATAAATGGATACTTAAAATGTAAGTGGTTATTATTACAGAACAAAAACAACAAGAGGATCAATAAATTAAGTACAGTACCTATGTTAAATTCACACAGTGTATTCCTGCGATTAAATGAGTTTAATCACCACTTATATTCAATTAATCGTATATATTCAATATATTCAAGTTGAGTCGGGTTACACTGTAAATTATACAGGGAAACAAATTAGCCACATACTGATTTACACACACATACAATAGCATCTCGCCTTTTCCCATAACGGGTGGCTGAATCACCATTTTGGCGATGTTCAGCCAGTTATTTTTAAAATCAATTTTGCGTGCAGGGGCCTTGCTCCTCACGATGTCCTGCATTATTTGTACTATTTTTACGAAGAGATCTTACTAAATAAGTGCCCAGAATTTAATAAATAGTACGTACTAATAAATACATTATGGTTTGTGCTCCAGAATCTACATATTTGCGTTGGAGCCTGCCATGTAGTAAGGTTGAGTTATTTATTAATATGAAGAGTTGCTGACTTTGGGTAAATGAGGTAGAGAGTTAGTAAAAATTGTGGAAACTTTTGGGTCGTATGTTGTATTGTACCTATATGTGAAAAAAGCCATAAATTACGGACGTCAATAACTTTGCCAAATTTTAGGTTAAGGAAAATTCCGTTTCATCCACGGATATTACTCGCATACCGTTACTGAACGTCGTCGGTTCTTTGGAAAACGTGTAGAAGTTATAATAGATATTAATTTATATTTTTATATTAAACTTGTCTATCTATCTGTAAATTACAGAGTATTCATAAATCTTAATTACTTACTGCACACAAAAACCAGTGTTGTAAATCCAAACCAGCTCCTCTCTCTAAAATTACCACTTTGTAAATAAACCCAAGTGTTTCTTCTCTATTCCCTAGTATATTTTATGCAAGCACTGAATTATGAACACTAGTCTTAGCATTAAGGTTTCATCTGTGAATAATGCAATGTCTGGGAATAATGAAATGCAACATTTTCTTGAACATAGAATCTAAATGTGTATTTCATCTGAGGGTCTCGTGATTTGAAACCATCAAGACTAAAATAGCCGGCCTTTTATGTTATGAGATGAAGAGAAGAAATTCAATTTGTATTATGAGCACAGTACACATTTTTTTGTGATAAACATCTTTTTATTATGTATTTGGTAAAATGTTTTACTAGTGGAATATGGTGAGATGATAATGATAACAGAGTCCTGTCTTGTATCTTTGTTTGCTGGCCATTAAAATATAATACCTAATGCAGTTTTGTTTATTGGGAAACAATCTAATATTCAGAAGAGTAATCAAGGTTTGCATTCACTTTTTAACACCCTTTTATTGGGTTGTGTTGTAACTGAATAACATCGTGCAGCGTGATGAGATTGAAGGTTTCCTCACGATGTTTTCATCATTAGAACGTCCATTTTAGTCGTTTGTTGCCAATTTGTGTTTTCAGAATACGGATAATCATGACATCATCTCACCGCATTCAGAATTAAACGTCTTTAATTTAACACACATCAAAATGTGGTAGATGAGATGAGGATCCGTGGGATGCAGGAAATATCAACGAGAGTTACGATCTCAGACGGTTAAAAATACACACGAAATGCCAAGTTTGCAGTAAGGTCAATGAGCAAGCGGTGAAAATAGGATGTTTATGTTTCGTCATAGAAGATAAGAGACGCGTTTATAATTGTATTGATTAAAGCTGGGTCGTATCGTTCTATAAGTAATAAAAATAATAATAAATGTAGCCCATGACGTAACATTTATAAAACAGACACATTGCTTCTGGCCCTATCATGGAGACCAGAGTCAACGACATCACAAGCATGTAAACATCCTGAGTTTTCTCTTTGCTTCCATTCGGGATTCCTACCCGGGACCTGTCGCTTGGAAAGCACTGCCTATATAGACAACGCCGCAGCAGGGGTCCTCTAAAATGTCCCAACCGAGGGGCACGGGCCTATCCGGATACGGGTAAGATTGAGCTGTACTTCACAACGCTGGGTTTACGGGTTGAAGCAGGTGTGTCGGGCGCTCAGGCGTGTTCCTTAGCAAATACCTCTGTCCATTCTTCACCCAGGGTAGCGTAAGGACAAAAGAGTCCTTGGAACAATATTGACAAATTATAAAAAAAAAAAAACAAATACATTAAAATTATTTTGACAGTGGGTACCAAGACGTCAATGAATGTCTAATTTTTGACGTTGTTACCCACTGTCAAACTAATTTTAATGTTTTTTTTATAAAAAAATGGCTCGAGTTTGGAGGTTAATGGTTTTTTGACAGAACGATTTTAGAATGTCAACTAACTAGCTGCCATTCTAATATCTTCAGAACGATTTTAGAATGTCAACTAACTAGCTGCCATTCTAATATCTTCAGAACGATTTTAGAATGTCAACTTACTCTCTAGCAAGAGACTTGCAAAAAAAGAGTAGAATTAAGGAATTAGACTAACTGAAAACTGAAAAGACGGTGGGATCGAATCTTCGACGTACTTGAAAGTTGTTGTTGATAGATTCAATTATGTATTCACGAAGCATTTTTTTACTTTTTTGTTCGATCTAAAAAAGATATTTGTTTTAGGGGTATTGTTTAAAGGTAGTTAACTGTATACCGAACTGGGTGGAATTTATCTTGATAAAAGGAAAATATCCTGGGGATACAAGGAAAGTCGCTTATACAGAGACTACCAGCGCGTGGCACAACTATACGACATATTAGTTAGTTTTTCATTAAGTCGTACGTAGTGTTCAGGACAGTCGCTTCTAGTACGTAGTGTTCAGGACAATCGCTTCTAGTACGTAGTGTTCAGGACAGTCGCTTCCAGTCGCTATAGCGATTTATCAAACAACCGAACAAAAAATTGTTTTTTTTTTTATAAATATAGAAAATAGAATCACTTCTGGCCTCACACTAGGATACCCTGTTTCGTGGTAACCAGAAACAGCAACATCACAAACTAAAAAAGTGGCCAAGTGCGTGTCGACCTCAACCACGATGGGTTCCGTAATATTCCGTATGGTAGCATCTTATACACCTGACCCAAATATCACTATCATTCTTCACCAGCGAATAATTACTTTGTTTTTCATAGTGTTTGTATGAATGACAAAGTTATCTTTGCGGTTTTTAATAAATGTTTTATATGTATATATCAAAAACTGCTTATTTTATTTTGACAGACGGACGGACACACGGACAGACAGACAGATTCACGAAACTATAAGGGTTCCATATTTATCTACTGAACCCTAAAAAGCGCCCTCACACAAAATAAACATCCAAGACCTGGGGGTTTCTTTTTGCCTAGCCGGGTTTCGAACCTCGCTCTCGCCCTTTCTTGGAAGCCTCGAATCGCAAAGCCACCGAGGTCGTCATTTATTTTTACACACTGACCCATCCCCCCCTTTCTAAATAAAGTTCAGCTGAGCTTGGTTTCGGTTTTCACCTCTACTGTCCACACCTTTACTAACTCTTTCATGCTGCTTTGCTTTGGCTGCGTTTAATATAACTCTTGTTTAACCATTCGAAAAACAAAAATTGGTCAAGTGCGGGTCGGGCTCGCACGCGAAGGCTTCCGTACCATCGTCGTCTGTGCCTAAAACGACAATACCTTCAATCTTGTCGTCAGTCGTCTCTTGCTATTAAAAAATGTCAGGCGCTGTTGTATTGAAATTGACTTATTACCTACTACCTATCTAATTCTAAACACTCTTTTTTCATGTATTTCAGTATTTTGGTGTTGTTGCGGCAATAGAAGTACACATTCTGTAAACCATTCCAACTCTCTAGCTATTACGGTTCGTGCTGAAGGGCTCTCTGACAGACGGACGGACGGACGGACTGACGGAAAGCGAAGCCTTAGCAATAGGGTCCCGTTTTGACCCTTCGGGTACGGAACCCTAAAAGCGATGATGGATGATGATGGCGATACGCAAACTGGAGTAGTTATTGAATAGCTGGTCTAGAATAAACTTATGGGCACAATTTACATTTCTTTAAAATTCTATCTTTTACGAAACCTATGTGGCGTAATTGGGATCATGATTCTGCCTCTCAATCCCGTTTTCAATTTATAACCGGGGAAGAATAAAACAAGTTTGTTTCGTCGCTGTTCTGGTTCTACAGCGTACCCTCCTACTGTTGGGGCCTGAAGCAGCAATGTCACCCTCAACAAACAAACAGATTCTCCCTCCAACATTTAGTCATACTCACCTACCCTCTTAAGTAGATGAGCGGGCGTTTCCACTAGATTGGTCCCCGGGCGCCGGAGGGGGTGGGGTAGCGGCCCGGGGGAGAGGGGAAGGCGACACGTTTTCCGAAACAACGGACGTGGAACGGAACGGCGACATACCTATTTAGAACGTCTATATTTAGTATAAACCCATGCCCGTAGTAATACTCCGCTCTCAGCTCAGAGATCTCAAGCGCGTGAAAATTAAAGACGAGATGAGAGCAGTTAATTATTACGAGTAGTCTTTGGGGTGTGAGAATGTAGTATGTGGCGTTTTGCGCCCTGTGCTGTGAGCGATTACCTAATAGTTTAGACACCTGTGGCATGATTATTGTGCATTCGATATACGGATATCGACACCTATATCGAGTGATTCCTATACAGGATCACTTAATAAAGGTCTCGATATTCGTATATCGAACGCGCAAGAGTCTTCCCCGGTTATACGACACAGTCGAACCAATACTTTTGTAAATTTTGCATTACTACTAGGGATGGTTCGAGACAATTTTCGAGACAGGTTGGGATGGCAGTCGGGAAGACATGATAAAGTATTTTAAATAAGGTTTATCTATCGTCCTCAAAAACGCAGTGGGATAGTGAGGAGTGGTGGGGTAGGTATTGTTTGTTTGTTTTTAAAGATCTTTATTTATTTCAGACATAAAATGATACAACCCAGTGTAGATTTCATTCTAGGTTACAGCTAGGTCATAAGTAGGTATTAACGTATTAACACAATGTTTAGCAGGTTAGAATATCCTCTTAAAACTTATAGGTGGGGTAGGTATTATTAGCATCTGTATTAGGGCATGGGACGAGTTGAGGGACCACAACAAGAACTGGTGGGAATCGGCCCAGGAGCGCGATGCATGGAAACGGGGAAGAGAGGCCTTTGCCCAGCAGTGGGATGCTATAGGCTAATAATAATAATAATAATTAGGGCATGCGAATAAAGTGGGCGAGGTATTCAGATAGGCAATGCGGGGGGACAAAGACTCTTTATTATACCAAGTCTTTTCCGCGAGTCCATCCCTAGCTGTCGCAAAACTAAAGGTACCATTGTACAAAATGGAACAAAAACAAAAAGTCATTCATAACCCCAAGAGGTTCTGGAGAATATCCTGTGATCTTTTCAACTTCAACAGTCTTAAGTTAGGCGACGAAAATATTTACGTAACCGCACTCAAGAGACTAATTTAGCCCTCAGTTTTCTTGAAAACACTGAAATGAAATTGCCCAAAAAATGTATGCGAATCATCCACAAATTAAAACTTAAAACTGTTTTAGACTCTTTCAATGTTCTTGTCTGCAAAGTGATGGACCGTTCTCAATTAGAAAGGGAATAAATTCAGACAGTGCATTTCAGAGAGTTGTGTTCGGTCTGTAGAGAAAGAGAAGCTTACATGATTGCTGTAAGCTTCGAATTATCATGTCTTTATTGACATATAATCCTGAAAAGACACGCCAATATCCAGAAAACGATTTAAGGCAATAAGTAAAAGCATATTTTTGGCAATAAAGACGTAACTAAAAAAAAACATATCTACGAAGGCGAGCTTATCTCTAAAAATATATTTCCCCCAGCAAACCTAGGCAGGAAGCGGACATGAAAGTAAAGTTTGATAGAAATGTCAATTCCTTAATCCGGTCCTAAAACAGTCAGCTTCAGATAAAGCTCAAATAGTATACATACGCATACACATCATAAACTATTAGAAATTCTACGTGTCAAAGTTATGTCAACAACTTCTGTGATATCTGGGGTATCATGTATGATTCTCGCGCTTTCGAAATACGGATATCGGCACCTACATCGAGAGATTCCCATACAAAGTCACTCGATATCCTCGTAGGTGTTGATATTCGTATCGAGGTGTTGAGTACCTGTATCTGAAGCAGACTGTATAATCTTTATGTTGTTCTCTTATTCCGTGACTTATCTTATGTATCTCCCAGTATACATATCAAATTATAGTATAGCATAGTACCAATCTGTTAGAGGAAGGCTCTTAACAACCCTATAACTGCAAACAGCTCTTTTTAGTCCCGAGTCGCTTCCGATTTTGATGGCAGTTTTTATGTCACTCATAAAAACCTTCATCAGTGAAATGACGGCGATGGGAAAATATAACTTGGCCCTAAAACCTTTACATAAAGAATTTACCTTTGTACCTAAAGGATGACCATTCTATGTATTTGTATCACTTTCCTTTCGCTGGCCTCACGCTTTGCTGTCACTGTCCATTACAATATTGTGATTTGAGAGCCATTGGAAGGGGAATATTGCCAGAAAAAAAAAAACGTTACATTATAATCTGTCGATAAATTGTAAAAAACATCGACAGGGTTTAGGATTATGTCTTTTTAGGGTTCCGATCCTTAAAAGGAAAAAAGGAACCCTTATAGGATCACTTTGTTGTCCGTCTGTCTGTCTGTCTGTCTGTCTGTCTGTCTGTCTGTCTGTCTGTCTGTCCGTCCGTCTGTCCGTCCGTCTGTCACGACCCCTTTTCTCAGGAACGCGTGGAGGTATAATGTTGAAATTAATATCGATTACTCAGGTCTATGGTCCCTTGGAGCTGTGAAAAAATTAAACTTCTAGGTCCACGCAATCAAAACATACCGCGATATTATGTCATAATTTTGCTGGATTTGTATGAACTCGCGTGGAACTCGCAAGGGAATCAAAACCTATAGGGTACTTCCGGTTGGCCTAGGGTCATGAAATTTGGAATGTAGGAAGGTCTTATAGCACAAGTTAAGGAAGAAATCCGAAAACTGTAAATTTCTGTCTGTCTGTCTGTCTGTCTGTCTCACCGTCTGCTAAGACTTTTTCTCAGAAACGCATGGAGGTATTAAGTTGAAATTAATATCGATTACTTAAGTCTGTGAACTCTTAAAGTTGTGAAAAAATCAAACTTAAAGGTCAACGCAATCAAAAGATACCGCATATGTCTCAATTTTGCTGAAATTGCTGATATTCGTAAGGGAATCAAAACCTGGAGGGTACTTTACGTTGACCTAGAATCATGAAATTTGGCACGAAGCAAGGTCTTATAGCACAAATAAAGGGAAAAATCTGAAAACTGCAAATTTCTGTCTTTCTAAAAAATATTCAATTTCGTTTACATGGATGACATCACACTTTAGTTTTTTATGTGGAAACCTAATTACACGTGTTACGCTCTCCAAGTGTGATCGGAACCCTTGGTGCGCGAGTCCTACTCGCACTTGGCCGGTTATTTTTTTTTGGTACTTACAAGTCAACTTAACACGAAGGAACCGCGGCCGCCGCTCGCTGTCCGCTTGCTGTGACTGGCTTCATGGACACCCGCCCTGCTGCAGCCCCACTCACTACCCATTACCTAGAAGCCGGTAGTGTGCTGAAGCCTCCACAAAGTCGAAGTTTGACAGACGCTCGTATTCATGCTGTCACTATCTCGCTCGTAAATGACTAGTGTAAGATTTTAGCGGAACTTATCTTGAGCTACGGAGTACTATTATCTCTTCTGTGCTTGAGCAGTCTGTCTGTACAATGTTTGTTTAGTTTAGAAGGTGTAATTATGCTTTGCAGATGCAGCTCTGTCTCCCTTTTGTGAGAGTAAATTATGCTACTACATCCAACCAAGTAACTTGGCTGACTTTTCGTATTATATTCGTGTGATGTTAAACATAAACATTTACATACAGGCACATACATTGCTTCTGGCCCCACACTAGGATACCCTGTGTCGTGGGAACCAGAAACAGCGACATCACAAACATGTAAAAATCCAAGACCTGGGGGTTTTTTTTTGTCCCCAGCCGGGATTCGAACCCTCTCGCATGGTAGGCAGATGCACAACCGCTACGCCACAGAGGTCGTCGTCGTCGTGTTACAGATGATCTTGCCGTCAACCATTCACTACCTACCGATCCCTTTTCCATTCCATACATTATTATTCAGACAAATTGGTCTCGAATTGTCCTCGATTTAAGCGACTCTACTGACTTTACAACCTTATTTGATATTCGTCTGCCGTCGCACGTTGTAATTTAGCAGGGATTTCTTTAAATGGAGGATTTTGGAGATGAGCCAAAATTACATTCATAACATCGACAAAGAACGTTATAATGACTTGCACGTTCTATCTCAAATCGACTTTCGCTCTCCTTTTCAATCATTTGGATTTAGAAAAGAATAAAGTGACATCATGGCATCTGAAAGAATCTGGATCTCTTCAAATCTTTAGGTAGAAGTGTAGTATAGAATGCCATAAAGAACGATCCCATGTGTGTGTTAAGCTCTTTTGGGGTTAATTTTGCCAGTGAATGTGTACCTTTTATTAGATCACAATTTGGTCTGTTTCTCTATTAGAACCTAGAAGTTGAAGTCTTTGGAGTGTTTTGTTTCTCGTTAGCACTACCCGGGAAGGAAGGAAGGGCTGTAGATTCCAAGTTTTTCCTTTTGAGGTGGTCACAACTGCTTCACCCGTAGACTATATATCTAATTGACTGCCTGCGGGGGAATGCGGCTCGCCAAACGTTTGCTGTTTTCAACAAACAATCGCATACGCAACCTATGTACGATGACGGGCCGCCAGACAGTTTCGCAGCGGCTGACCAATCACAGCTCTCTTATCTCGTCCCCCGCCGCTAGTAAATTGGTGAGTTGTGTTTCAAAGGAAAATATATCTATGCGCTCTCCACTGGATAAGTGCTTCCTGGCTTCACCCATACGCGCGGAGCTTGTTCAAACTGAAATGACGCGTCGACGCGTCCCTCACAAACACACGCGCAAATAAAGGAGTCATTTCAGATGCAACAAGCTCTACCATAGAAACTAACTAAATTTTTTAAAAGGGCAGTAGTATAGCATTCATGTCATGGAACGGCAATTTCATTAAAACTGTGAATTTTTTCTCAGAATGGACAGCAGTCCTGAAATGAGTGAAATGACATTAAATTCCACGCAAACTCCTTCCTAGAATACAATACTCGTCCAAAATATCCGTCTTTCCGAGGAAAATAAATAAAATAGGAAGACTACTGATTAACACTGTTTCCAGGTATAATATAATGTTTGACGGAATACTAATATGCCTGTGTTAGGCGTCGCAGAAATTTCCAGAATTGTTCAACTTAACTTTAAGCGGGAAGGAGTAACCTTGAAAGGGCGTCGTGCGTGACGCAAAGGGGGGGAGGAAGGGTGACAAGGGTAGGACGGGGCCTCCCTGTTTAAGGGCTAACCCTTGGGCCTAACCTGTTAGCCTGTTACTATGTAAAGCTGAAAAAAGAGGCAGTTACTTGCATACTTGCTATTCAGTGGATTCACACACGTACGTCATTCACACGTATTCACTTAATGGTTGCAGTATTGAGAGAGTTGATCAAATCCGAGATCTTGGAGTTCAAATTGACAACCAACTGCTGTTCACCCCGCACTATGACATAATAACCACGAAGGCCATAAAAATGCTCGGAATGATATTCAGGTTTTCTAAAACTCTAAAAAGTCTGACTGCATTCCGAGTATTGTACTGTTCATACGTACGTAGTATCTTAGAATACGCATCCCCAGTCTGGTGCCCTAGCTATGTAACACACATAAGGAAAATTGAAAGTATACAAAACAGCTTCAAAAAATTGACAAGGAGGTTTGTTAATTTTCACGACTACAGTCCAGAACTTAATCTTGACTCCCTAGCGAACAGACGTATAGTGGCCGACATGAAGCTACTTTATGATATAACCCATAACTTGATTGACTGCAACGATCTTACCTCGCGAGTCGGTCTGAGAGTACCACGAAGGAGTGTGCAGCGAGCGCCAAGGCCTATCTTTCATCGACCACACTGTCGTACTAACTATCACCGAAATGCAACTATCAATAGATGCATTGACCTCTACGAAAAACACTTCTCTTCCCTAGACATATTTTACCTTGAGCGGCCGCGATTTATATCGGAGGTCCGCAGATTTCTTAAACATGAAGAGGACTGATAATGCGTAGGTATGTCGACGGCACACTAACCATAACATACCCAACCCAGTTTACTAATGCAATATACATATTTTATAACCTTTAAATCCATCTGATGGATAATTGTTTTAATTGTTTATGTATAATGCGATGTAATGATGACTTAGGTACTGTAAAGATTCTACTATGGATATTGCATTGGTTTAATGTGTGTGTGTTTTTACTGTTATTTATTATATATAATTCATTATAATAACTCATTCATTCGTTTATCAATACATTTTTTTTGCAGTCAGTACATTGTGCGAAATTATTCAGATCAGCTTATTTTCCAACACCTATAACAATTAATATTTATATGTCGCAGTTTGTTGGTTGAATCGGACACTTGGCTAGCACCCTAGACCGTTGGTTGGAGGACGGCATATGGCTAAGTCGCTGGCATTTTTATTTAAATAAGCATCGAAAACGTTAAACTATTTGTCTTACAAAACCGAATTGGTTGCTTATTACCCTACCAAAGTTAAAATGCGTCTTGTCTTGTTGAACGTTAAACGTTTCTCTCACTCACTTGTCTGACAGAACTTTAGCGACTTGGTTAGGTGTCGGTCTTTGATTGGCGGTCTGGGGTGTTGTTTGGGTGTCTGATCTGGCCAGCTAACTGCGACATACATACATGGTATCACAAAAACATAATACTTTCGGGGTGCGGGTGGTGGGGGGTTGGCCTCTGCAGGGTGGCCTGGATGCACGAGGAGGGTTTCCTCCTCTTGTGCTTGGTTTACTCTCGTACTCACTGAGTGTAAGAGTAACCTAAGTACTCACACTGAGACCGCGGTGGTAGCATTATATCGGCCTACGTGGGTTGTGGCTGGGGTTTTGACGAGTGTGCACTCAGCTCGGCGCTATACCTGTGCGCGCGGGTGCGCGGGTAAGCTTGTGGCGTATGGTGTCGTGGTGGGTGCGTGGCTGGGTGGGTAGTGCATTGTTAACAGATCAACTGAATTCGTATTTAACGATCGATAAACATCTTGCTGCTGTTTCTTTCATTGCCAGTAGATCAACGAAAGTACTTTACTACGGGTGGTGATGTACCTGCGGTTGCTTACCCAGAATGTGTAATAGAAGTGTGTTGTTAAATAGAATAAGTCAACTAGGTAAACTGCCCTGAAATATGGGTAGACCAATATCAGCATATGTATCTCCTCCTTTATTTGTGTTCAAATGTGTGTGATGTGTATTAAACTTTAAAATTAACTAGTACTGGAAAAAGAAACTGATGTTTAACCAATGTATAATACTGAAATATTTTCGATTATTTACCTTATAATATGTACATGTTAAGAGTAACACAGTTGGTACAGTACAATTTATAATTTACCTATTATTAAACTTAGTTCCGGATTGCGCTCAGCCGTGGTGCGGCGGCGGCGGCGGGGCATGGTGCGGTGGGCAGGGGCGAAGCTGCTATTGCTAGCCGCATATCTCTGTCCCTGTCCACCGTCCCATGTATTCCACGTCGCGCGCGCGGATGTGGGCAGTCCGGGGGTATAAGGAAAAAAAATAAAATCTTTCGCACTCTTTCGTTCTCCACTACCGCATAAATTAAAAAGATTATATTAGGATATCCTATAATTGGCATTAATACTAAGTAAAATATTAACTCTGCGATAGATTAAGTAAATATATGCTGTTGGATACTAATAAACAAATACAAATACAAATACTTGCTATTCAGTGGATTCACACACACTTGAACATTAATTACAGGCACACACAATGCTTCTGGCCCCACACTAGGATGCCCTTAGTGGGAGCCAGAAACAGCGACACACACATCCGTCTAGCCATCTACACTACACTTGAAGCAGTACTACAGACAGACCCGTCTAGCCATCTACACTACACTTGAGGCAGTACGACAGACATCCGTCTCAAGGTACCAAAAAAGTCAGGTGCACAAATAATAAACCTTAACCGTAACCTTACATATTAGAACACAATATCCGAATTAAATTATCGCCTTTGCAATGTTTTATTTATCGCGGTCTGTGTTGATTGGCTGTTATCCGATATCTTAATGTATCGTTTATTTCATTATCACGTAAAACGCGTAAAACACTGTAATTTACCATGCACTCATCATGTGTGCATCTACAAGTAGGTATATAAGTTTTTACGGTCAAACCTTGGGCTGCTAAACATTTGTAATGTTACGCACGCAAAATTGATTTAACACGTAACATTAGCTTCGTCGGTAGGTAGGTGGCAGAGGCACAACTGTGCTCACTTTCAGCGTGTGATTCAATAGATACTCCATTTTGCGTGACAGGGGGCCAGCCTATCGCCGCAGAGACCGCAGCAGTAATGAAGGTTTCCTCACGATGTTTTCCATCACCGTTATGAGACCGTGGACATTGGTCATGGGCAGCACTGCGCGGGATTTGAACCTGCATCACCTGCGTGAGAGGCAAGCATGAAACCCACTAGACAACGGAGCTCTTATTGAAAATAAACAACGGTCAAGTGCGAGCAGAACTCGCGGACCAAGGGTTCCGATCACACTTGCGGAGATTGTTACCTCGTAACTGGTGTAATTATAGGTTTCTACATAAAAAATCCAGTATGATGATGTCATCCATGTAAACCAAATTGAATATTTTTGTTGAAAGACTGAAATTTGCAATTTTTTAGATTTTTCCCTTTACTTGTGCTGACCTTGCATTACGCCATGATTGTATGCTTATGGGAATTTATACCCTAACTATAGGTTTTGTTTTGGGTCCGTTGCGATTACTATGAAAATCTAACAATTTTACAGCATAAACAGTCGTAGCGTTCGATTGCGTTGACTAGAAGATTGATTTTTTCACAGTGTTAAGCGAACACAGATTTAAGCAATAGAATTATGATGTTTTCAAACTCATTTTTTTCTTAGTTTTAGCCAAGCGACGGTTGTATAACATATTATATTTATTTTAGATTTAGGAAGTGTCTTATTCTGCTGGAATAACTTTTTAAAGATGGGCATTCGAGGTATGAAAACTGTTTTCAAGGTGGGTACTGGGTATTCCACTCCCACGCACCCAGTTCCATCCAACATCGGTAGTACTTACTTGCTCAATACTAAACTGGGTGCTATTGAAACAATCGATCGACGCCGGCGCGACGACCGATAGTAGAATGGAACATTCGACATCGTTGGACAGTCTTTGGTACACTACGATGCGATCGATCGACGGACGGTAGAATGGATCAGTCGACGACGGACGTCGATCGATACCACAGATCGATACCTAGTTTCTTTTACACCAATCGTGGTGGTGATTTTTGGAATAATTATTTCAGTTCAGTTCAAAATTTTTATTGACTTTATACTACCGCCCGTTCGGAAGTTGTGGGCTAAGGGATGGAGCAAAGAAGGGCAAGAAACTCCCCCGTACCTCTTTTAAAATATCAGAGCCTTAAAAATACAATGTTATGTATTTCTACTTAAGTCTAAGGAAATAAACCGAGGAGAGACGTACTGACTCAGTCCATCGCCCCTCTTTGGATTTCTGTGCACTGAGATGGTAAAGACCATGCAGTTTTGTCATCTAAATATTCTTTTACACTGTAATAAGACTTCTTCAATAGGCCGTTTTTGACATAGTTTTTGGACCTCCTTTCTGGTAGGTCCGTTGCTTCATTAGGTATTTTAAAAAAACTAACACATACTCCCATAAAAGAGTGAGCAACCCTGAGGAGCAACCTTACTGAGTCTGAACGCGGGCATAGCAATCTTATTTCTATTTCTAGTGCTTATACCTACTATGATTATGACCTAAAGTATTAAATAAACCTATGTTTTTTCTGGTATACATGATATTTTCATAAATGTATTGACAGGTAACAGTAAGTATATTGATATTTTTGAATTTGTCCCTTAGTGATTGGTTAGCATCTAGTTGATAGATAGCCCGAATGGCCCTTTTTTGTAAGACATTGTGTTTAGATCTGCCGCTCTCCCCCAAAGCAGTATTCCGTAAGACATAATACTATGGAAATAACTAAAGTAAACCAATCTGGCAGTTCCTACATCTAATCTGTGATGTGTCTGATTTGCCTGACCGCATAAGCAGCTGAGCTAAGTCTTCGTGAGAGACTAGTTACATGAGGACCCCACTGGTGGTATAGCACCCTTAGAAACTCTTTATTAATCTGTACCCTAAATAAAAGCCATCCATCTATACTAAGATAACTATTGAGTATCTAAGTATTGTCACAGATTACTAAATAGTTACTACGTAAGTATTGTGTTCTTTTTGTGGGTGATTGTGGGTTGATTCAAGAGTAGGTACGACTGCTACTAAAATGTTGGGTAACAATCTACAATTAGAGATTGACATTTATAGATTGAAAAGTCATTGCTATGACCTACAAGAAATAAAGAAGTCCCAAGAAGTTTTCACAACGTCGAAGTTTTTGTTATTTCCAAGTTAGGCTTTACCTCGGAGGAAGTCTGAGGGCCTTACGCATGAGTTCTAAATACAAGTCGTCTTCATAACAAATTCTATTTTGAGAAAAACTACCTGTGCCCGAAGACAACATGCATTCGCTGACTTATCATTATCAGTGTATCACAAAGGGAATTGCGGGGTTCTTGTAATACAGATTTTTATATAGATCTAGTACAAAGTCCCCATTATATATATTGTAATTGAATTTTTTTTTTTTTTTTTTTGTATTTGTATCACTCGCTACGAGACGATAAAAGGGAACATGTGTTTATTTATCACGTGACTTTCCGCGGCAAACGTCAAATCGGAAGCAAAATTTTCTTTATTTATTGCCGGTTTCCGAAAGAAAAACTACAGCGGAGGCCTTTAGTCTCTGTCTAGAAGAAAGTGTGACATGTATGTAAATAAAGGAAAGGACATTGGGAACTTTACTATGGAAAAATTACCCACGGCGCGTACAGATATGAATTATATTGGCATTATACAGCAGGAGACATCTACCTACTTGTTATGGACTACGGCACATTATTGTGAGAATCTTGGGATATAATGGTCCAACCGATTCATAAAAATGTATCAGACAGAATATATTAGTTTAGCTTTCGAAATTCATCACATAAACGTATTTTTTTCAACATTTCAATGAGATACGAAAAAAAACTGCACCATTTTAAAGGACGTTAAATTATCTTAGGTTTCATTATTAGGTTTCATTGGTGACCGCAAAAATTCATGTGTTTGGGTTATTTACTATGGAAAAATTACCCACAGCGGTCCACGAAATTCATCACATAAATGTAATTTTTTCAGCATTCCCATGGAAAAAAAATATTGCACAATTTTAAAGGACGTGATTATCTAACAACTACCACAGGTTTCATTCGTGTACGCAAAATTCAGGTTGTGGGTCAGAAACTTCCCAATATCATTTGACTTTAAAAATGCACGTTGTTTACGCACACTGTAAACTCTGGTAAACTTATGGGTGAAATCCCGATTGTATAGTCCTCGTACTACGCTACTACACTTTACTACTACACCTACGGAAGCCAGCTGAACTACTTAGTACTAGTACGTTTCAAGGAAACGCTTATTGAAGCGAACTGATTTTCGACGTTGTGTAGTATGGTAAAAGGATGGTGTTCAAAAAGGAGTAAGTTATGTTGGACGCTTGTGAGCGGATGGCTTGGAAAATTGAGGTTAAGACTATGTGTAACTTAACCGTCTTAGGGAATAATGTAGTCTCATGTACACACATAGTATGAGGTTGTAAATAGAAAACACAGACATCTAGATCATCATCATCATCATCATCATCATCACCTGTCTTGTCAGGGAACTCACCTGTTGAGTATAGGCGCTTCGATGAGAGGCACAGAATATTTATTTATTTATTTTATTTATTCAGGTAAACCTTACAGCTTTTAGTATTGTATGCAAGTGACATTATAAAATGTGACGCCAATTACAAGGTACTCAAATATATGATTCAATACAGCAGTTTTAAGAATGATGGTTGATTAATAAAGAGTTAGGAATGGCATAGGCCTCGTCGTGTAGCAGCCGATCGTAGAATCGGGCACAAATCATGATGTGCCTCGCCATTTCATGATATGCCCAAGCCATTACTGGGCACATCATGATATGGCGGGTTTTAACGAAAACATGCCTTTTATTCAGTACTACGGGATGTTTTTTGTGTTATACATGTCAAACGAACACGAAGACTATTCGGGGATTTGCTGCGCTCGCCCCCTTTAGTCTTCCCTCCAGGGCCCATTAGTTTGTTCCACCCTGTATGTATGTAGATATTTGGGAATAAAGTATTTTTCATGATGTAACCAAAAAGTTTTGTTCAAATTATCAACTATGCCAGAATAACTTTGTAGCTAGTTGAAAAATAACATTCGAATTGATTCAAAGCTTGCCGCGCTTTTAGGGCCTTTAGTACTACTAAACGCCGTAAGCAGCACTGTCTACAACCTACTGGAAAACGTGAGACACCCCATCTACAATTTCCGTACAATGAGGTTCACTCACTCATTATGTCAATGTCATGCAGACTGCAAAACTTCATTTCAACGCACCAAAGAGTATTTAATTAAAACATCACATGGAACCCTATAATTGGCTTTATCTCGTAAGTCTTTATATTAACATTTTTTGTAAAGATAAATGCTGTTGGCTTCCTGAATAAATAAATAAATAAATAAATAAATCACTGGCAGCCAAACTTGAGGTGGCCAAAAGGAAAAAAAATATTTCTGGGCTCTGAAATTTATATGACAACAAAAGTAAAATTCGACACTCATCCCAAGTACTAGAGCATATAATCAAATGATTCGCGCGAGAATCATGCCATCACCTCATTTTGAACTGTCATTTGTCATACAAGTTATCCCCGGGATAGTTATTCTCCGTATAACTTTTTGTTGGTAAAACCCAGCCTGAATCAATCAATAGACATTTAAACCTGTATGCCCTGACAGTTTATTTTAGGAACACCCCATGTCCATTTGAATGTGAACCTTAACACGAGCTGATATCGAGTGTATTTCCCCTGTGTAGCTTCACCCTGGGTTGACGGAGGCAGGAAATGGGTCAGCTGAGGTCAGGTCTCACTTCAATTGGTTTTAATTAGTTCCTAGGTTGTTCTAGTGCTTGAATAGAACCTAATGAATATAGTTGTGTGGGAGCTTGCACTGTGGCAGTTTCTAGTCTATTCAGGAACTATAACGTGAGCCAAAGTAACTTTTGACCTAGAAAAGATAAACAAGCATGAAATATCACCTACACATACCTACAGTAAGTACCTACCTACAGTGCAGTGGACTGATGAAGGCAGGTCCTACCTATAGACTCTTGCTTGGAGTTTGCGGGAAGCATACAGATGATGACGTCCTTATGACAGCAAAACAGAAAACCACGTCAAGATGTCAGTAAATGATGAGCAAAAAGACCGGCCTAATAAAGGATTGAATAAATGATTCAGCGAGGTATAACTTTCGAACCATTCAACTGATTTTAATAAAACATGGTGAAAACCCCTCGCAGGGAAGTCTTCTACCATTTAATGAAAATGTCATCAAAATTCGTCGCCGGTTGAGCGCTAGAGTACCACTGAAAGATACACTCGTAAAGCGCTTATTACATTACGCTGTCGGCAGGGCACGATTTGTATAGACGTCTCACTCTGATGGAACGACGAGAAAGAGACAGTGAGTCAGACAGGGCCCTGCCGACAGCGTAGTCTAATAGGCCCATACAGATGAAAGATGGTGAAAGATACCTCGTTGCACTCGGAATTCAACCTACAATCCTTCGCTCGCTCTGGATTTAAAAACACTCTCGCCTTAAAAATTGCTCTTTACTTCCTCCAATCTACTATTTTAGTTTGATAGATAACCTACAAAAATGTTAGAAAGCAATGAAAGGTTGTCTCTAAGCAAAGCACATTGGTCTATTGAAAATGGAGGTACCGAAACACAAATGCTGACAAATACCACCATTAGATTTGACCTTTCCAGTTTCAGTCGAAAGCTAGGCTGAAAAATATTGATTTTATTCAACCAGGCTGTTGTATTGTAGGTATATCATTTAGCTAAGAGGCTCGAGTATCGGTAAAATTAGCAACTCGGTTCGGCGGTGTAGTAGGTAGGGTAAATGGAGGTATTATCGTGATACAGGAATATCGGGATAGTGTTTTAAAACGTTAATCATGGTCCTACCTATCGTGGCACGCTAGTGAGACTTAGGTGAAAGGTTACACCTAAGTCTCACTCACGTCCATTTGCAATAAGAGTTAGATTTGATAGTTGGGCTATGGAACATGTGTCAAATTTGACAGTATCTATCTGCAGATTGAAGATAGATAGGTTATTGAAAACGGCCGCGTAAGTCCTCACCTCACAGTGAACAGTAAGTTGGTCATGACGATCATCTTCTGCTGATGCAGCCCTAGCTCTGCCCGAACCTGGACGGCAATCGAATGCTCCAGTTTCTTGGCATCGTCTGTAAGCTCGTTGCGCCGAAGATCTGCTGATTCAAAATCCTCGAGCTACTTCACTTAACGTTGTGCAAAGCCTCCTTGAAGTAGGGCTACAGCTTGAGCTGCTTCCTGAGGTCTCGTATCCCTTATTGATCGAAAGAAGTAGCAAAAAATACACGCGTTTGAGGAATCGATGGAGAAAACCCCAAAAAATGATATGAAATACCCGACTTCTCCATTGTCGGCACTTTAGAATAAAATAGTCATCTTAATATGCATGAAATGCACTTTATGAGAAAATCGAACTAGAGTTTCAAGGCAGCCGCGGGTGGCCCGGTTAATTATAGAAATTAAAACATGAACTTGGTTTGTAAAGGGAATAGTATTTTCTGTCACCCTGAAATTAGATATGTCATGTTACTGATCTGAGGTACCCAATTCCCAATTCTGTAATTCCAACTATTAGTTATTCTGTGGTATAAGAACCATTTTTTATATTATTTTAGAGATATATTTAGGTGACATCTATTATTTTAGGATGCCAATAAGGCAGTTATGAGGTGACCAATAAAATCATACCCGTTTAAAAATAGCTTTATTCATTCTACCGAGACAGACCCTGAGATCAACCAGGTGTGAGCACATTGCCACAGACCAGTTTAGCATGGCCTTCGACCTCAGCTGACCTTCCGTAAAACATAGCTGAATAACTTTAATGACAAGGGGCGGGGGAGCTCAAGCTAAACTGGCTGTATTTAATACAGAGTGCTATGTCGTGGATGAATGACACAGTTCCTTGACCAAAGGATGCTCCGCTTTCAGCGCGCGGGTTAGATGAAAGTAAATTGTGGAGAAAAAAAACAAAAAATAGTTTTCCCGTACCGGGAATCGAACCCGAGCCTCCTGGGTGAAAGCCAGGTATCCTAGCCACTAGACCATACGGGAGATGCGAGAATGGGCAAAATAATGCTACATATTCGTAATGGCCAAACAATCATGTTTCTCGATTACCGTTCAGTGGACCGATTCTCTGACCCATGCGACTTTGAAGGTGTAGACGTAACGTAAAATTTGACATTTTCTATGAAACTAATAGACAATTTACGTCTACGCCTTCAAAGTCGCAAGGTGAGAATCGGCCCAGAGCATTCATGTTCTTCCTATTTTTCAATTTGAATGAACTACCTACCTACCTATAAAGATTAATTATTACCTACTGCTAAGTTAGAGTTTATAAAATTCTCAGCTTTGCTGGTATGTACCCCAGTCGGCAAAAAAATTTACCTTGAAAAAATTCCGAATCCTAGTGCTACACCCAATTTTCCGAACAAATAAAGCTTGTGCTAACTTGAGGAGGGGCGAAAAACTTAACTTTTTTCAGTTTTCACTTTTATTTAAAAAAATGTCATAATTATGACATTTTATTTAATTAAACATTAATTGAAAAAAGAAAATTTACTAAAATTGGCCCAAAAACCACTTTATTAATCTGTGCACAAACCAACATATTAAGTTTCGTTGATTTCTCGAATTAACATTTTTTGTATGGACTGAAATCTCTGCCGACTGGAGTAAGCAGGAAATTACTTATGTATTGCTTCCATGTAGAATTTATGATCATATTTCACTGGTATGGTAGCCCTTCAGCCCCACATTTTGATACAGTTTTCATAAGAATAAATATTATATTTTATGTTGTGATTATGTAGGTAGGAGCTACATTTTTTGCAAATAACAGTTTATTTATATACAATAACAAATGATTAATTATAACTAAAGTATACGTAAAAACTAAACTAACTACAACTAAACTATGTCAAAAATTTCGCCCAGATCGCTGCCGGGCGGTAGGGTGCCCAAAACAACGCTGGCACCGTTACCTCGCTGTATCGCAAATTCCATTAAATTTGATTTTTTGTAGATAGGTAATGTGTTGCCATCTGTAATAGGTCTCTGGAAATACTTTAGATAAAATAGTACTGTGGTTGGTCAAGTAAATGTGATTCACAGGTCAAAGTATAGATGGCGGTGCGCATCGTACGTAGTATGAGTATAAAACTTAAGATGGCGCTGTTAAAGTTTAAATCATAGAGTAACATATTTCAAGGCGATTCTCTGACAGCTTAAAATAGTTCTGAAGGCTGCTAACAGATGTCGTAGGCGAGTTGAAATTACCAAAATATTTGTCACCAAAACGCAAAACTCGGTTTAATTAATACACGAAGATACAAGAAAAAACGAATATGCACTTGGTGCAATTCTAACTAAAAATCAGTTTTTACTACCTGTTCATTTCAAATCCTTATTGAGCCTTCATTTAGGCTGAGATTATGATTTATATACCAAATTGAAGGAAAATAACTAAATTATTTATTACTTACATTAGAACACGTAAATAGCACAAACAACCACTAAATTATTTAAAAATGTACGAGACGAAGTCATTTCAACAGGTAGTAAACGCTTTGAGGCAGAAGGCACATATGAAACCACCCCCTACAGCCAAACCCGAATAAATCAACTAGTCAAAATCACACTAATTCTAGTCTTTATGGACCCCTAAACCTATCCCGATACCAAAAATGCAAATCCACCAAAAAAAAATCTGCCATAAATAGGGTTAAGTTAGCATACCTATATGGTGTCCCACTCCTGGCTGGGTAAAGGCCTTCCGGTCCGAGCCCTCTAGACTCTAGATTCTAGACTCTAGAATTGCGCTCAGAATTGCGCTGACTGTCCTTTTTTGGTCCCATTGCCTGGAATTTTATAGTATGGGCGTATGCTGAGACGCAAGCGACTCAGGCCACGCAGTGCAGATTATGTATTATGCAAGGCAGGTCAGGCAGCATTATTTGTTTGACACGCAAGTTTGCACCTGCTTTGCAAAATAATTTCTGCGCTGCCCTGCGTTGCGTGCGTTCGCCCAGAATTAAGGAAAGTGACAGGTAAATAAAATAAATATGAGATTTTGGAACTCATGAAAACAACACTCAGCTAGGTAATATGAATATATTCTTATTTTATAACAACATTTAATTCCAGACAGGAGGTATTTATCACGTAATAATTATTATCTATATCAGTAGCTAATAGTTTTAATAAATAAAATATTTTACAATTTAATTGTTTTACTACAAATAAGCGTAATTGTTTGGAACATTGCAAAGTAAACTTACATTCCTTCTATTCAGTAAGGCGCGATACTCACTGGACAGACAAGCTAGAGACACGAAACGGACATAAATCGAGACAGAGACAGTTCCTCGTTCTGTTCTGTTCTTTTTCTCGTGACCTTCCGTGTCTTATCTGTCCAGTGAGGATTGTGCCTAAAACACACATAAGAGAAATACATCAATACACATTTCTAGATTTCCTCAACCTTTTCCAACCCAAAACATAAAAGAAAATCCCAACCAGAAATAGTTTCTCGTAAAAATACTTCTATGGAGATTTATAATTATTATTTTTTGTATTTGTTTTATTAGGCGTTGCGCCGCTTCCTGCCGGGTCCGTCGGCCCCGTTGGCGGCTGCCACTCCCATCAGGTAGTGCGCTTGGAGGGACCCGGTGTGTCCCCGGCCGACGCCGAAGTCCAGGCCAAGGCTGCGTTTGTCGCTGGGGGAAGGGAAATCATTAGGTAAATAGTTATCCGGGCGATGATGGAAAACATCGTGAGGAAACCTTCACTACATATGGAGTGTCAGAGGCACAGATGTGCTCACGCTCAGCCACTTATTAAATAGGTACTCCAATATTCGTAATCCTCCCATCGATCGCCGCAGGTATTGAAGACTTTCTCACAATGTTTTCCGTCACCGTTAGAACGACTCGAACGAACGGTTGGTCACACAAATCCAACTGAATTTACAAGAAGACTAGAGAAGTAAATGTAAATAAATGACAATAAATGTCGGTGTACCACGTACCACGCAGAGCCGATTTTGCAAAGCAGAGCAGGCGACGACTTTTGTTTGACGCGCGAGTTTGCTCTGCCTTATATAATCTGATCTGCGTGACCTGCGTCGTCGCCTGTGTCTCAGCATGCGACCAGAGACCCAGACTAATGATTTAATTTAATTACCAGTGTGGTTTGGAGGAGACTATACCCTATCCAACATAACAGGCAACTTCACAGATGTCAATCTTAGCCTGTGAGTGATAGTGGGGATATTGCTCATAAAAATCGATTAATCAAAATAATCGATACACCCTTTAAACATTTTGTGAATCGGAAAGATGTCTTACTTGTTATTCTTGATTCTTCAGTTACCTTAAATATGGTTGAAAATTAAATAATAATATGGAACACACACACACAGTATGGAAAAAGGCGTGACGCTATATTTGTATCAGAGACTATATATCCAATTGACTGCGCCTGCGGGGGAACGCGGCTCGCCAAACGTTTGTTGTATTCAACAAACGTTCGCATACGCAACCTATGTACGATGACGGGCCGCCCAGACAGTTTCGCAGCGGCTCGGCTGACCAATCACAGCTCTCTTACCTCGTCCCCCGCCGCCCGTAAATTGGTGAGTTGTGTTTCAAGTTTCAAAGGACAACTCCACTGGATAAAAGTGCTCCCTGATTTGTATTGATACAATACAAGTAAAGGTAATACGTACCTAGGTGCCGCATCCTTGATTCTGTAAGAAAAAGTGACGTTACAGAAATAATCAACTCCTAGAAAACTCCACTATTATGAAATTATTCAGGATATTATAATTCAAACGATCGAGTATAGTTTTTTTATGACTTTGTGACTGTTTTAAACTGTATTATAATTATTAGGTACCTTGTTAGATATTTAAATATATTATTTAAGTATAGATAGATGTTAAAATTAAAAGTAAAATTACACTGATACACTAGCTACTGCACTTATCATAAGATCTTTATAAACGTGTAATTTATGGCAATAAACGACTGAACTGAACTAATCAGCGAATTTTCAAAAACAACATATTTCTGTTAAAGCGACTGATGTAAGATCCATGTTGCAGCGTGAGCCGCGGGGCAGTTATTTAATGAAATGAACAAGACTATCAGAGCTGTGATTCTGCAAGCGAATCGCATTTCAATAGCTATAGCGAGAGTGCGAAATACCGGGGCCGGGAGTCGCGTATAGGAATGGCATGGAGATTGCTATTGTTTATATAGCCGGCGGGCGCGGCGCGTCTCAGCACACCGTTCGCAAAACTTCCCAAAGGAGGAGGTTTACAATTCGTCCGATTTTTTTTTTATGTAGCGCCTAGAAGGATGGACCGATTTGGAAATTATTTTTTTTGTTTGTAGGGTTTACCTTCCCATTGGTCCCATTGACACCAGGTCAGGATCTGATGATGGGATCCTGGAGAAATCGAGGGAACTCTTCAAGACCTATAGGCCGGCAGACCTATAGTGATTTTAGTAGCGTGGGGTAGCACTGAGACGGGATTTGACAAAATTAGGTCCCCAAGGGGGGGGGGGGGATAAGGGATTACAGTTGGTATTAAACTCAATCTAATCAAATAGGGTTTGTGGAAGTCGATTTTTTCTAAAGTTTACTTTTTGTTTCAAGATTGATATTGTTTATAGCCGGCGGCGCGGCGCGTCTCGGCACCGTCGACAAGCCAAAACTGGCATTTTGCGCCCTCGATATATCTATCGCCGTGCGATTCAGTAAGCGGCCCATTTCTTGGATATTTAATTGTTTTTCATGTTTGTGATGTCGCGGTTTCTGGTCCCCACGATGCAGGGTACCTACTCCTAGTTTGCTGATTGCTGTCGACAGCAATGTATGTATAGTATAGAGATGACACATCTTCAGAAAAAAAAGAAAAGAAAGAGATGACACAGTGTACGAATCATTATTGTCTAATAAAAACAATAACGATCACGTCCCTTACCCGCGTATGCGTTTTTATCGAGCCACAGTTTTGTCAAATGCTTGTTTTGACAGAAGAGTGGCAGAAAAATCTCTGATTGTGACCCAGGGACGGAATAAGATCCCCGCAGACATTGTCTTCATCATCAGAGACAAGACCCATCCACAGTTCAAGAGGGAAGGCAGTGATGTCAGATTTGAACCTTATGCTAACCCTTATTGAGCACCAGCTTCTATCTCCATCTCAAAGTTGTACGCTTGCTCCTAATGTGTATCTCGGGAAGAAACTTCTTCCAAGACACAGTTTACCCTAACTTGGGAGACAGGGAAACCCTTCTGCTAAGGACTTGTTTTTGGAAATAAACGTATTTTTACTTTACTTTACTTTATTCCGTCTATTCCTTTCTCTGTCTACGATGAATGGTATATGTTATGTTTACATACGTCTCCATTTTGCGCTCCATCTGTATGATGTTGCCGATGCGGTTGAGCAGTTCGATGATCTCCTCGGGATCGTAGCTCGGCTCGTCGCGGTAGTAGTTGCTTTGGCTGCGGGGGTGGGAGAAGTTTGTGAACAAATTGATGCATTCGAATACGGATTCATTAATAAACATTGTAAATGAATCCGTACCTAAGGATCGATAACCAACTCATTTGTACTTTGCCATGTTTGGGGAATTGTACCGAGCATTTAATGGCAATTCAATGATAGTGGTTGTAGTTTTGACGTCTGTCATTTCACAGATAAGTTAGGATAAGTTGGTAGATCTGGTACAGCTGTCCAACGATCTTTTGGGGGAGGCAGTCGCTCACGTCCGAAGGAATTACTTGGCTTCCTACTCGGAGATGTCATACGAATAAATAAATACTTGGAACCCACAGCTCTTCACGTCCTCCCTGGGTAGTGCTAACGAGCGACAAATCATCATCATCATCTTAACATCATCTCCTAGACATTATAATTTCCAGGTTCTCAAATGAGAGTGTCAAGTGGTCAGGTCCACTTGACACTGGCAAAATTAACCTCAAAAGAGGTTAGGACGCCATTAATAAAAAGAAGAAGAAGAAGAACGATCTTTTCTCGTGTGCGTTGACAGGTAGAAACTAACGCTGTTTGACAGGTTCATTGCATTAGGTTGCGTTGAACTGGCGCCCCCTGAAAACGTCACTTACACGCCAAAAGGTCGTTGGACAAGTATATTTGTGTTGATGACAGGTTAAACTCTATCCATGCTTAGAAGCAATTTGACATTTCACCTTTCATGATTGTAGGCCTACGGGATGTAGGTACTCTACAGGTTTTGGGTCCATTGCGATTACTATGAAAACCCAACAATTTTACAGCATAATCAGTCGTAGCGTTCGATTGCGTTTACCAGGAGGTTGAATTTTTATAGCTATAATAGATGCGACCACAGATTTTAACAATTAATATAAATTTCAGCTTGATACGTCCACGCGTTCTTGATTTTAAAGACCTTGACACACAGACGGCAAACAAAGTGATCCTATAAGGGTTCCTTTTTTAGGGTTCCGTACCCGAAGGGTGCCAAACGGGACCCTATTACTGAGACTTCGCTGTCCGTCCGTCCGTTTGTCTGTCTGTCACCAGGCTGTATCTCATGAACCGTGGTAGCTAGACAGTTGAAATTTTCACAGATGATGTATTTCTTTTGCCGCTATAGCAAAAAAATACTAAAAAAACAAAAGAAATGTAATATTAAGGGGGGCTCCCATACAACTAACGTGTTTTTTTTTTGCGGTTTTTTATTGATAATGGTACGGGGTTCCGTTTGTGCGCTTGTCCGACTCGCACTTGGCCGGTTATTTCCTTTTAAGAATCGGAACTCTAAACAGAAAAAGAAGTACACCCCTGAATTGGTACCACTACCTGGGGTAAGCCGACGCGGGCTGCACGAGCAGCAGACAGGCGAGGAGGCAGCACGCCAGCAGACAGCTTGAGGGTCGCACCATCCTGGAAGAACAGAACAGGAGGCGGTGAGTAAAGAAAGAAGAGAGAAGAAACATTTATTATATGGACAGTGAACACGCTATGATTATATATAGACAAAATAAACAAATAACCGGAAATTGTGTTAGATACTTTATAAGAACTGTAAAAATTCATTCTATGAAATGCCGATGCATTTTTTTAATACTTAATTGAGTTCAAAATACAACAGCTGGAAATATACAACTCTGATACTTATTGTATTACATAATGTTTCAACTTCGGACATATTCCTGTAATTATTTGATTACCTTGGACGATACCGAATTCTGACCATATGATGCTGTCAAAGACCAAAGTCAACTAACTCTCTTCTAAAATATAATAATTGAGAAAGTTGTAACGACTGTCTAAAACTAATAAACCGGGAGATATCCTGTGATAACAAAAACAATTAATTTATGTTTTATTTAAATTAGGATCGGATAAAATCAATTCTGAATTTGATGAATAGACCCTTCACAAAATGATTAAGAGGAACACCTGAGTACTTCAAAAGAAAAGGATTTCGATTAAATTCATTGTTTCATTTTAGATTCCGAATCGGTACCTATAATAGCCTATATTTCTCATTTGAGACACTTTCACATCTAGATATAACAAAAATAACAAAAACTATAAATAAAAAATACCGGTAAGTACCTATACATATAATTAAACTTTTAGATAGATAGATAATTCATTTATTCATTTGACATGGCACACACACATAATTAATAACAACAAAAAACAGTAGGTACCTACAGCTGTGTGGTTATGTGACTGTACCACGGCAGTGAAATGGCCCTGACTCAGCAATGTCACAGACGAATTTGTGACGCTGGTATTCGGCCAGGGCCAAAGCGGACGCACAACAGTGGCTCAAGTTCTTACACAATTTAATTTATATAAGTAATTACATAAGAAAAACAAAATTAAATAATGAAATTAGTTATGTTATTAATGGAATTGAAAATTTAAATAATTGGTATTAGAAATTTAATTTTACATTTCTATAAGAGATTTAATTTTAGATCCTGTGTGACGCTAACTATAGTGAGGTAGTAGGGTAAACCCCGTATAGATGCCCCACTAAAACAAAACACTACAACTTAAATTATTTAAAGGGATTATTAACATATCAGACAAGCTGTACCTACCCGTAAGGGAGGAATCCCCTCACTTTAAAAATCGGAACGCACTAAAAATAGTTGTTACATTTATAGACCCGAACAGAAAACGTTGCTTGTTCCGTTTTCAGTTGTTCATTTTTAACCGACTTCCCAAAGGAGGAGGTTTACAATTCGTCTGGATATTTGTTTTTTATTTTTTATGTATGTTCCCCGATAGCGCCTAGACGGATGGACCGATTTACCTTCCCATTGGTCCCATTGACACCAGGTCAGGATCTGATGATGGGATCCTGGAGAAATCGAGGGAACTCTTCAAATATTATAGGCAGACCTATAGTGATTTTTGTGTTTTTCATAATAACTCGTGCAAATGCACATGGTAAGCATAATATTGTGATGCGGAACTGCTCATGAAGACCACATATGGCCACCAGATCTGCTCAATACTAGGTACAAATACAATGCGTGGCTGGCGGGCAGGCAACGCATAGCCTAAGCCGGTGGACCTAGAGCCATGAAACTTTGTACAGAGGTTCCTTAGTAGCGTGGGGTAGCACTGTGATGGGATTTGACAAAATTAATTCCCCAAGGGGGGGGGGGGGGGTGTAAGGGGTTACAGTTTGTATTAAAATCAATCTAATCAAATAGGGTTTGTGGAAGTCGGTTTTTTCGAAAGTTTACTTTTTGTTTCAATTATAGTTGAACCGTGTCGTTGGTAATTTCTGATACATACATAGGTACATGTTGTCACAAAACGGGCTTACAAGCAGAAAGAGAGTTGTTTAGCCTCGCGAGCTTACAATGAGGCTCAGAAAGAGTCACAGAAAGCTCAGGACACGAACAATTGGCTTTGCGTTATGCAGGATGTAATGTAAATCGAGTCGGGAGAGCTCAAGCAACTGGTATCGGTACTGTTAGCAAAAAAAATGACAAAATAAAGTAAAGAAAACTGTTTCCATGCAACTGTCAAAACCAAATGCGCTTTTAACTTTTAACAATTCATAAAACTACTGATTCAATTGTTTACTTGTAATTAATTATTTCTAATTCTTACGGTTTTTTCCACATCTGGAAATTAACGGCTCTCTAAAAATATAAATGTAGCCCATTAATATCCCCACCGGGAGGCACAGGCCTTTACCCAGATTACTAGTAAGGTTGAGTCATACTCCAACACGCTGGCTCAGTGCGGGTGGGGTGGAGGGGTTTTACGACTACTACATACTACATCGTAACGTGCCATCCGCAACACGGAAGTCTGATAAAATGTTAAGTAAATTATCTCATTGGTACATGGTCAGTGCCGGGATTCGAACCTGCATCTCCTACGTGAGGAGCAAGCGTGAAACCCACTAGACCACACAAAATAGCTACAAAAAATATTTGATACGAATTTTAACACAACCGATGTTTCTGTTGACCGTAACTAAGCTTTTATTTGCCCACAATAGAAGTCGCCTTTATTGATGCCAGAAAGCTCCGGCTTACGGGTGCCGTGCCAGCCGCTAGGGTGCCGTGCCAGCGTAGGCTGCCCATTATTTACTTGTCTAAACGGTAGAAAACTAACTAGTACAACTTTCAGCGGGCATCAATGGTTAATATGGTTCCAATTTCAGATGAGCCACAACTCAATCTATAAGTTTTTAATTATTATAAAAACGAGTTGGAAACAAAAGTCCTAATTTTATGATATAATTTGCTTTGTATTTATAATCTATCAACTTACTTGGGTCCTGTCGCCAAAACAGCTATCGAATAGCCAGTCAGTTTTTATACTACCACATGTTTTACTAATTTCCAGCTTATAAGCAAGCATATTAGAAAATCGATTCAAGCCAACTGATATCTTCCTATCTTGCTCAGAATGCGTGAAAATAACAAAATCCTGTTGAGTGCATATTGAGATTAAAATGACCGGATTTCAGCGGCAGTAATTCTTATACAGGGTCCAAATCATTAATGTGTTGGTGTTTAACTGTACCTGTACCACACCTCGGACACTCCATAGAACGCTCGTAAAATAATCACCTATTACTACTACATAGCCTAATGACATTTGTACACGTGCAAATGTGTGCAAGTGCCTAAACAAAGTGTCTACTGAAGAGGCTCCCCGACTGCGGGGTGAGGTGCGGTATCTGAATCCGCGCGGGGAAGGGAGTGGCCGTTCTGTACGTAGTACTATCACGCCAGGTTCACTTCAAACAAATCAGCGAGAACAGCCGCACACACACAGCTACATTGCATTCCGTATAAGCACGCGCCACCACACGCACACATTGCCGAATCTCGCGTCCTTCGCGTGCTACGAGACAGGGCTATGCAAGCTTTTTTCACGTTTGCCTAACTTCAGTCAGACGTGATATTTTTACAATACGAGAAGTATACCCCCTCCAAGCGGCACTCAGAGGCAGAATACGGGACATCACCTGTAAGTAGGTAGGTACTTGTTTTACCGTGCAGCGAGCGACGAGCGACGACGCAACAAATCCGCACCGCAACCCGCGACGCTAAGCGACAACCCTAGCCGTTTGAGCAAGAGTAGGTAGTTATCATGCGAACAGGGGCCTAGTGAACTTACTATTTCTTATTTATACTATGGTACTATTATCTCTTCTGTGCCTGTACGTACCCGATATGGTTGAATGTCGATGTAATGATTTCTACTATGGAAATAAAACCACCCACCTATCTAATAATAAAAATAGAAGTGGTAAGTTTTAGTTGCTAAGTAAGCGCCCAAATATTTTTTGCATCCGGTTTCCAAAAGGAAAATAAGCTGCCAAGTGCGTGTTGGACTCGCGTTGAGAGGGTTTCGTACAACAATCATCAGTTTTTCATACAAACTTTGCACCCCAGATTTAGGTGTTAGGGGGTTAAAGTTGTGGATTTCGGAGTTTTATGAGATATGGGTGCAAACACGTGCTTGCATACCAAATTTCAGATTTTTAAGACTTCGGTAAGTACCCTAGAGATTTTGATGACATGCGAATCGGTCATATTCAGCATAAGTTTTTTTTAAATTTGTATTAAAAATATTATAAAAATATAGGATCCTCACATTATGCGCTTTTATTTTTATGTGACACGGTATATTTTGATTTTTTTAATTTATTTTTTCTCATTTGGTCCCCCAAAAGTGGCCCCCAAATTCCATATTTATATATTTACATTGCACCTCTGTCTTTGGGTCACAGATATTGATATGTGTACCAATTTTCAACTTCATCGGTCCAATAATGTTCTGAGTAAATTGCCTGTGCCGGACGGACTGACGGACAGACGCACAAGTGATCCTATAGGTTTTCTCCTTCTGAGATACGAAACCCTAATTAGCTATGACAACTTGTTAAACTCATGTCAGTGCCGCTATTCTGTCTGAATTAATCTTCAATAAATCGCATGTCCCATTTGGTTGCTCTTTCAGAAACCTAGGCTACCTATTTGAGGCTGCTCTTTTCATCTAGTTTTATTGTTTATTTATTACTTACAACATAATAAGTAAAAATGCCTATGATATAATTACACATGTAAAAATACGAGCTTGTTTCTAACAAAAGACTACATTACAATTGCAAATTGCACTATGTTGCATGCCTTCATGCCTTCGACAGGTCTTTTGAGCAACCTGAAAGCTTTGAGCAACCTGAAAGCTTCTTCAATAACTTTACACACCTACTCGACTTGTTCTAAGACATCGCAGTAAAGGATTTTCTTTCAATGGGCAGTCTTTCCAAGCTCTAGGCCAATGGCGAGAGTACTGTGAATAGACATGTACTACCCGGTCACAATATCTGTGCACCTGACCTCGTGACGTCATATCGGCGGTCTGGGTACGGTGTGAAAAAAAGTTATTTCGAGAATGTGGAGGTAAAAAAAAACTACTAACCTATTCAAATCAATTTATCATTGATGAAGGGTTTGTTATTAAAAAACAATAATTTTGATTACAAAAACATTTATTATTAAACTCAGTCACTATAAATTATTGACTCAATGCCTGACATTGTATCTTCCTCACTCTCACTTTCTGAACTCTCCGAACTGTCTTCCCCTAGTGGTATTAAAAAATGTGTGATGTTGTCGTCTGCTAGATGATCCTTTTCCCAGTATTCTCGCTGTAGTCTCTCCACGTGATTCAATTCTTTTTTCCAGTCAGCTGGCGTAATTGACTTAATCGCATCTTTTGTAAGTTGTTCTATTTTCTTTTCCGATTGGTCAATATTTTTATCTGCCACCCTTTGCTTTACCAAGTTCCATATATATTCGATAGGGTTTAGGTCACAATGATAAGGTGGCAGACGCACAACTTCATGGCCATGCTCTCGCATCAAATCGTCGACGACATATTTATTCTGCTAACCGTACTGTCGCACCGGGGAGTGCGCGGAGAGGTGACAGGGGAAGCGGGAGAGGCGCCGCATTCCAGCGAGGTGCACAGATATTCTGACCGGCTAGTACCTATGTATGTCGTTGTATGTGCCCTAGAACAAACAGCAATGGAGCCACCATGCTACTAAGTAGAGTAACCCTTTGCCAAAGTACAAGTTATTCCTATGTGCATCTACTAGCTCGTCCAACGTCCACAAAATACCTAGATCTTTTGTTCTGTTTTTTCATAGGTTTTGAACTATATATCTGGGCAGCTGTTTTTAGTCATCGAAAAGGAACGATAACGGTAATATCGTGGGAGTAATAGCACAAATTCCTTTGAATCAGATATACGAGCTGTTATAGTGATTTTAATTTGAAATTTCTTCTGTAGCTCGATTCTATGTTTCTTGTCATATCCCAATTCCTCAAATTAAAATCACTATAACAGCTCGTATTTCTGATTTGTCAAAGACAAATGGGATTAATTTTACAGGTACAGGTTAGAGCTACTGTTTCGTAGGTAGTGTTTGGGTGGTTTATTGTAATTAAACTGCACTTTTAGAAGGTTTTGGATTTATTATAAAATAAATGAATCGCGACACATGCGCTGATTACAGAGTTGGTTGACAGAAGAGAGTGTTGCCACATATAAAATTTGCTACCATGCTAATTCAGTGTTGCCAAAACATAGTCCAGAGGAAAAGATTAACAGTGAAATGTAAAACTATAATTAGCACAAAAGAATAAATTGACACATTTGTTTACCTGTTCCTTGAACTAACGATACCTACTTTGACTATCAAATTTTAACATAATAATTTGTATTTTTAAGCAAACTAAATAATATATTTTAAGTAAACTAAACTTGGGGTCAAGCCAATTTTAGCTTGATATAATAATTTGTATTTCTAAATCTATCTATCCGATAAATCTATCCAATAAAGTAACCTCAGTCAGCTGTGTTCTTTGAAGCTGACTCGATTCTTATACCTAATCTATTATGTACTTTTACATGTTTATAAACAGTTGTGAAATTACAACACGCATGAAACTATGTAACTCTAAGTTTCATTTCCTAGTTAGTTAAATGAAAGTTTAACAAACTGATATCTTAAACATAATTCGGTGTATGTACATACTTGTACTTATATTAACACATAGGCAGAGTATTGCCTAGTACTTAGCCTTAAAGCAAGAATGAAAAGTAGTTGTTATGTAATAGTTATAAATATTATCAAGACGGAAAAGGTAACTTCAGGTAACTTAACTTTTCAGTCCTCATATATTGGCAGGAGGCATACTTTGTTAGCAGCAATACATTTGGTGTGTTTATTAGGTAATTTTATCTCAACAACTCTTACAATGTTGTCCCTGCCGGGAAAAACGTTAACAATACGTGCAAGTGGCCAATCCAGGGGAGGCGAATCTTCCTTAATCAAGACCAATTGACCGATTTCTAAATTTTTGACAGGTAATCTCCATTTGGGTTTGCTTTGTAATTGATTTAAGTAGCATTTATGCCAGATTTTCCAATAATTTTGAACTAACTGAACGCATTGTTTCCAAAATTTTAGTCTTGATGAAGGAATCAGCGTATAATCGGCTTCAGGAACAGCCATGATTGGTCTGCCTGTTAGAAAATGGCCTGGAGTGAGGCAGCTAAAATCTTGACCATCATTGGTCAACGGCGTCAGTGGCCTCGAGTTTAGGATGCCTTCCACTTGTACAATTACAGTGTTGAATTGTTCATAAGTTAGTAAAGTCTTACCTATGACTCTACGGAAGTGATATTTGGCACTTTTCACCCCAGCTTCCCATAATCCGCCGAATGTAGGCGAGTAGCTGGGGATGAAGCTAAATTCTATGCCTTGTTGAGATGTAAAGTTTAAAACTTTATTTTTATGTTGAGCATTTTTATTTAAGTCATATAATTCCTTTAATTGATTACTGCAGCCTTTGAATGTAGTGGCATTATCACAATATATTTGTGTGGGAAGGCCCCTGCGAGCTATGAATCGCTTAAGAGCTGCAAGAAAGGTTTCGGTAGTCATGTCGGAGACAAGTTCCATATGTATGGCCTTGGTTACAAAGCATATAAATAAAGCTACATAGCCCTTCCCAACCACTGATTTGCGAATGCGTGAATTTTTTATTTCAAAGGGCCCGCAGTAATCAATGCCAGCAATTTGGAATGGACTTACTTGGTTGACTCTATCATGAGGTAGAGCCCCCATTAATTGTTGAGAAGATTTTGCCTTTAGATGAAAACATTTGACACATTTGTGCAAAATCTTTTTGACCTCCTTTAGTCCATTCATGACCCAGAATCTAGCTGACAAGGAAAAAAAAGTCATTTTAGGGCCAACATGCAGTAAATATGTATGCTCTTGTCTAACAATGAGGTCTGTAATGTGACAATTTTTGGGCAACACTAGCGGGTGTTTTTGGTTGAACGTTACGTTAGCATTATGGAGGCGCCCTCCGACACGTAGAGCATTCTCTCTATCGAGAAAAACCGATAATGACAAAAGTTTTGATTTTATTGGCTTTTTAGCACGTAAACATTCAATTTCCCGCATGTAGTGTAACCCTTGTACATACACTATTATTTTTGTTAGTGAATTCCTTAGCTCTGGCACTGTTATGTGCTTACATACATTCTTGTTGGCTTTATTCTTACAGTTATTATAAAATCTAAATATATACGCAATAATGCGTTGTAGCCTTAATATGTTTGAACATTTGTCAAATATTGGAAGCTGGTTTTGCTGGTCTAAAGTGCAGCACTCAACTACGACTTGGTGCAAGCCTGGTTCGTCTGTCTCTACAGCCGTGATGGTGTTGAGATCATTAGTCTCTACCTGAAATTCGGTGGTTTTGAGGAACGATGGGCCACTGAACCAAGACGAGTTGAGCGCAAGCTGCTTCGGACATACACCGCGCGATAAACAATCAGCGGGGTTATCTACACCCTGTACATGGCGCCATACAGATGGCGGGGTCAATTCGTTGATTGCCCTTGTTCTATTGCGAACAAATGTATCTGCCCTGTCATGTTTGGACTGGATCCACGCCAAGGTTACCATCGAGTCTGTGAAAAGCACGAATTTTTCTATTTTAATTATCTCTTTAATTTTTGTGATTAGCTGTGCAAGCAGAAGTGCACTGCTCAATTCTAGTTTCGGAATAGTCAACTTGCTTCTGAGTGGTGAAACACGTGACTTGGCGCACAGTAGGTTGACGTGTATCTGGTCCCCATGACAGGCCCTCACATATATGACACATCCAAAGGCCGACTGTGACGCATCACAAAATCCAATGAGTTGAATATCAGTTGCATTATTAATCATACAATTTCTTTTTATGTAAATAGGTTCCATATTGCAGACACTATTATAAAAATCTAACCAATCTTTAAGTAAACCTTCGGGTATTGAGTCATCCCAATTTAATCCCAGTTGCCAAAGTTTTTGTATGAACAGTTTAGCTTTTAAAATTATGGGTCCAATCACCCAAACAAGTGGTCCTTCGTAAATCAAAATAAAAACCAGTGAAAATCCGACTAATATCGGCGTAAAATATCAAATACAGTCTTCATACGCGGCGTGGTTTCCAGTTAGCTGTATGAGAGGGACGCACATACGCGCCGCTCTGCACCGATTCAGTGAGTGCGACAGGGAAGGCACGAGCCGGCCGCTCACAATCACAAGGCGCCATTTTGCCGGCTCAGGGACGAAGAGGAAATAACCTATACAGGCAACGTGTGCTCATTTGCCACGGAAAGAAACGGCGACCATCTATCGTCTTTATGTTTGTTGATATCGGGACTGACAGTGAACGCATTTTATGACCAGCACGACCGACGCTGGCTAATATTTCACCTCCATCAGACGAAAATACAGTGGCAATGACAGAAAGGGAATTGAAGAAGCTGCGAGCGACTGCTGGGCAGTGCAAGGCCCATTTCACTAGGTTCGAGAAATTTCTACAAAATGAATCTCTAATCAAAAACATTACTGATGACAGTCTAAAAACGCGATTACAATCGCTCGATAAAACGATGGAGGACTACAGAGCAACCCAGTTGGAAATAAACGTTTTGTTGGACCAAACCAGTGACGAAGATTTCCTCGTCGACGAATTGGAAGAACGGTACTACGTGATATGTGAGGAGGTTAATAAATTGGTGAAATCAATACAGTGCAAGTCAAGGCCTAGTACAACAAAGCTTCCGCATCTCGACATACCTGTGTTTACCGGCGAGGACGTCACAAAATATGTGCCGTTTATGGAACTGTTTGAAGCTGTCATCGGACGAGACCAAGGATTAGCCGCGGTGCAAAAATTATGCTATTTGCGGAAATACCTCAGCAAGGAAGCAGGAACGCTCATAGAGAGCCTACCCTTAACAGATTCGTCTTATGACGAAGCTCTGCAGCTGTTGAAGAATAGGTACGACAATAAGTGCATTCTAGTGACCAGCCATGTGAATAATCTCCTGGACTATCCGACCATAACCAAAGGTACTGCGCAGAGTCTTCGAGAGTTGGTGTCTAATGTACGCCAGCATATCGGCGCCTTGCGGAACATGGGGCAACCAGTGGATAGCTGGGACATGCTGCTTATGCCAATACTGTTGCGTAAGCTTGATCAGTTCTCATGCCGAGCCTTCTATTCGGACCGTCAAAAAGGTAACCTTCCATCTGTAAAAGAATTATTAGACTTTTTGGAAGAGAGGGCTATTAGCTTTGAAGAAAGTGTTAGTAACCATAATAATTGTCAAACTAGTTACAAGCCCAAACCCAAAGTCGCTCTGCCTACTATTACAAACAAACAGTGTGACTTCTGTTTAAAATCAGAAGATCATAGGCTTTATAATTGTCCTAAATTTAGGATGGCAACTGTCAATGACAGGACCAACTATGTAAAAGAAAATAACTTATGTTTATTATGTCTCAATCCTCATGGCAACAAGTCATGTAGATATAGATTCAGGTGCACAACATGTCGTGCCAAGACACACAACACTCTCCTGCATGATGTGGGTGAGGTGGCATCTGTTTCAAATAATAATATGGCATTATTTGGCCGTAGTGCAGTTTTGCTACCAACTGTCAAACTAAACATTGCTTGTAAAGATGGTACCTTCATGACAGTTAAGGCCCTTTTGGACTCAGGCAGTCAGACCTCTTTCATAACGACTCATGTCGTCAAGCAGTTAAAATTAAGAACATTCAATAAGAATATTATTATCTCCACCTTGGGTCGTCAAAATTGTTCTGTGTCCAAATCGGTGGTAGTAAATATGAATTCATTGGATAACTCATACACTCAGGATGTAATGTGTTCTGTAGTAGACAAAATAACATCCCAGTTGCCCCAGCAGGAGTACAATCCGAATAGCTTTGAAATACCAGACGGCATCATGTTAGCTGACAGCGACTTTTGTACTCCAACAGATATTTCTATGTTGTTAGCGGCTGATGTATTTTTTAATGTTGTTCTACCAGGACAGCTGAGTTTGGGGCCAAACAATCCGATGCTACTTAACACAAAATTTGGTTATGTGGTGGCTGGTGAAACTAATGAAAATTCATGTGTGATGTCCTTATGTTCGTCCACTAACACCAGTATAAGCAATGTTATGCACTGCATGACACATAACCAAGAAGATGACCTGTCCAGCCTGATGGAAAGGTTCTGGGAAGCGGAAACATTGCCACCCACAGTGGACAAGCAAGGCTGCGAGCCAGCAGACATAAAGAAGGTATCAGAAGCTGAAGTATGTGAGGCAGCTTTCAAGTCATCTGTCCAGCCTGATGGAAAGGTTCTGGGAAGCGGAAACATTGCCACCCACAGTGGACAAGCAAGGCTGCGAGCCAGCAGACATAAAGAAGGTATCAGAAGCTGAAGTATGTGAGGCAGCTTTCAAGTCATCTGTCCAGCTTATTGATGGTAAGTTTCACGTCAAATTACCTCTTTCTGTCCCAACAGAGTCCCTGGACCTTGGTGATTCATTCTCCATTGCTCTACAAAGACTCAATTCTTTGTATAAAAAATTCATGGTAGACCACAACCTCATGGTTGAATATTCAAAGTTTATACATGAATACATAAACCTTGGCCATGCCAAAGAGTATGATGTCAATGAAAGTACAATCCCCTTTCACTCACATTATTTTTTACCGCATCATGCAGTAATAAGACCTGACAAAAGGACTACTAAACTAAGAGTGGTTTTTGATGGCCGGGCACAAACATGTAACAAAAAGGTCTCAATAAATGATTTTCAATATAATGGTAAAGTACCGCAACGTGATATGTTTGTTATATTGCTTCAATTCAGAGTCTATGACTTTGTCTTCCTAACGGACATTAAAAATATGTTCCGCTGTATATTTCTTCATGAATCACAGAGACATCTACAAAACATATTATGGAAAGAGTCCATCAACTCACCAGTCATTTGCTTGCAGCTCCAGACCGTGACATATGGGTTGAAGAGCTCCAGCTACCTAGCCACCAGGTGCCTAGAAGAGTTGGCGCAACGGTACGAGGCAGAGTTCCCGTTAGCTGCTGCTGCCTTACGCAATAGTACGTACTGTGACGACATAGCATGTGGGGCCCAGACCCTGCCAGAGGCCATAAAGGTAAGGGACCAAGTTATTAATTTGTTGCAAAGAGGAAACTTCACTCTGCACAAGTGGACAGCCAACCATGCCGGCTTATTGAGTGGGATCCCAGCTAACAAGCATCACTTTGATGAGGTAGAAATGAACAAAGATCATGCCTTCCTAAAGGCACTGGGCATTTACTACGATGTCAAATGTGATCAGTTCAAGGTAACCTGCATGCAACCCACTAATCAAACCATTATCTGGTCCAAGAGAATTATTTTGAGTTATGTGGGTACTTTGTTCGACCCGCTAGGATTGATTGGACCCATAATTTTAAAAGCTAAACTGTTCATACAAAAACTTTGGCAACTGGGATTAAATTGGGATGACTCAATACCCGAAGGTTTACTTAAAGATTGGTTAGATTTTTATAATAGTGTCTGCAATATGGAACCTATTTACATAAAAAGAAATTGTATGATTAATAATGCAACTGATATTCAACTCATTGGATTTTGTGATGCGTCACAGTCGGCCTTTGGATGTGTCATATATGTGAGGGCCTGTCATGGGGACCAGATACACGTCAACCTACTGTGCGCCAAGTCACGTGTTTCACCACTCAGAAGCAAGTTGACTATTCCGAAACTAGAATTGAGCAGTGCACTTCTGCTTGCACAGCTAATCACAAAAATTAAAGAGATAATTAAAATAGAAAAATTCGTGCTTTTCACAGACTCGATGGTAACCTTGGCGTGGATCCAGTCCAAACATGACAGGGCAGATACATTTGTTCGCAATAGAACAAGGGCAATCAACGAATTGACCCCGCCATCTGTATGGCGCCATGTACAGGGTGTAGATAACCCCGCTGATTGTTTATCGCGCGGTGTATGTCCGAAGCAGCTTGCGCTCAACTCGTCTTGGTTCAGTGGCCCATCGTTCCTCAAAACCACCGAATTTCAGGTAGAGACTAATGATCTCAACACCATCACGGCTGTAGAGACAGACGAACCAGGCTTGCACCAAGTCGTAGTTGAGTGCTGCACTTTAGACCAGCAAAACCAGCTTCCAATATTTGACAAATGTTCAAACATATTAAGGCTACAACGCATTATTGCGTATATATTTAGATTTTATAATAACTGTAAGAATAAAGCCAACAAGAATGTATGTAAGCACATAACAGTGCCAGAGCTAAGGAATTCACTAACAAAAATAATAGTGTATGTACAAGGGTTACACTACATGCGGGAAATTGAATGTTTACGTGCTAAAAAGCCAATAAAATCAAAACTTTTGTCATTATCGGTTTTTCTCGATAGAGAGAATGCTCTACGTGTCGGAGGGCGCCTCCATAATGCTAACGTAACGTTCAACCAAAAACACCCGCTAGTGTTGCCCAAAAATTGTCACATTACAGACCTCATTGTTAGACAAGAGCATACATATTTACTGCATGTTGGCCCTAAAATGACTTTTTTTTCCTTGTCAGCTAGATTCTGGGTCATGAATGGACTAAAGGAGGTCAAAAAGATTTTGCACAAATGTGTCAAATGTTTTCATCTAAAGGCAAAATCTTCTCAACAATTAATGGGGGCTCTACCTCATGATAGAGTCAACCAAGTAAGTCCATTCCAAATTGCTGGCATTGATTACTGCGGGCCCTTTGAAATAAAAAATTCACGCATTCGCAAATCAGTGGTTGGGAAGGGCTATGTAGCTTTATTTATATGCTTTGTAACCAAGGCCATACATATGGAACTTGTCTCCGACATGACTACCGAAACCTTTCTTGCAGCTCTTAAGCGATTCATAGCTCGCAGGGGCCTTCCCACACAAATATATTGTGATAATGCCACTACATTCAAAGGCTGCAGTAATCAATTAAAGGAATTATATGACTTAAATAAAAATGCTCAACATAAAAATAAAGTTTTAAACTTTACATCTCAACAAGGCATAGAATTTAGCTTCATCCCCAGCTACTCGCCTACATTCGGCGGATTATGGGAAGCTGGGGTGAAAAGTGCCAAATATCACTTCCGTAGAGTCATAGGTAAGACTTTACTAACTTATGAACAATTCAACACTGTAATTGTACAAGTGGAAGGCATCCTAAACTCGAGGCCACTGACGCCGTTGACCAATGATGGTCAAGATTTTAGCTGCCTCACTCCAGGCCATTTTCTAACAGGCAGACCAATCATGGCTGTTCCTGAAGCCGATTATACGCTGATTCCTTCATCAAGACTAAAATTTTGGAAACAATGCGTTCAGTTAGTTCAAAATTATTGGAAAATCTGGCATAAATGCTACTTAAATCAATTACAAAGCAAACCCAAATGGAGATTACCTGTCAAAAATTTAGAAATCGGTCAATTGGTCTTGATTAAGGAAGATTCGCCTCCCCTGGATTGGCCACTTGCACGTATTGTTAACGTTTTTCCCGGCAGGGACAACATTGTAAGAGTTGTTGAGATAAAATTACCTAATAAACACACCAAATGTATTGCTGCTAACAAAGTATGCCTCCTGCCAATATATGAGGACTGAAAAGTTAAGTTACCTGAAGTTACCTTTTCCGTCTTGATAATATTTATAACTATTACATAACAACTACTTTTCATTCTTGCTTTAAGGCTAAGTACTAGGCAATACTCTGCCTATGTGTTAATATAAGTACAAGTATGTACATACACCGAATTATGTTTAAGATATCAGTTTGTTAAACTTTCATTTAACTAACTAGGAAATGAAACTTAGAGTTACATAGTTTCATGCGTGTTGTAATTTCACAACTGTTTATAAACATGTAAAAGTACATAATAGATTAGGTATAAGAATCGAGTCAGCTTCAAAGAACACAGCTGACTGAGGTTACTTTATTGGATAGATTTATCGGATAGATAGATTTAGAAATACAAATTATTATATCAAGCTAAAATTGGCTTGACCCCAAGTTTAGTTTACTTAAAATATATTATTTAGTTTGCTTAAAAATACAAATTATTATGTTAAAATTTGATAGTCAAAGTAGGTATCGTTAGTTCAAGGAACAGGTAAACAAATGTGTCAATTTATTCTTTTGTGCTAATTATAGTTTTACATTTCACTGTTAATCTTTTCCTCTGGACTATGTTTTGGCAACACTGAATTAGCATGGTAGCAAATCTTATATGTGGCAACACTCTCTTCTGTCAACCAACTCTGTAATCAGCGCATGTGTCGCGATTCATTTATTTTATAATAAATCCAAAACCTTCTAAAAGTGCAGTTTAATTACAATAAACCACCCAAACAAGTGGTCCTTCGAGCCGGCTCGAAGGACCACTTGTTTGGGTGGTTTATTGTAATTAAACTGCACTTTTAGAGGTAGTGATACTTTTGTGTGGGTTGAAGTCAGCAGGCGGTTCCAGGGTAAATTGTTCTGAGTATGTGTCTGTTAAACAAAGCATAGTTGCTTTGTGCATTCAAAGGCAGAGGGTGAAATTCTAACTGCTTTAAAATACAAACGCTTGTTATTTCATGGAAGCCATTTTTGGATGAAATAGTTAGAAGTATTCTAACAGTAACATTAAATACAATGATGTGTTAGTCCTAAAGTCCTAAAGTATTATTCACCTAAGGTGTTAAAACAATGAAAGCTATGATCGGAGCAGCATGAACTTATTACGTCTACAGGGTTCAAACAAAACAGCGTAGGACCCGTGAAAAATAAAGTTATCCCATAAAATATATGACTTAATTTTTTATTAATATCGGCAGTAGAGGTACCTACTTAATGTTGGCAAGCGTATAAAATCCATTTTATTGATATGTATATACAATTAACTTACTACTAAAAAACAATTAAATTAAATAAAAAATAATGTTTGAATTCCCTACAGTGTAAATATTGAACTTATTAGCAGCGCAGTGCCACATGAAGCGAAAATACAGCAGTTTTGGAACTTTTATACGATTCATGACCGAACTGCTCCATACAACATGAACCTCGAGTGTGGAAGTTAGGTCCCTTGTGAATGGAGAAGGAAAAGTACCGTAATATTCATGTTTTCACACCAGTTTGGAATTGTTTCGGTTGTACGTTCTATGTTCTTTATCTTGAAACTGGTGTTTAAAAATTTATTTAATAATTGAAATAAAAAGTAAACTTTAGAAAAAACCGACTTCCACAAACCCTATTTGATTAGATTGAGTTTAATACTAACTGTAACCCCTTTTCCCCCCCCTTGGGGAATTAATTTTGTCAAATCCTATATCAGTGCTACCCCACGCTACTAAGGAACCCCTGTACAAAGTTTCATGGCTCTAGGTGCACCGGTTTAGGCTATGCGTTGCCTGCCCGTCAGCCACGCATTGTATTTGTACTGTAAGGATGGCGCTCCGTGGGTCCTTTTTAAAAAAACACTTTTATTACTGCTGCTAAATAAGTTTATTTCACTGAACTACACACCGACTTTTTAGACAAAAATAACGAGAGTTTACAATGTATGTATCGGACAAAGGTTGTGGGGTGACTACTTGCAGTCGGTAACGAAAACAGTTTTATATAAAATGAATTAGCTTAAGTCAGCGTTTACTGCAAACTAAAATCAGTTATAACATCTCCCCCCATAAGACTGAGCTTTATCAATAATAGATAAACGAAGGAGTAGACAAATAGATTTAAATCAAAGTCAAAGTGAGATACAGCTACTATATACTAACTTGAATGTCACCTTAACTATCACTTAAGCAGTATCGCTATGAACTTAAAATATAATAGTAAAATCTATGTTCCGAAATAGAAATCAATAATATTTAATAGAGATTAAATTATTTTATTTTTTAATAGTTACTTAAGTTTCGATTTGCGGATGTTTTTTCAAAATTCCTAAACAAAACTTTACTTTTGTTTTTATTCATTTCTATTTCAGGTAGGCTTTTAACAGACTTCTTGTCGCATTCAAAGGATTCATCAGATATATCTGTTAACTCAATATTTGTATTATACTTTGTTTCATTTCTACTAGACTTCTTGTTATGACACTGATTATAAATTTGGATGCAACACGATGTGTTTTTACAACAGGATGAAAACCATTTCTTATATGCTTTATAAACTAAGTAAATTATAATAGCTACTACTATAGCATAAGTAGTTCCAGAATAATAATGTCCGTATTTAAATATATGGGACTGATTTTTTGCTTGATTAATATGGTTTTCAAGATTATCAAGTTTATGAGAAGCTAGTTTCAGTGATTCTAAATCAACATCAGTTATAGAAATACTAGAAATTACGTTTGCGCTATTATTAATAAAATTATACTTGCAACAATCATCTTCGATTATGTTGAAATCAATTAACAATTGGCTTGGCAAAGTTTGTTTATAAGTTTGAGATGAGCGAAACTGTAAAGTCTGAAAGTATGCTGTACAATCATCTTTTAAGGATAGAATTCCTGTACCTCGTAGGGTATAATCTGTTAAATTGTCTTTACATTTCATTGATAATTTGTTAGGCTTAGACTGTACATAGATAAATCTGCCATCGTTTAGTTTCTGCCATATATTAACATTACCATAAATTATCTTAAAGTCACAGATATCGGGAAGAGACAATGTTACTTCTGTTAAAAGTTTTGTTTCACATATAGGATTGTTTAAAGTAGACAAAACGGAAGGTAATGGACAGATCATATACTCATAATTAACCTTATGACAATCATTTAAGCTATCTAATAATGCGTAACTTAATCTATCATCCGTAAAAGCTACATACATCTTAGACGAATGAATTAAAACATAAGTTTGGAAGTTGTGTTCATCTCTCGGTGTAGGCAACGGTAAAATCTTATAAACACTAAACTTAACTGGGTTAATCAAGGGTATTTGAATTACAAACATAATCTTATTATTATAGTAATATGAAGTCATCTTAGATAGATCTATGATACTATGTATGTTCTCTAGTGATAGAGAAACTGGGAACTCAGTGTTCCTTTTAGACATCTTGCTTTTACTTAGCTCATTAAACAGATGAGTGGGAGTCAAAACATACGGATGTAAAATATTAGCTTTAGCAAAGAGAATAGAGTTCAAAATCGTATCTAAAATATTAGACACTGAAAGTAATGATGCTTCAATTAGATTAAGAATGGAATTTATTTTTGAAAGATTCACACAGTTTGTAAATAGTTTATTATTTTGTTCAAATATGTAATTTAGTTTTCCAATTTGTTTATTTATTCTTTTTTCATTATCATTTAATTTTAGAATAGAGGTATTGAAATTATTTATGGTTGATTGGACAATGTGAATATTATCCTTCATTAATGAAAATAACTCCTGTTCATTATGTTCACATGTAGACAATGCGTCATCATATTTCCTAGCATCGTCTGCGTCTAGAGTGCCAAAGAAAAATTTAAGAATTTCGCCGCCAAATTCCAGGGCTCGCTTGAAGCGATCTTGAGGTTGCGATTCCGAAATTAGATGAGAGAATGAATCATATTTTAATCTATTAGCTTTTATCAAAATCTGAAGAGGGTTTATAGCATCCTTACAATTGATATCAATAGCTAAATTCTGTGCTTTTTCACAAAAGTTGGAAAGGCTCGAGATCGATTGGTCAATCTTTTGTAAGTAAGGCTCAATAGGTATAACTTCTAGATGTGTTACTACATTCCAGTAGTCGTCATAGAAATACACCACAGACGTCGGATCGAAGTATAGTCCAGGACTGTGCGTGATTGATTGTATAGGCTCTGAATAACTTGTTCCAAGGACGAATCTGAAACAATTATTGTGCTAACTTTATTTCATTAATGTGATATTTCACATGTTTCCTATTTATGCTGACTGTGACATTATTCTTATCATTTACTTTAACTATCTTGTAAGGTCCTTTCCAGATTGAGGACAGGGCCTTGCGCAACCTATGATGTTGTTTAATGTAAACCATGTCTCCTGATTTATACGTTTTTGCTCTGGATGAAACATCATAGTATCTTTTTGATTGTTCTTTACTTCTAATAATATTTTCTAAAGCTTTTTCACGGGAGTACTTCATTCTGTACTGTAAAGCGCGTATATATTCGCCATATGTTGTGCTATCATTTGAGTCGTATAAACTACTAGGAATTGAAGGCTTATGGCCATACAACAGTTCAAACGGGGTGAATTCTGTTGTACAATGCGGAGTCGTATTATAAGCTAGAATTGCAGTTGCTAGATAGCAATGCCAATCGTCGTGATTTTCGTTCACGAAAGACTTTAGGTACTCTTTTAGAGTCGCGTGACTTCGCTCTAGTGCGCCATTTGTTTGAGGGTGATAAGGTGTAGAGAATAAGTTTTTGATTTTAAGAATTTCGGTCAGTTGTCTGAATAATTCAGATGTAAAGCATGTACCTTGGTCCGTGAGGATCATTTTTGGAAACGAAAATAGTGAGAAGAAATGTATGAGGTTACGTGCAATCTCATCAGTAGTAGAAGTTATCATGGGATAGGCACAAGAAAATTTCGTTAGGTCATCCTGAAGGGTTAAAATGTACCTGAATTTTTGAAGGCCTGCTTCAGGCAAAATTCCAACAATATCTAGAGCTAATCTCTCGAATGGCTTGGTGCTCGAGGATGTAATCACCATTGGTGCTTTGTTGGAAGCTCGTAGTGGCTTATTTACTTGACATAACTTGCAATCTTTTACGAAACGTTCAATATCTGCCCTCATGCTTTTCCAATAAAACGAAGCTTTAATTCTGTTGAGCATGCGTTTAACTCCTGGGTGACCAGCTATGGTCGTGCCGTGATTTTCTTTCAGGATATTTGGAACCTCGGCCGGAGTAGGATAACGAATTTGGTTTTTATAGATATGTACCTTTATGTTTGTGCCATGAAATAAGTATGATATCATATTATATATTTTTACATAAGCTAGCTTGCTGAAAGGTTCTGTAAAGTCTGAGATAGCTAACTCCTTATCATAGTCATCTTCGGAAATAATCAAGTCTCTCAATTTGAGTAATAAATTATAAATAGTTCTGTAGCTCGTTTCGTCATAATGATGTATTTTAGTGTATAAGAAATAGAGCTTCTTATTAGTCGCCTCAACTAACTGCACGGTTTCAAGTTCCCGTTCGGCTGATAAGAGCTCGTCAGCATTGTTTACTACGGATAACAGCTGTTCGCTGTGCGGCATAGAGCTATCAAAATCAAGAGAAACTGGACAAGCTATCGACTTCAGTTTCGTGGAAGTTAAACTTTGATTATATTCCTGAATTTGCGTATCGTTAGAGATCGATTTCGTGAATTGTTTCTTGAAAAACTGTTCATAAGTAGTTTTATTTATTCCTGAATGAGTGATGGCATTTACTGGGTTACGAGATAGAGCGTCAGCATTTGAGTTTATACGGCCCGGTTTATAAACTATCTCGTAGTCATACTCCTCTAGTTTCAATCGCCATCGCAATAAACGTCCTCCTGGGTCTTTTGCATTGAAAAGCCATGTAAGGGGACGGTGGTCAGTAACAATTCGGAATTTATATCCATAAATATATGGTCTGAAAGTTTTGATGCTGAAGAGAATAGCGAGAAGCTCCTTTTCAGTTGTGGAGTAGTTCCCTTCGCATTTATTTAAAGTACGAGACGCATATGCTATTGGCTTATCTTTTCCGATTTCGCCTTGCGACAATACTGCGCCAACGGCGTAGTTAGAAGCGTCTGTAGTTATGATGAATATCTGACTAAAATCTGGGTACTGTAATAATGGTGCTGAAACTAACTTTTCTTTCAGAATATTGAAGGCTTGTTCTTGTTCATGAGACCAGTGAAACACTGTGTCTTTCTTCAATAATGAGGTTAAAGGCTTAGTTATGTGAGAGAAATTCTCTATGAAACGCCTATAATAGCCGGTTAGACCTAGAAATGACTTAACGTCTTTCGAGTTCTTGGGTGTAGGAAATTCGGAAATAGCCTTTACTTTGTCTGGGTTAGGCGAAACACCCTTGTCGGTTATAACATGCCCGAGATAAGCGACTTCGCGTCGCAGGAATTCACATTTGTCTGGCTGCAACTTCAAGTTGGCCTCTCTGAATCTTGAAAATATGAGTTCCAGTTTTTGCATGTGAGACTGAAGATCATGTGAATAACAGATGCAATCATCCAAATATATATAACAATGAAGACCTTGGAGCCCAGAAAGGACTAAATTCATGAGTCTCTGGAACGTGGAAGGAGCGTTTTTTAAACCAAAGGGCATTCTGGTTAATTCAAAATGTCCTGAGATACCATTAGTCGTAACACTGAAGCCAGTTTTTTCAGAATCTTTAGGATCTAGCAACAGTTGATGAAATCCTGAAGCCAGGTCGAGAGTACTGAAGTACTTCGAGTGACCTAACTGGTCTAGGATATCTGTTATGAGAGGAAGAGGGTAAACCTCTGAAACTGAGACGTCATTAAGGCGTCTATAGTCAATTACGATTCGCCACTTTTGCTTGCCGGAGGCATCGAGTTTCTTAGGAACAACCCACACTGGTGCATTCCAGGGGGAGGTTGAAGGGCGAATTATATTTTGGTCAAGCATTTTCTTGATTTGACTTTCTACCTCTTCTTTATGAATTTCTGGAAACCGGTATGACTTAACATGAATAGGAGGTGCATCCCCGGTATTAATAGAATGTTGAATTTTATCTGTATGAGTTAGGAATTCACCATTTAAGTGAAATATATCAGTATATTTAGAAAGGCATGTCATTAACGCTTTCTTTTCTTCTGCGTTTAAGTGAGAGCATCGTATTTGCTCGAGAACCTTTCTAGAACGATCAGTGTTTGAAGAACTCAGCTGATGAATGAGCTCATGCTGAGCATCATCTGAGTCTGATGACGGAAGCTCAAGGGGTGTTAATTTAACCTTGAAGTTATCAATTGAAATCTCGGATTCAGTAGTGTTCAATACTGAGACGTTTACCCTATTGTTGGATTTGACTTTGACTATGCAGTTTGCTAAGAACACACCTTCACAAATTTTTTGATCTAGTATTAAGGCTTCTCTAAGGCCTGAAATTACTGAAAGATTGGCAATTGGGCATTCAATCACCATCTCTGACCGCGGGGGTATAACATATGATGGCTTACTAAAGCATATAGGTATCGAGTGTCCTTGCATGTTTAATGAATTTGTGGAATACTGCACGTCGATTTTGAAATGTCGAATAAAATCACTACCTATGATTCCGTCAAAATATAGATTGATCGTGTCGTCAATCGCGTGGAACAAAAAGTCAAATATTATTTTGCTTTTGTCGGAAATTAAGTGTTCAAAATTGAGTTGAATGGACCCAAGAGATTCACATGTGGAATCGTTGTCACTTAAACCTTTTAGAGTGACTGTTAACGGTCCGAGCACTGGTTTGATCAAACTTGACTGTTTTACAATAGAAATCGAGGACCCAGTGTCTATAAGAAAGCATAGAGGCTTTTCATTTAAATGTGTCTTTAAATAAACGTGTGGTAAAGATATTTTATTGTTCACGTTATTGATTGTATAACTCTTTTTACGCATAGAATCCCTAGAAGAAAAACTCGGCTTGTCGCGAGTAGAGGGAATAGTTTTAGAATCTCCAAATTCATTTGATTGACCTTCAATAATTTCAGAATTAACTTGTGTTAGGACAGATTTAGGAACACAAGGTTGGAGTCTTTTGTCTTGAATTTTAGACTGAGGTAGAGGCGCATCAAAACCCTGATTTTTACAGGTGCTGCCTGGTAGCTTAGTTGAAAACTCAGTGAAATAAGGTTCTGACTGAGGGGAAGGTGCAGAAGAATCCTGTGCCACGGCGTGTGTGCTACAGGTGCGACCTTGCAACTTTGCTGAGAACTCAGTAGACAAAGACTGGTCAATTTGTTGAGATTCATTTTCCATCGTCTGTGCTGGGGGTAATTTAAGAGCACAGGGTTGGTTTTTAATGTTCCGTGCTGGGGGTAATTTAAGAGCACGGGGTTGGTTTTGAATCATCTGTGCTGGGGGTAATTTAAGAGCACAGGGTTGATTTTTAATCTTCCGTGCTGGGGGTAATTTAAGAGCACGGGATTTACCTATAGAAGGCTTATCATTCGTGTCATTTACTTTATTACATTGTTCCGGCAGACACGAAACCGAAACAGTGTTTAGTTTAAATCAACTTGGTCATCAGAAGAAACGCTAACAACATGAACATTAGAGCGACTATTGTTTGCCGCGTTGTTGTTGTGAAATGCACCTGCGCTTGGCGATGCAGCGTTGTGGGAGTCGGCGTTTTGATTATTTTTATACTTAAGTTTGCGACACTCGCCGATCAAGTGACCATGTTTCTTGCAATATGCGCAAGTGTTATTCGAGGAAAACCTTGATTTATGATTGTTACCTTGGGAAACATGAGGATTTGAATTTACGTGATGGAAATTAGGACTTGAAGTTTTCGCTTTGTTTTTGTAACAATCAGAGGCCAGATGTCCAGATTTCTGGCAAATAGAGCACTGCTTATTTTGGCGTTGTGCTAGCCTGGAAAGCTTGTAAAGCTTTTCTTCCTCAATAGCATGAGTTATAGCATCTGAAAGATTCTTTGGATTTCTACAGCGCACTATGTGAGAGTAGTTGGAATTCATTCCCAACAAAAATGTATTAAGGGCAAGATCTTCCATTGCGGCTAATCTGCCGATTAATTCTTTATCAACGTCGCAACTATAATGTATATCAGACTGTAAACGTGTGAGACATGATTCAACACGTAATGAATATTGTGTCACATCTTCTGTGGGCAATTGCTTGCAATTTTGCAGATCGACCAGCAAATGAGTCGAATGTTTTTTCTCTCCAAACGTGGCCTTAAGGAACTGTTTGATTTCAGGCCAAGTACTGAATTTCTTGAGGCAGCAGGCTAACTGTGCCTTGCCCTCAAGTTGTGACACGATATATTTGCACAAAACATCCTGTTGATCTGTACTAGCTAATGAGAATGCGTTTTCGCAATTCGTCAAGAATGCTGGCAACAATTCGCGGTCCCCATTATAGGGTTTTATGAATTTGACTAGGACTGAAAGAGTAATTGAAGTCATTTTGGGTTTTTCTTTTTTTCTAATTGTAACTTTGGAGATTTGGTTTTGGCTTTCGGAAGAGGAGCTTTCTGAATCAGATGTAGTTAATTTATCGGCTACTTCTTTTAATTTTAGTCCTTTTTCAGACGACATTAAATTACAGCTTTTATAATGTAGTACAGATCATCAGTAAACACAAACAATAAAAATGTAAAATACAGTAGAAAGTGCAATAAAATAGTTGTAAAAAGTTTGTAAAAATAAATCTTGATGTTGGTATATAGTTGTAGAACTTTTAAAAATCACTTGCACATTCACTTCAATTAGAAAGTTAGGAATAGATAAAATAACTCACAGAATGATGACGGCACTCACGAACATTTTGAAGAACGGCTTTTCCAAAAACCGTGAAGAAACGGCGCACGGCAACTGCAGTGCGGCGCGGCAATGACGTCAACGATGCGTCGAGGGCCCGGCGACCCAGGGAGTCGTATTACGGAGTACCTCGAAGTCACGCTGCGTTGTTCGTGATCCCGTTGACTTCCACGTGGAAAGTCAATATGAGCTGGTGATGATGATGAGCGGGTCACCCGTCCGTGTATGGAGACGGTGGTGGTGCAGGAAGTTGTGGTGCGGGCTCACACTCGAAAGCGGAGACTTAACGTCGACCACAGCAGCAGGAAGCGTCCAGGATGAGATGCGGGCTCGCGCCTTGCAGCGGAGACTTATCGTCGACCTCAGAGCAGCAGGAAGCGTCCAGGATGAGATGCGGGCTCGCGCCTGGCAGCGGAGACTTATCGTCGACCTCAGAGCAGCAGGAAGCGTCCAGGATGAGATGCGGGCTCGCGCCTGGCAGCGGAGACTTATCGTCGACCTCAGAGCAGCAGCGCGGGCTTAGGCTTGATGCCCAAGTCTTAACGTCGACCACTGTCTATTAAAGGACCTCACTCCACGGAGCCACTAAATAGTTGTCAGGCGGGAAGTTATTTCGCGACGCGCCTAACACCTACGATTCTCAGTACTCACGAGTTTTCCTGAGATCCCACTTCTGACACCAAATTTGTAAGGATGGCGCTCCGTGGGTCCTTTTTAAAAAAACACTTTTATTACTGCTGCTAAATAAGTTTATTTCACTGAACTACACACCGACTTTTTAGACAAAAATAACGAGAGTTTACAATGTATGTATCGGACAAAGGTTGTGGGGTGACTACTTGCAGTCGGTAACGAAAACAGTTTTATATAAAATGAATCCCATCAAAAACATCCTGTAAAAAATACCAAGTCTCGCAGCTCTGTGATTCTACCGTAAAAAGTTGTGAGATCCATGTTATACCAAGTCGGTTAACTGAATTAGTCCCTACTTAAGGGGCCTTCTGTCTTAAGTTAATACGTAAGATATTTTCATATCTATATTCAAATCTTTTACTTTTTAAATAAAAATATCGACTTGGCCATCGCATGCTTAGTTTGTTTAGTCCTTTACAACCAGGGTCTGCTGGAAGAAATCTCTATTTAGAGATAAGCTGACCTTGGTACATGTTATTTCTGTTTTTATGTCCTGTCATGTATCGTGTAATAAATATATACAAATACGTTATCTATCACACAGAACTAAGAGCCAGAAACCTGGTTTTTCATCAAATTCCTTCCGAATGCATAAAGAAGTGAAAGGTACTGGAATTTAATGGACTGAAAATAACTAGAGCATTAGTAATTTTGTTGCACTAGTCTTCCATTTTCTATTGTTGCCGCTTGTTAAAGGTATACATATATTAGTTTTGGAACCAAGTTTTAATCGTGTAGAACGCAATTATACTCTAAACAACCTAATATAATGTAGATATGATTTCGAAGATACATTGTGCCTTCATGCGATGGCCAAGTCGATATTTTTATTTAAAAAGTAAAAGATTTGAATATAGATATGAAAATATCTTACGTATTAACTTAAGACAGAAGGCCCCTTAAGTAGGGACTAAATCAGTTAACCGACTTGGTATAACATGGATCTCACAACTTTTTACGGTAGAATCACAGAGCTGCGAGACTTGGTATTTTTTACAGGATGTTTTTGATGGGATCTCACTTCTTTTTGTAAAGTTCTACTTTTTAAAATTTGGTACCTTTGGTACTTTTACAATAACAATAAAAAACATAGCGTTAATGTAGGGGTCTCCGTGCTCGTCACAAGTATAAACTTGGAACTCTTCCCAATGTGCTACCACATACTCGACTATAGCAAGTCTAATCTCATACGACGACTCAATATTCTCATACATAGAGAATGACAAAGAATGAAACAAACACGACCCATCGCCAGGTATCCGTACAATCCGGTGTGGGCATGGTTGGTCATTCACATACACTATTTCCGAATCCATTGCGACTACTAGTTCTGGCAAATGTGCTAGATGAACAAATCCAAATAGTTAGTAAATATAATAATTAATGCAGATACAAAAATTATCAACAACTAGTTGAAATCGCTGGCGAGCAACTCAGCGACGGTTTCAAACCATAGCATAATGGTAACCAAAGGAAACGAGGGATGTATGCCTGGACCGTGGTAAGTGGTGGTCCCTGGTGGATGTACGTATCCCTCTTCTAGGAAACAGGCGTGATATTATGTATGTATTACATAATATGTTTATAGAATCTTGTTTGTAAAGGCATATTTTCCTAGGGGCATTCAATGATTCATAAACTGCAAATGTAACTTTGTAATCCTATACATTTTATATAAGATTACAAAGTTATTGATGCAGATGGGTTTTCTGGAAAACTATAACATAAGCTTGAAATGTTTAAGTTTTCCCTTGATAAGAATACTAATTACTATTTATATCCCAAATTTGAAGGTTCTATGTCTGCTAGAAGTGCCTGGGAGTTTTGATGATCGGTCAGTCAGTCAGTGACAAAATGAGGAAACTTTGACATGTTACAATTCTTAAACTACTGGTTCAAATTGAATAAAAAATTTAATATATCGTGTTGATATAAGGTCTAATTAGTAACAGAAAAATCAGGCTTCTTGTTTTATCCACAACGAAGTTTTAGGGGGGTCGAATATGGCCTGAATTGCTTCGAGAAAAGGATGGTACGGCTGTGCTTGCTCGACTTGGTGGTGCACTGCCGTGCACCCAGATTAGCTTAAGTCAGCGTTTACTGCAAACTAAAATCAGTTATAACAGTACCTAGTATGGAGCAGTTCTAGTGGCCATATGTGGTCTTCATCAGCAGTTCCGCATCACAATATTATGCTTATCATGTGCATTTGCACGAGTTATTATGAAAAACACAAAAATCACTATAGGTCTGCCTATAATATTTGAAGAGTTCTCTCGATTTCTCCAGGATCCCATCATCAGATCCTGACCTGGTGTCAATGGGACCACCCTTGAGGTATTACCTATACGCCTAAAAAAGATTTGTTCAAATCGGTTCATAATTGGCGGAGTTATCGCGTAACAAACATAGAAAAAAAAAAAAACATACGGGTCGAATTGAGAACCTCCTCCTTTTTTTGAAGTCGGTTGAAAATAAGGCTCATCATTTGTGAATTTCGTGAATTTCATCATTCAACATCCTTAGATAAGATCTCTTTGAGTTTTTTGAGTGTTACTAGATCTGTGGAGTTAAAACTTTTAAGAAAAAATTGTCCCGAAAAAAAAACTTGGTCCATCCTATTTATCCACAAGAATTATCCACGGTCAGAGTGATAGGGTTTCATTAAAGTATTTTTTTACCAAAACTTTTAATTCTTAGCAGCAGTTGCGTAACATAGGTATCTTCTTTCGATAAAGTGATGTTCGTACGTACGGTCGCCTGCGCCTAAAAGTATACCCGTTAATATGACCTACCCGTATACTTTTAGACGCAGTCCACCGTACCATTCCGTAAACCCGTACTATAATAAACCGCTCCCAATTCATCTCTGACAGTAATTTTCTCAGCTACCTTCCAACGACATTTTTGCTGATGAGTGACGTTTACAGGGGGCGCCAGCTCTACGCAACTAAATGCAACAAACCTGTCATCAACACAGACCTTTCATTCCTCAATCCTCATTGGTCATCAAGTTAGTTCCTCCTGACACCGCGCGCCAAAAGATCGTTGGAAAGAGCTTATGTCAAAATGACGGGTTTTCCCTATAATTTTTTTAATTTTCATTCTCTTGGGAACCTTGGGATAGATCTCAGAGGTGAGAGCGGTTTATATTGCGATTCCAAGTCAAATAGAACTGACACTGGGGGCTATTTGGGAGGTGTCAAAACCACAGAACTAATGCACTAAATTGACAACCCTTAATCCAAAAGCTCTTGCGCGGTGGCCACATATTCCATGTTTTTATACAGGGTCACTGACAGCACGATACGTTTACTCAACCGTTGCATAGAAATGTTCGTGTAATGTAAATGCTTGGACACACTTCGTGACATAATGTCCCATATCAATTTAGTTGACGCAGAACATTTCTTGGACACACTTCGTGACATAATGTCCCATAGCAATTTAGTTGACGCAGAACATTTCTTGCTTTGAGAGCGAGCGAACGTGTAGTGCATACTCGTGTTCTCTGTCTCGGGACATTACGTAGTTGAGGGACATGTTCCGCAACATGTTGTACCTTTTGTCCCCAGTGTGTCCAAGGCTGAAAAGCCTACGCACGCAACGGCAATCAACATAGGATGTCATCGACCAGAATTTATCAGCCCTAGTAAATAAAATCTTTGTTTACGACGCATAAACTTTACACTGAAAGTTGACGAAAACTACGCCACACAATTAGATATTCGATTCTTATAAAAGAAGCAGATAATAGCGCAATGTAAAGTAAGTTTTAACCGCCTTGAAACAGGAGAGGGTTCTCAATTCGGATTTTTATGTAAAAATTACCTCCAAACGTGTATTATTTCATACGTGTATGAACCGATTTCAAAAACTTATCTAATATCATTTCAGTAGTTAGGTTTCCACATAATTTTATTGTCCTGTAGGCTTTAAGTTTTGTACATTGTTACGTGGTCAATTTTGATTCAGAAATAGTCTCTACAAGGTTTCTGTAGGCGGGGCATACTGAAAACATCTCGCAACGAATATTTTGTTTAATATTCGAATATTTTGAACATAATTCACAGTAACCGTAATTTGAAACACCCGAGCGGACTCCAAGCGGTAATGAATGAGTCTTTCACAACGTTGTTTATGAACCGCCAAGCTGGGTTTTATTTTCAAATGGTACTTTTATTGGAAAATCCGGATAATTCAGAATTTACTTTAACTTTAATTTTCATTTCATATTCTCGAAAGTGAAATTGCTATGAATTTTATTTCGCTTAAAGATATTTATGAGTATATTTATAGAAAAATGCAAGTTTGTCTTCCTAAATAGAAATATTGTTATCTTATATCTACAGCTGTCCAACAATCTTTTGGCGTGCGGTGACAGGTGAAACTGTTGATTTTTGACAGAATAATTGCAAGAGGTTGCGTAGAAGTGACGCCCCCTGTAAACGTCACTCACACGCCAAAAGATCGTTGGATACAGAGCGATTTGCGAGGCGACACGAATTACATATAACTAAACTAATAGAGATGGTGTGTTTGAAAATGGAATCTGTGGCCACCGCGCAAATGTTGTCAGTTTAGTGCCTTTAGTTCCTTTAGTGGATTGTTTTTGACACCTCCCAAATAGCTCTCATTGAGGGTTATCTAAAAATAAATACAAACATAAGTAAATACATAAATAAATTACAACACGTATAATCACCTGCGTATTTAATAAGATATACGGAAATGTAACTTCTGTCTTCTAACACAATTTTGATAGATTAATCGCACAGTCATCCTTTTCATGTTTATCTTTTATTTCATTTCATCAACTCTTCACCTTTCACCTGTTCTTTGCGGGACAGGTGTTTATTTATTCAACATTCAAGCAAAAGAGGAAACGAATCATGAAGATTAGCATATCCCCAGCAAAAGTAACTCTGAAATTCAATATCGAATTTTTGAAGTATTTCACTTCTTTTGCAACGTTGAAAAGAAAAACAGTTTGAAGATTTTTATAAGTCGTGATAAAGAATGTTACTTCATACGTCTTAGACGAGGCTACGAGTTAAATTTTAGAACATGGTTTTTATAGTGTAAGAGAAATATTTTTTCTTTTTTTCAATTTATGTGATATGGAGTATTGAATCACTGGCTGAAAGTGGGCACAGTGGTGCCTCTGCCACCCCGTATGGGAAAAGGCGTGACGTGGCGTATGTTCTATTTTTTGTACCCTAATTTATTAGATATTCAAAGTAACTAAACTAATGACATATTTCAGTTATCTTTTCGAGAGAGGTTTCAAAAGAGTTGAATAAGTAAAAAAACCCTTTTCTTGACGAGATGATAACGATAGCAATTAACAGCCCGTTAAAATGACCTTCTGACAACATCTACGTGACCAGCATTTAATTAAATACAATCGTTAATTACTTATTTTTAAATGGATCAAGGGTGAGAATACTAACTAGGCGAAGAGCTAGCAAAAAATATTTTTTTGCCACCATTTTTCTTGAAGAAAACCGTGCATAATGTTTGCAAAATATGGTCAAATAATTAAATGTCACCCTGTATACTGGCAAAATGCTTCTAACGTGTCTATGGTGCATTAGGGAAGGTTTTGTTAGACCAGTCAGATTTATAAAGCAATACTCAAAAAATTATTTGCCTTTTATCAGATGCACTCGGTTTCTTTAATAATTTACTTCGCTGAAATATCTTACGAAAGGCGTAGCAATATACAGCCGAAGCCTGAATAGTTTATACCCTGCTGATGGGTCACTGGAGGGAAGTTAGTCTATAAAACAATAGCTTTATAACGTCGGCTGTAAACTCCAGTACTTTATGAAGTCCTGGTACCGTCGTTGGTGTAGAATTGAAGGTGTTTTTGAATACAGTTGCGTTTTGAATAGTTTATTTGAAAATAGCTGAATTCCAGGGCCCCAATTTTGTCATTCTGCTATAGTCTAGCAGAATTGCTCCACTATACTCTACTCTAACAAAATTGGGGCTCTAGCAGCTAGAGCAATAACCTATCAATGACAATTAATAATTAAGCATACATTGCCCGCGATTTGGGTGGCAACACGAACTAAACTAAGCAAAATAATTAAAATAATTGTGTTTTTAAAAATGGTAATCTTCCTAACGTAAGAAATAAGAGCGGGAAACTGATTTACAAATAGGTGTAAATTAATTAACGCAACATTAAGACATCATTCTGAGCAACTTTCATAATGAAACCGATTTGATTAGAGCAACTTTATTTTTCACTTCCCAGTACATTTTGGCCTGAGTGAGTCAGCTGATTTGTATGGAGAAGTGAAAAATAAAGTTGCTCTGAACAAATCGGTTTCATTATGAAAGTTGTTAAAAATGACATCCCTAACAAAGTAGTTTCTTTTTAGGTTTCTCTGCTTAAATTCCCCAGGTCTCAACAATAGGTAGCCACAAACATATATCACTCGGTATAATGATTACTGAATTCGCCAATATTAAGTAAATGTCACAGATTAGTTTTTTGAAAAAACTACAATGATATCCAATGATTTAAGAACAAAACACAAACAGATTAGCCGAGTTTCAGAGAAATCTACATTTTAGATTTGCGACAGCTTTCATCTACATTTATTTCATTTAGTACTTGGCATTTATAAACTCAGTTTATGGTCCTAAAAGGTTATAACATGTTATAAGGTTGGCCCGGTTGGCCATTAGAGATTTCGCGGAAACTGAGTTTGACCTGAAGGTACTATTATCTCTTCTGTGCCTGAAGTTAGCAGCATTACAACCGCAACGCATCACACATTACAATTAACGAAGTTTGCAACATCCGGCTCCAGGGTCTATGTACGCGTCATCGGCTAAGTATGATCTATCGGTTGGAACTAACAGTTCTGTAGGAAGGAGTTTTCATAGGTTTTGTAGGTCTAAAAGATTTAAGTGTAGCCTATCTTTTACCCGGATACCAGTAAGTTTTACAAATCGGTAAGCTGGATACAGATTGGACCAACCATTATTTGAATGTGTACCAAATACCATAGTTGGGCGCCCAACCGTTTTATTTAGGTACTTCCCCATAGGTTCAATAAGCCATTTTACAACCACCATTTTGGCATTTCGTGTAATCAAACTTTATTATATTTTTATCCCTGGCGCGCGATATTTCGCAAAATTATGAAAATATTATTATAGAATTTTCAGGAGTGGATAACTTTTGGTCCCTGTTGGTCAGTAGGATTGAGTTCTCATAAAACAGAACGAATGGAAAGCGATTGTATAAAGTTTTTACTTCCTTTTGTGTGGTTTATAATTTGTAAAACATTTCACTGCCTCTTTGTAACGACGCGGCGCGGGCGGCGGGGCGGGGCGTTCTGATTGTCCAGTTTGTAAAACAAATAAATTGATAAGTAGGTACCTAATCATTTAGTTAAACTCAAATATCTCATAGATAATTATATTTTTTCATAATTATAATTAGTTTTAATTCCATTGACATTATTTTACAGTTAACATTTATATCTTACCGATGACTAATTTAGTTATTTTTTTAATTTAAATTTAAATTTTGTGTTTTATAAGTTGACATTTATTTTGGTTTTGTAACATTATTTTATCATTGACATTTTATTTTCTACTTAACTTATAATCTCATGTTTTTATTGGACTTATTGGACCATATGTCTGGAAAGTATGATTATTTATTTATTTATATTAAACCAACTATAGTTGGTATAAATAATTGTATACAACGACTTGTCCTTTCGAGCATTTGCTTGTGAAGAAGCAGCCGGGGTTTAATTATTATTGGTAACAACAACAGGTGTATTTATCGTCAAAGGAACCCAGGGCCCTATTAATCCAGGATTAAGATATGTGGCTAACGCATTTACGAGTGTTCCGCTCCATTATACCGCTGCGGAACCCTACAATAAGGAAAATGGCGGCTCATAACGACTTTATCCTCAATTCGTTGCGATTAAGAATCGAGATACTTAGTTGTCAGGATGTACTTAGAGCTGTTACTACAGCTACAGGTTGTTTTGGAGAGTATGGCGATTGTAGTTTCAAAACCCAATTTGCAGGGTTCCGTACCGTAGGAGGTTAAAAGCAAAAAAGGAACCGTTTAGGTAGGTAGATAGAATTATTTCGTCGTCCGTGCAGTATTTACCGTGCCGTCCGTGTTGAACAGATCTAAAGGTGTTCCATTCGATGTGTGGTTAACATACCTGTTCTTGAAAACGTAAATAAATCAAATAAGGTGATAGGTTAGAAATTTTACCTCTCTTTTATGAAGTTTGACCCTATTACCTTCTAATTCGTAACTTTTGGTAAAAGGCTCTTAAACATTCTAGGTTTGCTGGAAGAGATATCTTATTAGAGATAAGCTCAAGCCTTTGTACATGTTTTTTCCAATATTAAGTGTCTGTTTTATGTTTTCTGTGCAATAAAGTACCTATAAAGTAATAAACTAATAAAGTAAGTATCTAATAATAAACATCAAAAACATTAAAAATCTCATTAAATATCACACAGTCAACTGTTCAATGTATGTACGAGACGTTATTAATAAATGCGAAAATCGCATGTCAAATTCGCAATTCAGTAAACAGATTATATCATCCGAAATCGAATATTTTACTCACAATTAATAAACAGCTTAATTAATTTGTTACCTGCAGTCAAATTGGAATTGTTCCAGGAAACAGTAGAGATAATGATTAATTTATTTAATGAAATAATAACATTCGAAATGAATGGTTTGGATGCAAAAGGAGTATTTTCCCATTTCCCACACTACATTTCTCGTTCTGCCCCACAAAATTGTCTATGGAATTAAATGCGAAGTCGAGAAAGGGCCACTACTTTAAATGCAAGTCTTCACTCCATATACAATCCGTATAATTAGGAACTAATGTTTACCCCGTGCCCGTAACTGAGTTAGTGAAAATTCAATTTAATTATCTCCACAGTAACAAACATGTCGTAGGAAAGCAAGTGACAGAGCTATGAGCGCATAGTTCCTTACTTTTCTACAGCACAATGACAAAACCTCAGATCAATGAAACCCTTTGGACAAAACACAACATAACATCGAAATTAAAAGCAGCCAAACAAAACCTTTCGCTCGATATTAATATCGATTAAGTTATACTTTTTAAACTTATGTTAAGTATAACCAGACTACTAGTAAATGCAACCCAATCCAATCGAATGCCACGTAACTTCGCTGAAACTCCTCACTCGATCACTTCTAATTTATCGAGTCCTCTGTACAATGTGATCATTGTGTTTATCTGCAAGCTTGCATTTTGTATCGTAAGTAGTTGCATTTTGTAAGGAAATCTCATAAATGACACCACTTGTATCCTGACTCGTGCAAGCAGTAGGTATATAAATAGGAAATGTGAATTTTATTTGACTTGTTCCAACCAAGCAGATTGTTTCATTACACTGCTCTCCGAGGTCGCTTGGACTCTTCCATCCTCTGTATTCCGATTATTTCCGATAGTTTTTTTTCTGTGCAAGCATTAGGGCCGCCACACACAGTCGTGTGTGGGGCGGCCCAATAAATCCATACAAATCTATTTATCTACCACATACAAACGTTTTTTCATCCACATACAGAAGTTTTCCGTTCGATTTGTATGGAATGGGATTCCGATTTGGAATTTCGAAACGGGATCTAATTCTACACGAATCGGAGAAAATTTCTAACGGAAAACTTCCGCATGTAAGTGTGCGGCAGATCCATAGATTTGTATGGATTTAATGCGTTCGGGATAATTCCGTTACGGATTTCCGATGTGGAATTCCTGCAGTATGTGGCGGCCCTTGGCTATTTCACGGCCGCTGCCCGCCAGTGGAATACAATTTGATGGTCAATGAATGAATCTGATACAGAGAGTGAATGGAGACTTCTTTCAGGGGTTTTTAGCGTCGATAAATGGGAATTAGAATTTAGTTTGCTATATTCGCTCTCAAAGGATCTCTCAAAGGAGATGGCTAAATATTAAATGGGCAAAATCCCCCTCAGCAGATTACCAGACATCGGCAACTAGCACATTCCTGGATGGCTAAATATCACTTTTTCATTATTGTAAATTTCCAGAAACTTGTCAGTGAGAAGTTGTTTTTAGGGTTCCGTACCCGAAGGGTGTCAAACCCCTACTGCTGGGACCCTATTACTGAGACTTCGCTGTCCGAATAAATTTAATATTAAGGGGGGCTCCCATACAACTAACGTGTTTTTTTTTTGCGGTTTTTTATAGATAATGGTTAGGAACCCTTCGTGCGCGAGTCCCACTCGCACTTGGCCGGTTATTTTAATCTCAAGTTCTCAAAATGGTCGTCGTCATGTGCCATTATAGTGCGGGGTTTGATGAACATAAACCTATACAAGCAAATATAGCTTATCTAGATTTATATATTATACCAGTTGTTGCGACCTAAGATAGGTACCCTAAGTCGCCGGAACCCTAACAAAGAGAACAATTCTGAAGCCGTGCTTAAATAATGAAAACGAAATCCAATATCTCTATCCTTAGACAAGGTGTAAATGAATTAACGCAAAATAAAAAACTGCTTTGTTCGGGACATCATTCTGAGCAACTTTAATCACAAAACCGATTTGATCAGAGCAACTTTATTTTTCACTTCTCCATACAAATCAGCTGACCCACTCAGGCCAAAATGTACTGGGAAGTGAAAGATAATGTTGCTCTGATCAAATCGGTTTCAATATGAAAGTCGCTCAGAATGATGTCCCTAACAAAGTAGTTTCTCATTTTGCGTTAATTCATTCACACCTTGTATAGGTTTCGTTCTCAACCCAACTTTTTAATTAGGGACCTAGTTTTGGATTTTAGTTTTGACTCCATCTCGTCATATTTCAGTGCGATAACTCCACACCCGGCCACACTATAACGAGTAACAAAACTTGCAAATGCCTCATAATTTTCCGGCGGTATCGTTTGAGAGTGGTTTTTGAACGTAATATTCCTCCATTTGGTTCCCGCATTTGGATGGAGTTAAACTTCATATCTTGTTAGTAAACTTTGTCCGGTTTCCTTTTCTTTGCTGAATTTATTGCGCGTTTTGCCTAAATTTCTTTATGGTTCTTTCAAAGGTATTTTAGATTAGCTACAAGGTACAATCAAAGATGAGGAAGTTGCAGCGCCCGCTTTTTAGGATTCCGATCCTTAAAAGGAAAAAAGGGTCACTTTGTTGTCCGTCCGTTCTGTCTGTCTGTCCGTCTGTGTGTCAAGACCTTTTATATCAAGAACGCGTGGACGTATCAAGCGATAGTTAAAGTTAAAAGGGTGTCTGTGGTCGCATATAGCTGTCAAAAAATCAACCTTCTAGGTCAACGCAATCGAACGTTTACGACCGTTTATGCTGTAAAATTGTGTGATTTTCGCAATAGACCCAAAACCTATAGGGTTTTGCCCGTAGGCCTACAAAGTAAGATCTTATAGCACAGGTAAAGGGAAAAAGCTGAAAACTGCAAAAAACTGTCTTTGTACAAAAATATACAATTTAGTTTACATGGATGACATCATACTTTAGTTTTTTTTTATGTGGAAACCTAAAAACACGTGTAACGCTCTCCAAGTGTGATCGGAACCCTTGGTGCGCGAGTCCTACTCGCACTTGGTCGGTTATTTCTCAAAACCTACAGTAGCCGTTTGTATTTAACCGACTTCAAAAAAAGAGTGGGGGAGGGGTTATTAATTCGGTTGTATTTTTATCATTATTTATTTTTTATATATTTTTACATCGTTTTTTTAGGGTTCCGTACCCGAAGGGTGCCAAACGGGACCCTATTACTGAGACTTCGCTGTCTGTCCGTCCGTCCGTCCGTCCGTCCGTCCGTCTGTCTGTCACCAGGCTGTATCTCATGAACCGTGGTAGCTAGACAGTTGAAATTTTCACAGATGATGTATTTCTGTTGCCGCTATAACTACAAATACTAAAAATCAAAAGAAATTTAATATTAAGGGGGGCAAACGTGATTTTTTTGCTCATTTTTGCTCGATATTGATAAATGGTAGCAGGTAGACGCTTAAAATGTTCACAATATATTGAGTATATTATTTACTTAAAAATAAATAATTAAATTAAAATTAAATTAATATTTAGGGGGGGCTCCCACACATATTTTTTTTTGCGGTTTTTTATAGATAATGATACGGAACCCTTCGTGCGCGAGTCCGACTCGCACTTTTCCGGTTATTTTTATACCGATTTCAAAAAAATATTTGTTATTTCGAAAGTTCAACCCAAAACAGTTTAGTCGCATTTTTTTAAAATCAGGAATCGGTCCAGTAGTTAGGTTAATTTGTTTTTACCTGGATGTCATTTCATTATGCATTCAGCCTGTCCATGACTTTTTAGTGTTTATATTCATTGTCACGAGATAAATTCTGGCTGTTAGAATCGTAAGAGATTCGTTTCTAGAAGTATTACTCATGGACTTCACTGCCAGGAGATAGGTATTTCGATAGACGACATTTGTAGAGCGGTGGCGGAGTACTAAGTAATAGGTTAGTTTTTAACTTGGTGAATTATTATGAGCATGGATCGGAACGAAGGTGTGAATTTACCTAAAGTTTGTAGTCGGACATGACAAGGAGCAGTTACAACCACTTGAGTTGAGTTGAAAAAATGACTGCACCTTTCAATTACAATCTGTTTGAATGTTTTATTTACCTCGCTTGAATGATGTAAAATACAATACTCAGTAAATTTTACGAAAAATTTAAAAATAAAAAGTTATTTTTTTTTTGGGAATCAGCAGTTTGAAAATGTTGAAACTACACGCCAAAGATTTTAAAACCTCTTGTCACATTCGCAGTCGCACACACCCGCCGCGTCCCAAACAACAATATCATTTATCAATTATTCATATCAGCTCCGGAAGTTTGTTTAGGCATGGCAGGCCGAAAACTCTTTGTAAAGTAAACTACAGGGCCAATTTATCTGAGCGCGTGGCCAAAGCTACAACTGCTGCCGCTAGTATCAAAATTCCTTCGTGTGTCATTGACGCTAGCGACCGCCACCAGGTCAGCTATGTAAGTTTGTTGAACTGTGTGTGTTTTCAGACTAAACATATTGCTTTATTTATATTCGTTATCCCGACCGACCAACACGCACTTGTGTCGTGACAAATAGCAACGAACTTTAACTCCTGTAACAAACAGGAGGTTTGTACAAAACAAAACTTACCTCCTTGATTGCCAACCCCTAATTTATACTTCTTGGGGTTACCTCATAATTTTTATAACGATTTAGCTTAGGTTCCTAAGCTTATCCATAAAACTAGGTAGGTACCATGACAGTTGAAACAAGTCTTGGTAGTAAAATAAAGCCCATTAACCCTCTCGCTCCCACGTCTATTGTTCTCCATTGTTAGTTTGTTCTGCCTATGTTCTTATGAGGGGATGCAACGAATACTTGGCAACTATTCGGTATTCGGCTTATTCGGCCACTTTTCTCAGTATTCGGTATTTGGCCGAACACCACTTACTATTTGGCCGAATACTGAATACGTAACAACCGAAAATAAAAACGCAAATAAAGCTATTGTGTGGATTATTTAAAATGTAATTATTAATAATGAATAATCTCTCATCTACTGCTAAGTCATGTAAGGTATTTTTAACAAAACTGTAAAAGCTCTAGGTACTGTTTTGATTTGGTTGACCACCAGTTATAATATACGGATATTAAGTACTGTTGAGACAAGCACTCTCCAAATAAAACTCTCTAACTCATTTGTAATCGTACTTTTTCTACTCCCGATAAAATAAAACACAGCAAGTTGTGTGTTACGACTTGCTACCTAACGAGCCAAATAATCCCACCCCGTCATCCTATTATCTCTTCTGTGCCGTCATCCCCGCATGCACCACACCGAGTCTTATCGTAACATGTTCGCGTGATCATGAAACGCACTGGATTTCCCGCCGAATATTCGGTATTCGGTATTCGGCCAAATCACTATTCGTTGCATCTCTGAGACTTTTGATAGATTTGAATCCTAAGCTGAAGCGCAAAATAATTATCCAATCAAGTAAAACAGGAAAAGGGGGTCGTTATTGAAGGTCTGGTAATTCTATCATTCTTACATAGAATCTTGCAGGAAAGATGGAGGTTTGGGTTGGAGATCAAGGATGTAACCCAATTATTTCACACCCTGTACAGTGTTGCTAAATACTTTACAGTCTGTCATAGCATAATTAATGGTTGCTGGCTTTCGTTGTAATTAAAATTAAATCGTACATCCCGCGTAGTTAAAACAGACTTAAATCTGTGGTTTAAACGGCAGTAAAAAAACATTTCATTAGTTTTCATTTAAACAAGATCTCCATTTGAGCAGAATTTACTGATTCAATTTCACGGGCTCCGAATTTTATTCCTTGTGGATTATAAACTTGAAGTATCAGAAATCTATGGTCTTAAAAGTCATTCTGGCAAACTGATAAAGTTGTAACATTATAGGAAGGTAATAAGACGATCGAAGTCGGTACCTAGTATCTTTATTAATTAGGTGTGTGTTATTTATAATAACCGGCCAAGTGCGAGTCGGACTCGCGCACGAAGGGTTCCGTACCATTATCTATAAAAAAAACCGCAAAAAAAAAACATGTTGTATGGGAGCCCCCCTAAATATTAATTTAATTATTTACTTATTAAGTAAATATTGTAAACAATATATTGTAAACATTTTAAGCGTCTACCTGTTACCATTATCAATATCGAGCAAAAATGAGCAAAAAGATCACGTTTGTTGTATGGGAGCCCCCCTTAATATTACATATTTTTTTGTTTTTTAGTATTTGTTGTTATAGCGGCAACAAAAATACATCATCTGTGAAAACTTCAACTGTCTAGCTACCACGGTTCATGAGATACAGCCTGGTGACAGACAGACGGACGGACGGACAGACAGACAGCGAAGTCTCAGCAATAGGGTCCCGTTTGGCACCCTTCGGGTACAGAACCCTAAAAACCTAAAAAGAAGGGAGGGAGCGGCAGTTCGGTGGGGGTTTATAGGAAAACAACAGTAAAGCGCAAGTGAGGTAGGTACGTATGCGACCGTTTTCAAAATATTCTTAACTAGCTGACCCGGCAGACTTCGTACTGCCTCAATTTAATATGAACTTTATTGAATAGCAATAAAGTTCAAATTGACTCTAGAAAACGTTTGTATGGGAAATAGAAAAGGGCTGTTTTTAGGGTTTTCCCGGAAATTATTCGATTTTTTCTCGCCTTTTAAACCTTCCCTAGACCTCCACGAACATTTCAAGACTAAGATAACATAAATCCGTTCAGCCGTTCTCGAGTTTTAGTGAGACTAACGAACAGCAATTCATTTTTATATATATAGATTATTTCAGTTTTAGGTGAAAAAAGGTTAGTCTAAATTATATTCTATGTTAGTATTTAAGTGTTTGCTACGTCGCGTCGGCGGCTGACCGTAGAATCGGGCACATCATGATGTGCCGTCATGTGCTGCCCCGCCATTTTATGATATGCCCAAGCAATTACTGGGCACATCATGATGTGGCTGGTTTTAACGAAAACATGTCTTTTTAAAAGCGTTTTTATTCAGCACTACGTGATGTTTTTTGTTTATACATGTCTTATTTCACGTTCTACGATCGGCCGCCGCCCGGCGCCCCGCCCCGCCGCGTAGTTTCTCATTTTGCGTTAATTCATTTACACCTTGTATATTAGGTACTGATATTTATTATTTTTCAGGTGTTTTCAGCACGTCGTCGTTTACATGGCCTATAATTATTATAAGTAAGTACAGTACTGGGCTTTTGTTTTGGCTCGTCGGGACCGGACCCGAGGTGCCACGAGTATGACACTCGGCGTTTGACTTAGCGAGAGAGAGAGAGAGATTGAGAGCGAGACGAGACCCGAAGTGCCAAAAAAAGGCCCCGCACTGTACTATTTTTTGAAACATGCCACCCAAAAGTAAGGAGCCAAAGTCAGCAAGTTGAAGCTGTAAATAAAAATACTCTCATCTCAGCACACTTTGAGGTCTACCCAAGTAACACAAAGGTTCTGCCTAACAGCATTTTAACAGTACACCTTGGACTCATTAGCTGCCGAAAGTAGCTGCATATCAGCTTTATATCCTAATATGCAGCTGATATAACTCTGATTTGGGCACAAATTTGGCAGCACATAGCTGCACAATTGCATTTTAATAGCATTTTATTAGCATTATTAAAGGTAACAGGTCCTACAAGGGCTGCATATTGACTGCCTAACAAGCCACGTGGTACTTATAATAGTTGATATGCAGCTCTAAGGATAAGTGTGGACATCAAATATACTTTACAGAAGCTAAAAGTAACTTATCAGGGAAATTGTGGACTGATTTGTGGTATGTTTTTGCATACCTTTCAATATTTGTAGTAGGGTGAAGTGTTACTCCGTGATACAAAGAAAAGATTACATTGCGGTTGCCATTTTGAGGATAAATAATAAGTTCTAAGGTAAGTAATACTTTGAGTTACTGCTATGATGTGTAACATTTTATCGGGAATGTAACTTTATTGTGAAATATCATACATATTTGGGTCAAAATTTTCACGGGCCCTCATAATATCCACAAATACGTGAAAAAAAGTGAAATAAAACATGCAATTACAAGTAAATATATTTTTTACATGATAATTTTAAGTTGTAAACTGTTGATATTTTTTTTTATATATTATTCACGCCAACCCGATGTTTTCTAAAACAAACCAAACCAATAAGGATAAAAGCTAAACATTTACAATAATACACTTCAAGTACTTTTATAATGGCGGATAAACGAGTGGTCAGTTTAAACTTTAATTTAATGCTAAGTGCTCTAAATATGTCCACCCGTGGCTTCTAATGAAGCATTAAGTTGCATAGGGAAGCACTTGTGGTAAATAAAGCAGCCACGGCGTCTTAGAATATTTAATTCGTGGTCAATTAAAATTCAACTAGCTGACTAAATGCCCACATAAGTACTATAATTCAGCCCAGGTCTGAATTGACGGGCACGAGTGTACAGATTAATAGCAGTGCGCTGTTAAGTCACTGCTTAAAAGGTCACACGTGGTACGATTGTGGCCTTTAGTAATGCTGATATACGAGTATACTGTATCAGCTGTCTAATGGCGTAAAAGTGTACGCTTAAGCAGCATACAGCATTATATCTTTGTTAATAAGCTTCACATCGTGATTGCTTGCATTACAAAGGTTCACATGTTCTCTCTTAAGATGCAAGTGTTTTAAAAGTCCACCTGTGGACCATAATTCAGAAAAGTGCAGTATTTGTGTCCACACGTGAACCCTTATTCAGAAAACTGCACTATTTGTGTCCACACAAATTCAGTTTTGCAGCTGATAGCGTACAACAATACTAAACGCTGCATATCAGTGAATCTGTGGCGTCTGTGTAGCGCCAAATAGAATCGCAGTAGAGCATAATGCATTATATTGGGTCACGTTATTTATTATGCAGCTATTGGACTACGAGTGAACATTAATAATGCTTTTAAATTGCTCAAACAACCGATGTGGACCTTATGTGGAATTATATAGTGCAGCTTTGTGTTACTTGGGATATTTCCCTCGATTCAACACTGGTTAGCCTATTTTAGACGGTTACTCCAGTCCAATGTTTGTTACTGATTTTATAGCCTGGGAAAATATGAAATATGAAACCAAACACGAAACGTTTCCTCGAACCATCTAACGAGAATTTTGAACTACCCACCATTCACGCAAGGACACACCCTAAACAAACTTTGAGAGTGGAAACCAAGACGTCAAGACGTCTATTGCAAGGGGATGTAAACTTAATTTCTCCTAATTATAATGTCAAATATTTGTTTTTTTTTTTCGGCAAAAAGGAACCCAAAGGAAATACTTCAATAAAATTAATTGAGTCACAAGCACGTTGATTATTTTGGTTTTAGTTGCCTTTTGGATGAATGCTGTGTTGACTGCCGACGTGTAAGTACGAGATGTATGAATGACGAGCTTCTATCCTTTTGTATGGGTGATTGTATGGATGGAAATGAAGACTCGAAGCTGCTTGAGTTAACATGCACTTATATTGACTTTCTTCAATGAATTTTTGCTTATTTTAACAATATATATCGACTAAATCTATGGATCGACCCTGCTTGGTCGGTATTTCGCAGTGATGTGTTGTGAAGTTGTCGCTGAGCCCTCTCGCTCCGCGGTCCTCTGTCTGCACCTCTCTCGCCTTGCTGCGCTCTTCAGCATGCTGTGACGTATGTATGGCATTTGTATGATTGATTTGATCGAATGCTGAAGGATGACTGAAAGGTGACTGAAGTTTGTATGCTTATGTAGATGTCTTTGTATTCTCTTCACACGTGTAAAGTTCTTTCAGCTGCAGCCAGACCACAAGCAAGTACTAGAGGGTGTAAATGCCAAGGGTAGATAAAAATGTCCATTAACAAGCAATACTGACCGGCCAGGCCGGTTTATAGATACCGTAAAACGGATCTAGCAGCCTTTTACGGACACTATCTTAATCCTGAAAGACCTGACAAGGTGTAGGATGAGATTTTGAAACAGGCTGTAAATACATCGATGTGTGTTGTAGCTATAAATGTTGCTACCCATGCGATCGTTTCTGGATCAAAACTGCCTAGACAAAGTTAATAACGCTACGAAAACGAAACGAAACGAAAACTCAAAATGTATGCGATTTGACATTTAGTGACGCTAGCGTAGCGTGACTACAGTGCTACATGGATGTTTTGGCACGTAGCCAAGGGTCTGAATTAACGTAATCAATCGATCAACGTTGCAGTGTCGCCCCCCTGTCAATGTCATCGAAGTGCCAAAACATCCATAGCGCTATAATTGTCAAATCGCATACATATTCTTAGCGTTTCGTGCGAAGGATAATAGCGTTTTGCATCTTGTCTAGGGGGGCTGGAGTGACATGGGCAAAGCCACAAATTGATTTGTTCAGGTGTCAAAATTAATTTTAGGAGCTTTCAAAGTTAGATCATTCAATCCAGAATTTACCCTTCAGTTTGCTCACTGACTAACAGTAAATTTATGATTATTATAAATTACAAGCAAAAGCATCTAAGAACCCGAAAGTAAAGTTGAAGCTTCGAGTCGGACTTAGAGACTCAAGTGATTTGTTAAAATTCAAATGAACCATCAATTTAAATTTACAAAATATGTTTTTGATGTAAAGGTTGTCTTGGGGATCCGTTAAAACAGAAATCAAGATCTGTTTTGATATGAAGTTATAGTAATATAATAACCGGCCAAGTGCGAGTCGGACTCGCGCACGAAGGGTTCCGTCCATCTAATAAAAAACCGCAAAAAAAATCACGTTAGTTGTATGGGAGCCCCCCTCAATATTAAATTTGTTTTATTTTTTAGTATTTGTTGTTATAGCGGCAACAAAAATATATCATCTGTGAAAATTTAAACCGTCTAGCTATCACGGTTCATGAGATACAGCCTGGTGACAGACATACAGACGGACAGCGAAGTCTCAAGTAATAGGGTCCCGTTTGGCACCCTTAGGGTATAGGGTACGGAACCCTAGAAACGACGGATGCAGTGTTTTCTGACACTCTCCGAAGGGTTCCGCACCATTATACAAGAAAAAGTACAAAGATAACACGTTTCTTGTAAGGGGACACCCTTATAAGCTTATACAAGTTTGTGCAAATAGGTAATAAAATCTACACAAGTAAATCTCGCAACAAAGCTTTGCTATCGTATAAATTGTGTAATGTAATAAAATGACGCATTTGATGAAATTGAAATTTTATTTTCTTCTTTTAATAAAAGCTTTAATTAAAAATGACTTTTTTACTTTTTTTTTTGTATTACTTCGTATTGTTCATCATTTGTAGCTGTAGCGGCAACAGATACACATAATACAATCTGAGACAACACTCTGTAGGTTGTATGGTTAGTATGGTTCGTGAAATAGGGCCCGCTGACAGACAGACGTAGAGACAGACGAACGGACAGACAGGGCTTAGTAAGAGGGTCCCGCTTGGCACCCTTCGGGTACGGAACGCTAAAAACAAAGCTGGCCCCCGATTCTACAAACGGACGGCATGAAGGTTGCTTCAGCAAGGGCGTGGAAACTAGTGTTGCCGGATAATCGATCGTATATCGATTATTAATCGATTCTCCTATAAATAATCTAACAAATCGATCTGGCATCGATTCTATCGATATAATAGATTGGATCGATACTATCGATTCTTATACTTGTACCAATAAAATCGATTATAATCGATTAGTCGATTATAATTTCTGCTTCTGATAATTAAATCGATTATATCGATAGTATCGATGGTGAGAAGCAATACTATAGAATCGATTAAAGCGATACTATCGACACAATCGATTAAATCGAGATATCATTTTGATTATATTTTTGTGTAATCTGTAACGTAACAATATAATCTAAACCCATACCTCGATATTCGATAGTATCGATACATCGATTATATTGATAGAATCGATACCAGATCGATTTGTTAGATTATTTAGGTACCTACTTATCGATTAATTGATAATCGATTATCCGGCAACACTAGCGGAATCGTTTTAGGCTTGACGACGACGATGACGAGGCGACGACGACCGACGAGACGACATGCTGCGCCCCGGCTACACAAAACTGGTTTTTGCCATAGACACTGACATACATATAGACACTGCTAAGCCATCGGTTTGTAGAATTGGGGGCCAGTATGCAAACATGACGCGGCACTCGCTCGATTTTTTGTAACATTAACTAGATCATTTTATACAGTTATTGACCAAATATTGACCAAATCCTGTGGTTATTTGCATTAAATCAGGCTGAAACGGCTAATGACATTTTCGCTTGTTTGTTGATTGAAAATTTTGTTTATTTGTTTTTGAAAATAAATTACTTTCTATCAAATATGGACCACGTGTACATTTCGTATTTTGACATACCTACCTAGGTTACTAGTCTTTTATATGGTTACTGGGTTGCTAAGTCATTCTACTGTAACTTTTGCGCTTGTATATAAATGATGATGTTATCAAAGATATTATAGTCTAACCCTATCCAATGTAACAGGCAACTTGACAGGTAACCTAAAACTTCATAAAATTCACTTTTTGAACACTAGGGATGTTACCAAAACAATAGCAAAGAATCGTTTTTAGGGTTCCGTACCCGAAGGGTGCCAAACGGGACCCTATTACTGAGACTTCGCTGTCCGTCTGTCCGTCCGTCCGTCCGTCACCAGGCTGTATCTCATGAACCGTGGTAGCTAGACAGTTGAAATTTTCACAGATGATGTATTTCTGTTGCCGCTATAACAACAAATACTAAAAATCAAAAGAAATTTAATATTAAGGGGGGCTCCCATACAACAAACATGATTTTTTTCCTCATTTTTGCTTGATATTGATAATGGTAGCAGGTAGATGCTTAAAATGTTCACAATATATTGAGTATATTATTTACTTAAAAAATAAATAATTAAATTAAAATTAAATTAATATTTATGGGGGGCTCTTATACATTTTTTTTTTGCGGTTTTTTATAGATGGCACGGAACCCTTCGTGCGCGAGTCCGACTCGCACTTGGCCGGTTATTTTTATTCAGTTGAACTAACCATCACTGCTAATTATTTGGATTTTATGAAGTTTTAGGTTAGCTGTCAAGTTTCCTGTTATATTGGATAATATCTTTGTTAAATCTGAAGATATCTATTTAAGTACCTTTATAGGATTGTTTCCTGGAATAAAAACGAATTGCTTGAATATCGCGAAAGTTTTGAAGTAAAACTTCTTGGGGCACGGGGGTAAAATTTATTTAACCTCTCAACTGTGGGTTATTCATATATTTGCTTTTCAATTGATACTAGCCGGGTGCTATCACGAGTGGCTAAGAAATGTAACGGAAATTGGAATCGGTGACGTCAGGGTCGGCTGAAGACTTTTAAAACCGCAACTATTTTCAATACAGTTTTTAACTAATCAGATAAGATAATAATACATTCGTACAATAAAGAATGTTAATTACTTAGTGAGAGAAAAACCTGATGAAACGTTAACAAATAAAAATTATATTAAGCATTCTTCCTCGAGTTCTTGATTTCCGGTATGGCCAAGATGGCGCCGCCGCCGCCGCCGCTGGCTGGGACAAACAAAAAACCTCTTTGTTGGAACCGGAACTTATGTTTGACAGCTGTGCGATGCGATCCATACAGTTTGTAAGAAAAGAGTTTCATCAATGTCACACGGGTCGATATGGATTTCTAAAACAAGCAAAGCAATGCATACATTTGAGCGAGACGGCTTAAAGACGTGACGTCAGATGGTATATAATCTGAGCGAGATGCAAATAGTAGTGACCGTAGTGACACTATTGACGGATTATCTCTTCTGTGCTATTGAATGAGTTAAGTATATCATCACGAGCGCGACAAATTGTAGATAAGGAATGGTGGGAAATAAATGACATGACGTATTAAAAGTAAGTACAAGTTTAAATAATTTCAAATAATCGGACGTCTGAAACTTAAAAGTAACTTGAAGCAGAGTTTGGATCTCAAAATTGGAAATTTAAATCTCTTTTAGTATAGGTAGGTATAGGTGTATAGTATAGGTACCACTTAATGATCTAGCTACAGAAGTTTTACTTCTAACACGTGTACGGTGCTACACACGTATATTTTTTTTTTTTTAAAACTATGTGATATCGAAACATAAATTACTAACATAAAATTATCAAGTAGATAATAAAGTCAAGGCCTTCGTAATGCAAAGTCCTGGATAAGCCCTATCGCTACCCCACGTACGCCTGACTGGGCTGACAACGTCAGCGCTAAAAGAACAAAGGGCTCTGATTACGTGTGACGTGGAAATCAGCTTGCCTTGGCACTGGCGACACTTGTAGTTACAATACTAACCCTGAGTTGCACGAAACAAAGGACACCGGCAATTCTCCACACTAACGAATATCTCGAACGAATTTGTAACGTCTATTCACAAGAAAAGTAATATTGATAAATTTTTAGGATTCCTTTAAAGGGAAAAAAGGGACCCTTATAGAATCACTTTGTTGTCCGTCCGTCCGTCTGTCTGTCTGTGTGTCAAGACCATTTATATCAAGAACGCGTGGACGTATCAAGCTGAAATTTATATCAATTGTTAAAGTCTGTGGTTGCATATAGCTGCGAAAAAATCAACCTTCTAGGTTAACGCAATCGAACGCTACGACCATTTATGCTGTAAAAATTTCTTAATAATCGCAATGAACTCAAAACCTATAGGGCACTTCCCGTTCTCCTACAATTATGAAATTTTTCTTATAGCACAAGTAAAGGGAAAAATCTGAAAACTGCAAATTTCTGTCTTTCTGCAAAAAAAAAATGTTTACATGGGTGACATTACACTTTAGTTTTTTATATGGAAACCTAATTAGAAAAAAATACACATGTAACGCTCTCCAAGTGTGATCGGAACCCTTGGTCCGCAAGTCCGGCTCGCACTTGACCGTTTATTTATTCATTAAGTCGATACTGTAAGAATTTTTGTTCTTTTATAAACATTTTTTATGATATCGCGAAATTTTTCCAAAGAAAAAACGTGCAGGCAAGAAAAACTCGAACGAAACAACCAAAGATAATAATAAATACTGGCTGGAAACAACCTCCATCTGATGATGTCAAATAAAAAAATGGATTCTGTGAAAATTGTGTGACAATTGTGTCTTTGCATTTTTACTCGGAATAAAAACGAAAAAATCATTTGAATTTCCAAGTGTGTAAAACTGTAAAATAATAGTATAAAAATTGTACTGAAATAAATGGTTTTCTTTGGTATAGGATAGATATGTGGTTTTCATAGACGCGTTAGTATCTAAGATGAGATAGTATGCTGCCGTTGTCCTTTTAGCATATCCTTAGCATTCAACAAATGACAATCCTATGAGTTTCTTGCCCTTAAATCAGTAAGGTAACAACCTTAAATCAGTAAGGTAACAACCTTAATCAGTAAGGTAACAAACTTAAATCAGTAAGGTAGCAACCTTAAATCAGTAAGGTGACAACCTTAAATTATGAAATCGTTTCGTGGAACTCAGGCTAAAAGATATCTCAAGCAGTCTTGGTAAGTCCTATTGAACAGATTTTGTATGTAAAAGGACAGATGAGTCTGTCACACACATAAAATCGAGAATCGAGCAACAGGCCAAAACATGAGAACAAGTCAAAAATAAGATTATCAGAATCGAATCAGTCTCGTGCTAACATTTCATTCAATATGATGCAAGCACATATTTTAACCGTACGGTCTTTAGCTGGATTCTAGAATGTTACTACGTACGTACTACGTACGTACATGACTGGATTGTTACAATCTTGAGGCATGCATGCTGCCAGATTTATGCAACAATTGCAAAAATTTACATGCGAAAAATATTCCCCGTTCCACACGTTTCAACTACGTCGACAGAAAGTGGGGAACCCCTGTCATTTATACTTGAATGAGTCCAAGTGAAAATGGCGCCAACACCCAATATTGACTTGCACTGCTCCCAAAATGAAATGTAATAACCCTTGTCGATTCAAAGTTGTCAGTTTCTGATATCCTGTTCCAGAGTCGTATGATTGGATTTACTTCCTGTCTGGTATAATTAATTATTCTCCTTTGCTGAACCTTTGTCGTAACTTGTTAATAGTGATGGAAAGGAAACCAATGTTACCCCCAAAAAGGGGTTGGAACGAACTTTAACATCTTTAACACCCACTGGAATTGTTTTTTTCTATCCGCGCACGATATGTTTGATAGTATGGTATTGCCTGCCCGTGAAAACGTCCGAATTAATTAAAAAAAACCTATGTTTCCCTAAAGTGTCTCATTTGCTAGAAAATTGTGAATAAGGAGCTGTACTACGTGTTTATTTCCTATTATTATAAATATTCAATATCCTACATATTTTACCGACTGTTCTATATTATCTCGGTACTTGATCACAGTAAAAGTTTTTGTTGGCGCTTAGCAAAACAAGAGTTGCGCGTCACAGTGTTTGATGGAGTGTAGTTCGATGGACGGTTCGCTGGATGGATGGATGGATTGACAAACTCTTAAACACGTGCGGGAGTGAGCTACAGTATTACAGTATTTGCTGGAAAGACTTCAGTAAACTGATGCAAAACTTACATTTTCACAGAAATTCTGCAGTATGCAGTATGATTTTTATATTCAGTTTCAATACAAACGTATTTGATTCGAATGCAGTCAAAACCGCGCGACATCTGCAGTAGTGGGAACGTATGCGCATCGATGTGGCAGTAATTCGAAAAGAATGGGAAACGCGGAATGTAGTTTGTGTGACCAAATCAAATCTATAGATATAAAACTAAAAGTTCTGACTGACTTGGCGCCGGTTTCTGAATTGAGAAATTAATTTTACCCCAGCCGGCAGAGATTTCAGTCCATACTAAATTCGAGAAAATTCCGAATTCAACGAACCATAAGCATGTTGTTTGTGGTTATTCAGTAGTAATACACCCAATTTTCCGAACAAATAAAGCTTGTGCTAACTTGAGGAGGGGCGAAAAACCTTTTTTTTAGTCTTCCAATTTTTCACGTTTAATTTGAAAAAAGTCAGTATTTGCGAAAAATAGTGTATGAGTCAAAGATGACAAAATTTGTGTCCACACCAAAAGTGCACTCAAAGAACATTCCCGCCAGGTACACAGATCTATTACAAAAACTGAGGGGGAAACTATGGAATGGTTTGCGTTATTATTATTGTTATATGTTTATGAATTTTTCATTTCACTCTTTTTAACACGTTGAAGGGCAGTAAGCCTATAAGCGTTAAGGCGAAAGTTCAAAAAATGGCAGTACGCCTCTACACGTTCATATTTAATCCATTTTATTGCCAGTACGCCATGGGACGTACGTTTTCCCATACAGTTACAAGGCGAGGTAGAAAGTACTGTCACAGCTCAAGCAAATTTGATCACAGTAGTGTCATAATAAAGGGTCAAAATTTTGGATCATACCTAATGCGCCTACGCACACATGGATATTTTTGTGTGCTCCCTCGCACGCACACTACGCCTGCGGGCGTCGTCTGTACATACAATCAGTCCAGTAGTGTCAACCGGCGGGACGCCACGCGCTTGTTTTCGCGAAGGTAAGAAAACCTGTTACGTAATTACCTAAATGTATTTTGTATGATTTCCAAAGTATTTTCTGTTATGCACAATGAATCTCTATTGTTTATTATGTAGTTTTTAGTGAGTTTATGTTGTTAGGATTCCTTATAAACTCATAATCTTTTATTTTACCTACTTGCAGATAGATCCGTTTGTTATTTGGTTTTTACTGAGTTTATATTGTTTTATTCATTGTTAGATTTACTCATAACACATAACCTTGTATTTCACCAACTTGCAGATGGATCCTTACGAACGGAATAGGAAACTTCTAAAAGATTTGTTCATGGGAACTTCTAGTCCGGAGTCAAGTCAGGATCCGTATGCAGACGATGGAGAATACGGCTCCGACCAAGATTATCGACCTCCGAGTGGCGGTTCTTCGAGTTCTGACGATGAAACTGGTGCCTTGCAAGAAAGAAGACCCGGCAAAATACGTTCAAGCGCAGCTGTTTTATCTAGTGAGTCCGAATCCACAACATCTCCATCAAGTGATTCAGACGTCGACGTTTCACACGAAACACAGGAGAATCTTCCTAGAGCAGAATTACAGGCGAATCCTTCAACTTCCCGAAGTGTCAATCAGCCTATGGCACCAGAGGTTCCTCAACACCCAGCTTCACATGATTCTGGCTCAGGAATAACGACCGAATCTATTACTAGTGAGCAGTGGACTAAAACAGTAGCTGATATACCAGAATTCAACTTTGATTATGGGTCGGTTGGCATAACTGTAAATATTGACGATATTGAAACTGTGATGGACTTTTTTCGACTGGTCTTTCCCACTAGCTTCATTGAGTATTTAGTAAAATGTACCAATGTATATTGTGATTTAGTTATAAAACTAAGTTTTTTCTACCAAATGAGCCAATTATCACATGTTAATCTATATATATAAAAATGAATTGCTGTTCGTTAGTCTCACTAAAACTCGAGAACGGCTGAACGGATTTATCTTATCTTAGTCTTGAAATGTTCGTGGAGGTCTAGGGAAGGTTTAAAAGGCGAGAAAAAATCGAATAGTTTCCGGGAAAACCCTAAAAACAGCCCTTTTCTATTTCCCATACAAACGTTTTCTAGAGTCAATCGTTTTCTAGAGTCAATTTGAACTTTATTGCTATTCAATAAAGTTCATATTAAATTGAGGCAGCACGAAGTCTGCCGGGTTAGCTAGTTTTGAATAAATATTGTAATTTATATGTAAACAAAAGCTTTTTATTTTAATTTTAGTCTTAACGCCTGATTGCGTACTGACGTAGTGGGTATTGCATTATAGTACTACAAAGACAGTACGCCTGTAGGCGTTTACGGCTACAGGCGTACTGTCTTTGTAGTGCTATTATGCAATACCCACTACGTCAGTACGCCTTCAGGCGTAAACGGCTACAGGCGTACTGTCTATTATACAATATCCACTACTTGCTTAAATGACAGTACGCCTATAGGCAATGTATGGGAAAAAGTACTGTCATGGCGCAATAAACAGAGGAGGCAGTACTGCCCGTCAACGTGTAAAGAGGTTCTGACACACGGGCTTACGCCTATTATTATTTGTTCGGAAAATTGGGTGTAGCACTACTAACTAGTCACAAACAACATACTTAAGTTTCGTAGAAAGCATAATAACAGTTTATATACAATAACAAATGATTAATTATAACTAAAGTATACGTAAAAACTAAACTAACTACAACTAAACTAGGTCACTAGTTTCGTTGAATTCGGAATTTTCTCGAGGTAAAAGTCTCTGCCGACTGGGGTATAAGCCAAGTACCTGTCGTGTTGTCACGTACTTTTTTATGACATCTCAGAGACAAAACTTTATTCAGGTATTTAATTACTAAAATTCTCAATTCAGAAATCGGACGTTATTGTTTCAAAATTATTGTCAAGAAAAGTAGGAAATGAAAACCTCATTATTTCATGTCCATTGTTAAAACTTTCCTTTCGAAAACAATTCCTAATCAAATGAAAGCTAAAGGAAGCTAAAGAAATTCGTGGTGACAGCAATTGATGCTAAAATGATTCAAACCGAACGTTCCAGCGGACCGGACGAGGAGAGTCGATGAGACAGATGGATCGCTCATCGTTCGAGGTGAATGTACCTATAGTCCATTCAATTTCACGGAACACTCTTTGTGTGGACGCTGGCTCTACTCTGCTGTCTAAATGACGACTCAATGACATTACGGTGACTCGACAAGGGCGGCTGTTTGCCACTCTTTTTATCGTTTAGCGACTAGCATTTTCACATTACTTTTTGACGTGATACGTCTTATAAATCGATGAACAACGGCAATACGTTCGAAAAAGTGTCACGTTCCGCCTGATGTATTTGCTATTAGCATAGCTATTTTCGTTGCAGGCAGTAACTAGGCGGGTGGCCGAGTCGTATAAGTCAAGACTCAACAGCGCGGAGAGGTTTACTTTTGTGTTTTTTATTTTGTTTACATTATAGTAGTGAGGTTGAGGTTTGAGGTTGAGCAATTCTTCGAGGTTTAATTTCGCTTCTTATGACGTTATCACGTAAAATTATGGTCCTTAAACCTACTTTTGACTAGTCAAAAGTACTTTTAACCAACCCGCTCAGTCAAAAGTACTTTTGTCTAGTTTTTAAGGTCAAAACTAGTTTTGACTGATGAAGAGTTCTGACTGCAACATAATATACACCTAAGTAAAGCGAACCGCGATTGTCACGTCATTGATGACAATGACGAAGCTATGAAGCCTCGCCATTTTGTTAGCGGGGTCGAGGTCCTATTGTGTTGCGAATATGCCCTGTCCAACTTGTGGTGAGATGAGAACCACAAGGAGCGATACCACAACATTTATCAATGAATATGCTGCGCCCGATACCAAGAGAACTTTCGATGTGACAGGCGTACAAATCGATGCGGTTTGAAAATGCAGGTGTAAAATATATACAGGGTGACATTAAATTAGCTGACCATATTTTGGGGAATGATAGTACTCATCATTAGGTCCCATAGTGAAAGTTGTTCAGAATGATGTCCCTAACAAACCTCTTTCTGTTACACCCTGAAGTTTCTTGGGAAAAGTTGTTCATAATGTTGTTCGTACAATCATTCCCCAAAATATGGTCAGCTATTTAAAAAAATTTGCACATATTTTCTTAGAAACGTAAAACGGTGGAGGACGGTTCATGTATCAGCAGTATACGGGGCCCGGAATCGTAATTTGATCAAGGTTTTGGCGGGAATCCCAACAGGTAATTTAGGCGGTTTTAAATTTTCATGATATGTCTCTGGAATAAGATAAGATCCTTCAAAACATCAGTTTGACCCCGGGTTTGACCCAAGATTAGACCAATTTGACAGGGTTCAGCACAGTTGTGCCTCTGCCACCCCGTATGGGATAAGGCGTGACGCTATATTATTATTATTTTAAATTCTAGATGATAGAGATAGAGCAAGATATTTACATAATTCTTCTACCTATCCTGATACCTAGACCTCCACGACACAGGCCATACCTATAATTATTATAGTGTGGTCTCCACACATAAACATAATTAATAGTAACTGTTATTCCGGAAATAAATTGATTCGTTTTTTTTTTTTATATTATTTTTTTGTACCTCATACTATTCTAAATCATTTTCTTGCAAAAATATTAGCTACTTATATTTAGTTTTTTCCGAAGTCTCACCCTGATGGAACGACTAGAAAGAGACAGTGAGTCAGACAGGGCCCTGCCGACAGCGTAGTCTAATAGGCCCATAACACAGGTTTTTTGTAAACATACCAGGGGAGTCCTACTATTTGTGTTAAAATCTGACTTGAATAAACTAATTTTGAATTTTTGAATACGTAAAAGGTATGCTTTTTATTTTCAAGATATAGACTTAGCATTCCCACCGCATATTCATAATAATTCTTTCTATAGCATCCGAGTAAAATCACTATAGCAGGAAAAATTGTTTCCTCTTAGTGCGGACAAATATGAATTTTCTTGCATTCTATTCTCACAAGATTATGGAATTTACTTAGTTAGTGGTTTAAATACTATGAAATAAATTATTTCGGTTTGTCATTAACATCTTTTGTTTAATATAATACAAAGATAATGAAAGGTAGTGACAAGAAACAAAGTACTATCCAAAGGCGTTATGTTTGAGGTAAACACGACAATGTAGGGAAAAAAGGTTTTACACGACTCAACATAGTATAATTCGCGCCAAGTTTCTTTGGCTTTAAACGAGCTGTTATGTTACCTTTCTCTTTTTCTCAGCTCACCGTACCCTGTAGAAAAAAAAGGTCACCCTCGCTCAGAGAGGAGGAAACTTGCAAAGCCTATACTTTTTTCAAATGTTTGTGTTCTTCTCTGTCAATACACATTTGGTTTTGTTTGTTAGTTCAGGACATTTTGTTCGTTAGCAAATGGTCGCTTTTTGTTCTAATTAGTATAATCTAGTTTCAGGGGTCCGATGTCGTTAGAGGCCCATTGTTTTTCCTGACATGGTTCATTAGACCGAATGACTCCGAAAAGTATATCATTTTACTTCAATTTGAAGGAAAATTATTACTATCGATATGAGCGAATGTCAAAAATGAAGCATCCGAGAATAATGAATGACACTCTCGGAGCTGAGAGCTTTTACGGGCGTTAGTGTGGATTAAAGCCTTGTTTAAAACATTTATGATGCCTTTAACCTGTATAACCCCTCGATCCCACTTTAATGCATCACAGTTTCTTACTAGCGCCACAGATTAATAAAGCTAGCGCATAGCCCAGGGCCTCATAAAATTGTAAAAAAAATACCAGAAACCATATACAGGGTTAACAAAAAGGGGTGTACAAGCTGAAAGAGGGTTGTTAGGGACATCATTCTGAACAACTTTCACTATGGGACCGACTTGATCAGAGCAACTTTATTTTTCACTCCACCATACAGATCAGCTGAGCGCTAGGCCCAAAATGTGGCACTGAGTTAATAAAAATAAAGTTGCTCTGATCAAGTCGGTCCCATAGTGAAAGTTGTTCAGAATGATGTCCCTAACAACCCTCTTTCGGATTGTACACCCCTTTCTGTTACACCCTGTATAAGTACGCTCGCTAAATTTCCCTAACATCATGGTTTTTTGGAAGAAATCCCTTGTTAGAAATTAGATCTCCTTTGTCTTTTTTTTCCTTTTGTAATCTGTATAGAAGTGTAAATTCTGTGTTGTTCAAAGAACAAACGTGAACAATATCCTCATACTAATAACACCTGGGACTACCAGGAATAAACGCATTCTTAGGAGAAACAAGGAGTCGTTTAAGAACAATAAATCTCTTGTTAGAGATAAACTCGGATTTGTACATTGTTTATCCATTATAAGTTTTCTGTACACCATTCTTGTGTTACTACAATAAAGAAATTATGAAAAAAATACGAACAATAGAGCAATATTGATGTCTGCGTCAGTGGGGTAGCAACGCCTTATATATAAACCGTCAACACCAAGAATAGGTGTTCACTCCATCTTGAATCCTGAGTCGGATCACAACATGTACTAGTTAAAGAACTTCAATTGTATCTTTTTTTTTAATCAAGTGTAATTCTTCAATAATTTTGGCTCATGTCATGACACGAGTGTCAATAGTGTAATCCCCTACGCCCTACATCATAATATCTTCACTCTGACGTACTAGGTGATATTTAGGGCATATTTGTCCAACGTCCCCGCCCCGGCCATAAATCAAATAGACGCCTAATAATATGACGACATGATTCTTACGGAGGAGTAATGGCCAAGGGTAGGTGGGACGTGACGGGGCGTTAAAGGGTTAATTCGGAAATGCTTATAGCTCGTGTGAAATTGCCTTATTGAATGGCAAATGTCAATTGCAATGGCCACCAGCCCACTTGGTACCACTTACTAGTGAACCCGAGTTTACTTTGACAAATTCTAAAGTACTTCTTCCAGTAATCTTTTGGCTGTTGCTGTTGTGTCGTTTACAGGGGGGCTAGCTCTAAATCTGTCATCAGCACAGACCTTTCATTCCTCATTCGTCAATTGGGTGGAAAACTGTCAATTTCTCACGCTAGGTGGCGTATTCTCGATTGTACCCTAGTATGACACGGGAACTGTCAAATTGTATGTAGTTTTTTGTAAACAAAGTTTTGAAACTTTGTAACCTGAATGCAGTGCTTTCAAATGTAAAAGTAGGGGATACATTTATTATTATTATAAACCGCTAGCGAAACATAACGTCGAATTTTTTTCATGTTTGCCTTTCTACCAGATGAGCTTTTTTTCCAGCTACTGTCGCATTTCTCCTTCGAATCTCAGTTGGAAGCTCACGCACGGTCATCATCAGTGAATACATTTTATAGTTCTTTATCGCAATAAAAAGCACAAAAATCGAAACCTGACGTAAACAAGGTATAGTCACCAAAGCGCCATCTGGGTTTTAGCTTTCAGTTTTCCGCTTAATAATTGGTCATCAAGATTTAGTTTCACCTGTCACCGCGCGCCAAAAGATCACTGGAAAGGTGTAGGATATGCCCACTTTTACAAAAAAAAATGTACCTAAAAAATTTTTCGCCAGTTGCTAACTTAGCTCGCCTGAGTAGTACAATAATATTACTAATAATATAATTAATTATTTATAACCTTAGTACCTAGGTGTATGTTGACAGTTTGAAAATAAAGAACTTATGTATAAATTTTGTAAGAATTTGAGTCATCAAATTACCCCCTAAATGTTTAGCTTCATTTCTTCCCATCCATGAACGCTTACCTCATACGATCTACCTTTATGTTCAACGCCGCTGGTTACAATAGTACAGGGTATTTCACTTTGGAATTCCCGACTCGCCCAGACACTGAAATTAGGCAATCGTTCAACGGTTTAGAAATAATGAAAGAGTTATGTAAGATTTGTGTGAAATCTCAGGTTAAATGGCATTGTTGTACCTGCACGTGCCTGGGTTTTCAGATAATTGAAATGGGACTGTGCGAAATAAAAAATACATACTCATTCTGAATAGGTGCCTTTTAACCCTTTTGCTCACAGAAGCACTAAAAAGTGCTGGACTTTGACAGTGACTACCAAGACGTCAATCCCCTTGCAATATATACTTTAATTATTTATTAATGTATACCATATTGCAAGGGAATGAGAACTTAATTTCCCCTAATTTTAATGTATTTTTTTTTTCCTTTTCGGCCAGGAGAATGACAATCTCTCGACTCGGTCAAAACGTTTTATTACGCAGGGAAAGCGCGTGTGACTGAGATGCCGCCATACGACACGCTATTCCTCTTTCCCCTCGCCAAGCCGAAATTTTTCTGCGCGATAGAACGTAGGTGTAAAGGCTCCTAATGTTTAGGTAGTATAATGTTTAGTAAGGCACGATAGTCATTGTCAGCAAAGCTAGAACCTCAGGCTAGAACGAATTATTTAATTATTATTTAAAAATAGGTTATTTTCACCCATACCTGTAAATAAAGCATTAAAAATAAAACCTTTTGTCAGAGATGAGTTATTTTTAGTTTTTAATTTGACGTATCAGTAAGTAGTTTGTCACAAATAACAATCTGTTGGCAAGCTTTGAGTTTCTAAAACGCAAATGATTGGAAAAATAGGTTGACGGCTGATTTTATATTGTATGTATGTGGCAACCCAGCCCATTCGCTCATTTTCATTCAGTCACTGTTTCCCTCTAGCACATAGCTTTGTCTCTTTCTTTGGGCCAAACGTCAAAATCACGTTCTTCTTCTTCTTATTTTAATTAATGGCGTCCTAACCTCTTTTGAGGTTAATTTTACCAGTGTCAAGTGGTCAGGTCTTGTGAGAACCTGGAGATTAATGTCTTGAGATGATTTGATGATGACACGTTGGTCTGTTGAGTTGTTGACATTGACAGTTAGTTGAAAACTTGGAGGAAGGAGGAACAAATTGAATTGGAGATCTTGACAAACTGCTGACAGTCTGTCAGTTGAATCTTCCAGCAACCCAAACTAGTCCCCCTCACTACCTTTAGGAAACCCCCCATAGTATGCATGACAGGTGACAAAATGTCTGAAAACCTCCTGAAAACATCTATTAAACGGAATGAAAGCATAACTTCCTCAGATATTTTTCTTTTCCGGCCAGGACAACAAGCGGAAGGGTGCGGGAGTTTGACAATCTGTCGCGCAATTTTGAGGAAAAAAGGTTTACGAGAAACCGGGCATATATGTGGCGAAACGCGTCATTGTGAGATAGCTGATTAGCTGAGACAGCCCTCAGAGCTGAGAGCGGTTTATTATTGAGGGCCTTAGATTTAGAGCTTTATAATTATAACTTTCAAGATGGTCGAAAGATAGTTAAAGAACTACTCCACGTATAAAAATCCTCCAAACTTTGAAATGCATTTAAAAACGAAGCATAGAAAACCATAAAACGGAGCACGTGAAAGTAAAACCCTATACATTTCGGTTAGCAAATACCCGATAGATAGGATTACACGGAACCCCACTTTGTCAGATAAACAATGACACTTTGCTCGGTTTCCCGTTTTTTAGGGTTCCTCCGGGTGTCAGATACAGGAAGGGATGCAAGGAAACTTTATAACTATGTAGTATCATTTCATTACATTACAAAGGTTGATGCCTCTTCCAATATTTGTGATATTGAGAAATCTACTAGTTTCTACATGAAAAAACTGTGAAGTTCAATTTGTTTTTACCTGGACGACATTATACATCCAGCCTTTTTGTCATTGTTACGAGACGAATTCTGGCTGCTAGGATCGTATATTCCTAATATGTAATACGTATGGACTTCACTGTCAGGAGACAGATTTCGTAGGTTTGTTTTCGGGTATATAGACGACATTTGTATACCGAGCGGGGTGGACTAAGTGATAGGACTGATAGGTCATGAAGTCGGTTTTTTAAGTTAAATTTTTAACTTGATGAATTATTTGAAGTCGGTTAAAAATTCAAAACCTAAAAAACAGACAAAAGAAACTGTGCTTTTGTGGATGTTGGACGAGCAAGTAGTCATGTACTGTATGTAATGTTACTATGATTCAATGCTCGATTTCGTGTAGTCCTTTTTTTCATCACGCATATAAAACTCTGCTACCGCCTCTATAGGATAAGGCTTGACGTCAAGTTAGGTTATATAAATACCCTTTGGGGGTTCTTTTGGGGTTGGTACTCGGGTAAATTAAAACCTCGCTATACAGCAAAAGGTTAACAAGTAATAGAGGAGAAAAAATATAACATGACTGGTATTGTTGATGTGCTGTCTACTATGTTTCGCACATGTTGCTTCGCAATAAATTCCAAAACTAATAATAAAAACAATAATTTGCAAAACATTCATAACGCTGTAAATATAATTTTATTTCATTTCAGACTTGTAATACTCCATTAGTGTACCTACTGTATCTATCGCAATCTATCCAGCCTACAACGCCCATACTTACTATACGGGTGAAATTAAATTAGCTGAACATATTTTGAGGAATGATAGTACCCATCATTGTGAATAACTTTCCCTATGAAACGTATGGTCGCAAATGAAAATCATTTTTCGTCCCCCAGTACATTGCCCCCATCAGCTGATTTCAAGTTACTATGGGAGACACAAATTCTTTTTTCGTTTGCGACCATATGTTTCGCAGGGAAAGTTGTTCACAATGATAGGTACTATCATTCCCCGAAATATGGTCAGCTAATTAAATGTCACCCTGTATAGGTATGTACAAAATAACGTAATTTGAAAATATACACAATTCTGTGGCGTATGAAATTTACTATAGGCCGTATTGCTCTATGGCACTATAGGACAGGTTATCGTGTAAGAATAAGCTGCCAAGTGCGAGTTGGACTCGCGTTAAGAGGGTTTCGTACAACGATAATAGGACTAACACCAACAAAATAACCTAAAAGTACCCTAAAATTCAGTTTTTCATACAAACTGCACGCCAGATTTAGGGGTTAGGGGGTTAAAGTTTTAGATTTCGGAGCTTTTATTGGATATGGGTGCAAACATGTACTTGCATACCAAATTTCAGATTTTTAGGACTTCGGAAAGTACCCTAGAAGTTTTGATGACATGCGAATCGGTCATATTATTGAGCACATAATTATTGCACCTCTGTTTTGTGGGTCACAGATATTGATATGTGTACCAATTTTAAACCTCATCGCTCTAAATGTTCTGAGTAAATTGCCTGTGACGGACGGACGGACAGACGGACAGACGTACGAGTGATCTTCTTCTTCTTCTTTCTTCTTCTGAGATACGAAACCCTAATATATGGATACAGGCACAGTACAAGAATTGACATGGAATACCGAGCTTCGCATTTTGAACGACACATGTCTTTGCTACCCTGGGGGCTTCGATTTGAAAGTAAGGAAGACTAGATATTACACAGTCGAATGTCGTATTTTATAGTTGAAATGTGTCTCGAAGGAAATATAGCAATGCACTGGTATTTGCTAAATGGAGATACAGGTTGAATATGTCGGCTATTTATTTATATTTCTAAACAGCAACATTTGTAGTTCATCCTTTGTATAATCTTAAAAGGCGTTTTGAGTGTATACCTTTAGACGGTACGGTCCAAAATGATCGCAGTACGCTACTGGTTGGTCATACAGCCTCGTTAAGCAAACACAATTTTAAGGCTCTAACTCCTAACACCCTAAACTATAGTGTATCTAATATAACAGTAAACTTGACAGATGTCAATCTTAGCCTACATATGTGAGGGAATATTGCTCATAAAAATCGATTAATCAAAAGAATCGATACACCCTTTAAGCATTTTTGAATCGGGAATAATTTTACAAGATTTGCAAAGAGACATTAGAATAGACAATATAGTTGAAAATGAACTAATTATATCCCTAAGTGCGAATGGCAGTGATGGCGATGACAACTCTTCTGTTAGTTCAACTGAATAAACAATTTCGATTCTTTCAAATTGTTTTGATAACATCCCTAGTGTTTAAAAGTGGATTTTAAGAAGTTTTAGGTTAGCCGTCAAGTTGCTTCTAAGCATGGATAGAGTATAACGCTCTACTCTGATTTAGGGTTAGGAACCATAAATCCGTTACGAAAATAGCCTTCACTATCGAATACGAATGGATCATAAGAAGTGGAAGTCTGTAAGCTCTGCCTACCCCTCTTGCTTGTAAATGTATGTACGTAAGTAAAAATATCCTTGTAACTACTACATATTATTGTTGTTGGAAGTATTTCTTCCTAGATAAGTAGATATCTGAATATCAGCCCCAGAATATAGGGTAGTCTACAACCGTTACAACAGTCAAAAAGGTAAAAGGTGGGTGTCGACACGGATAGTATTAAATCTAGCTGGATACCTACCACAGAATGCCTGACGAGGGTGAATAACACCTTTGTAATTGTTTAAAATCCACCTAAAACATTTTACCACTAAGTCCAGTACTGGATTCGTAAGAGCGAAAATATTTCATTTTGTAAGTGCAGGGACAGGTCTGCTGACGAAGAAAAGGTTAGGATATGCAGAGTTAATTTTAGGGAAAATGAACATAAATTACCAGAATAGATGTGTCTATCCAATGGCAGATATATCATCCGTCTTTGTTCTCGCTTGGCAGGCCTTTACCCAGATACGAGTAAGATAGAACCATGCCATACTCCACCAGACTGGCTCAGTGCGGGATGGTGGAGGAGGGGTGTCGGGGTAGGAAAGGCTTGAAAAAATATTTCCAATCTCTATTTCCTGAAAAACGGAAAAAAGTTCGAACCTAGTTTCACCAAAACTTAAATTGCGCAACCTCGGGAATGTCATCATCGAATTACGAAAAGCCACAAAACTAAAATTCTTCCTGCATTTTCTGAAAATATCTTTCAAAGTGCATTTTTATGTCTGTCGCGTCAAAATCGTGTTAGCTGGAAACGAATGACACTCGCGCACTCACTTTTTATTTGCGGTGCATAAATTGAAAGAGTTCTGGCCACAAAGAAAGTAAATATTTAAAATTCGAAACGAATAGATTCTGCATATTGGTATTAGTGTAATATTATAGTATCTGTGGTATTGGATAGAATAGAATTATATTGATTTTCTGGGGAACTTTGTGTGTTCCCCTAAAATATTGTGCTCATTTTGATAAACAAGATGTCAAAAATGATATAGGTACTTATCATCTGGCTACATTTTAACATTAACATGATCGGGAAGTTTTTTTGCGCATAATTTTTTGATCTAAGTTTGTTTAGTGGTATAGACTGATAATTTATTTGCTTCTTTAGAGCAGAGTAACCATATCAACCTGAATTATAAACTCATATCAACGGTTGATGAAGACAATTTTGATTAATTTTCTCATTTTATCAGTCAGTGACCTTAACCTGTATGTTGATATTGCCTTATTTCTCGGCCCAGTGCACCGAGGTTTGTTCTATTCCTCACAGGAAATTGTTCCGTCCAAGCAACTGAACTTTCCATTGTACAATCGCCAACTCATCTTTCTGCTTCTGAACTTTGTATCGTACTTATTCGGCTTGTGAGAAGGACCATGATCGCAATGCGTTGAGGTAAGGAAACCTGGCGTTTGAAGTACTGGAAATCAGCCGGGACGTGGACTAAAATCAACAAGGGTATTGATTAGATGTAAGGCTTTTCTTGATTGACTTCACTTGCCGGAGCGTTGCCAGATGACGTCACACGGATAGAGGAGAGAGTTGTTTACATCAAACATGTGCGCACTGTAAGAATATATGAAAACCACATTAAAATTCATCCTCCTGTTTTACCGCTATGCTAAAGACAGACACACAAACTGACAGACAGACGCTGAAAACGCATATAACACCGCTCTTTTTCTTCAAACGTTAAGAAACGTTTGTCGTGTGTTTTTGAAGTAAAACTTCTTGGGGCACGGGGGTAAAATTTATTTAACCTCTCAACTGTGGGTTATTCATATATTTGCTTTTCAATCGCTACTAGCCGGGTGCTATCACGAGTGGCTAAGAAATGTAACGGAAATTGGAATCGGTGACGTCAGGGTCGGCTGAAGACTTTTAAAACCGCAACTATTTTCAATACGGTTTTTAACTAATCAGATAAGATAATAATACATTCGTACAATAAAGAATGTTAATTAGTGAGAGAAAAACCTGATGAAACGTTAACAAATAAAAATTATTTTAAGCATTCTTCCACGAGTTCTTGATTTCCGGTATGGCCAAGATGGCGCCGCCGCCGCCGCCTGACATGACTCACACTACTTCGTTCAACCTCTTTGTTGGAACCGGAACTTATGTTTGACAGCTGTGCGATGCGATCCATACAGTTTGTAAGAAAAGAGTTTCATCAATGTCACACGGGTCGATATGGATTTCTAAAACAAGCAAAGCAATGCATACATTTGAGCGAGACGGCTTAAAGACGTGACGTCAGATGGTATATAATCTGAGCGAGATGCAAATAGTAGTGACGTAGTGACACTATTGAATGAGTTAAGTATATCACCACGAGCGCGACAAATTGTAGATAAGGAATGGTGGGAAATAAATGACATGACGTATTAAAAGTAAGTACAAGTATAAAATAATTTCAAATAATCGGACGTCTGAAACTTAAAAGTAACTTGAAGCAGAGATTGGATCTCAAAATTGGAAATTTAAATCTCTTTTAGTATAGGTAGGTATAGGTGTATAGTATAGGTACCACTTAATGATCTAGCTACAGAAGTTTTACTTCTAACACGTGTACGGTGCTACACGCGTTTTTTTTTAATTATTTTTCTCCACGGTAGAGTTAACAGCTCGTTCCGTGCTAACCCGCCGGTAATGTAATAAGTGGAATTGGAGCGAGCTAACCGCTGCTTACCTTGCCAACCCTCGAGCTCGAGTTAAAGCAATTGGCTATAGAAGCGGCTAGCACGAAAAAGTGATAAATCTTACAAATTCTAAATACCTAACTTTATTGCGCACAGCACAAGTACGAGTAACTACATGAAAAGTAACATTTTAATGATTAATAGTAGTACCTACGTTAGCTTATTTGCATCAAAAACTGAAATCACTAGTTAGATTTAAGTTCACCTCTCGCCAATTTCTGTTTGGTGACTAACGTACAGATAACAAATAACATTAATTCATGAAAGTATAAAAGAAATGGCGTATATGTGCGTCAAAAAAAGAGTTTCATTAAATAAAAAATTAAATAAAATAAATCTGAGGGGCGTCCAAAAATCCTTTTTTAGAAGCACGGTACCTACCGAGATACCGTCTCCATTCCTAAACATCCTTGACCCTGGTTATCTCGACAAGTGGGCTGGCCTGGTTATCTACTAGTTGGTGGGCTTATTACGAGCCTTCTTGATATTTTCCTTATTTACTATTATATATTATCATATCACCTCGGTGAGAAAAATGCAAGAAAAATGGGAATGGCTGAAATTAGCCGATGCTCTTTGGTTTGTGACGCAACTAGGGAAACTACAATATATCCGATGTGGCAACATCAGCCTTTTTCTGAAAATTGATCTAAAGAGTGTCTTTACTACGCCCGACGAACCAGCCATGCTCACGGAGCCGACCACCAAGCTCAAAATATAGTAGAAGATATCTCTTCTTGAATACCTTAAATAGTTAAAAGTTCTAATAACTTTCTTTTGTATCAATAAGCAACTATTAATGCAATGCAAATGTATTGTGACCAACCGTTGAATATTTTGTCACGTGACTACCCATTCCCGGAATGATTTAAACATGCAATTAAACTGCATGCAATATATTAACTGCTAGTTTATACAGGGTGACATTTAATTGGCTGACCATATTTTGAGGAATAGTACCCATCATTATGAAGAATTTTCCCCAAGGAACAATGGTCGCAAACGAAAAAAATTTTTGGGTCTCCCATAGCAACTTGAAATCAGCTGATCGGGGCAATGTACTGGAGACGAAAATTTTTTTTCATTTGCGATCAATTATGTTTCATAGGGAAAGTTGTTCACAATGATGGGTACTATCATTCCTCAAAATATGGTCGGCTTATTTAATTTCACGTGGGGACAAAACACTGCCAAAGCAAACCAGCCAAGTCCGATCAGTCCGACTGAAGCGAGCGCAGTTTGGGTTATTCAGCTGAAAATACGAACCTTATCAATAAACTTAAATCATTTTCCTAAGAACTATTAGGCTACACAACGAGGCTTTGATCACGGGCAGAGATTTAACATTACGTGGCTAATTTATCCAAATGGCGACTATAATATTTATGCTTGTATTTTCTTGCGCCTCATATGGCATGTACCCTTACAACCCATCAACCCTTACAAATTGAAGAATTTTGAAAAGACAGTATTATTTACCAACCCAGATAATTACAAGAAAATCTCCTGAGACGGGATGGTGTGATCATTCATATTGCTTCTGTCAACAATCATTACCTTTTACCCAGAGTAGGAGAAACAATATTTTTACCGAAATTATTTAGGACGTTTCTGGGTCAATAAATTTTTCCTGTGTCTGCTCGGGTACTACTGCGATCTCACTGACGAATAAAGCTGTAAGATACTATAATATTATACTTATTCTGTATAAGTAGACCACCTAGAACAAAATATGACACAGGCGTAAACTGAAATGCTACGGAAGCTTCTTTGGTTCGAGGCCATTATGGCTTGGTGCAGCACCATCGAAAAATTGCAAATACCACGAGATGGCGATATGATATATAGGATTTATTCTAAGATTAGCGCCACCTAGAAGTATGTTTACTGAAACCATGGCGTTTAAAGTACAAATCTTACTCCTCACGCCATCTCTTTTTTACGAAGGGTTACTAATTCTAATTAGTATGGGATGAGCATCCTGTGCTATAAGTCAACATGTAAGTACTGCATTTATTTGACTAACGTTTTATCCAATGAACAAATCATAATAATTATTTTATCAATCGTCAAATCAAAATCATACAATCATTTCTAAACTAACCTTCTTGAACTTTGTAGAACTTTGTAGCCTGCGGAATCGGCTTCATTGTTTGCAACTTTTTAAATACTTATTTATCTTGACTCTGGACGAACATCCAAAACCGAAGCCTCATATACTTCCGAAAACTATTGGATTTTGTTGGCAAAACTGCAATGAATAGAGAGTCAAGTAACTATAAATAGAGTAGTTCACTCTATTCAGAAGTCAACAGATTGCTATCGCTAATTAAAAACAAACAAAAGTATTCAGCAGTATTCAGTTGGACCGCTGCAAAATCAATGGCGAATGTTCATTTGAATTCAAAGTTTTATACGAATCATCAACAACAACTGGTTCGTGGATTTTTAATTTAATAAATCCTTCAGGGGAAAACCCTAAAGGCTATTTTGCCCCTGATCTGGATACCTAGATCTAGGCATCTTTGTTGAGTGGTAAGAAAACTATAATATTACCCAATAGAATCCGTGATTTTTTATATATGTATGTCGCAGCTAGTTGGTTAAATCAGACTCTTAACTAACACCCTAGACCGTTATTTAAAGACCGACATTGAAGCAAGTCGCTAAAGTTCCGTCAGACAAGTGAGTGAATGAAACGTTTAACGAGTTGTCTAAACGTTCCTAGGCAACAAGACGCATTTCAACTTTGGCAGGGTAATAAGCAACCAATTCGGTTTTGAGAAACTACATGGGGTCGCCTCGCTCCGCTCCGCTTCGCTCGGCTCCAGGTGATTCATAAAGATGTGACCTAACACAACCTATCTTTAGTATTGGCACAGAAAGTGACCTAAAGCAACCAATTCGGTTTCGTGAAACTACATCGGGTCGCCTCGCTCCGCTCCGCTCCGATTACACAGAAATAACAAATGAAATAATAATGGTGGAGTCGACAACATGTTTGCAATAACACCAAAGACCAAATTTGAAACAAAATCTACTGAACTCAACAAACCAACGTTGCGCTGCCAAAAAGATAGACTCTGAAAGTAATTAATCAGCTGTTGTCGTGACGCCATCTTGTTTTAACCAACACGCATACGCTTTGGCTTTTCGTAAGACAGATTGTTAAACGTTTTCGAAGATGCTTTATTTAAATCAAAATGCTAGTGGTTAAATGTCGGTCTTTAACTAACGGTCTAGGGTGTTAGTTAAGTGTCTGATTTAACCAACCAACTGCAGCATTACATATATAAATTTCACTGGATATTCTTGCAACAGTTCTTAACCCTCTTGCTCCCACGTCTATTGTTCTCCACGTCTTGTTAGTTTGTTCGGCCTATGTCCTTTTAAGACTATACCGATTAAAGACATAAATCAACTAGTCAGATTAATTTAAGTGTTAGTGTTAACTTCGGTTCAAACTTAGGTACTTGTAAAGGCGTTTGAAATGTTTATATCTGGCAATATCCCCACCCCAGCGCATGGAAAAGCCATACAGTCACGGGTAATATCCATTCACATATTTTTGAGATTTGCAAAAATTTAAGCTTCAATAACGAAGGAATTACACACAAAATAATACGACGCATGATCAAAAAGTCCTCGTTTGGATACGCAGAAAATTAAACCAAGCAAAACGTAATTGGATGAAATGTAATCCTTATAATAATCTTTGAAAACACGGATACCAGAATATATGATATAAACACAATATTTGTCTTACAAAAAAGGGCCATTCGGGCTATCTATCAACTAGATGCTAGGCAATCACTAAGGGACAAATTCAAAAATATCAATATACTTACTGTTACCTGTCAATACATTTATGAAAATATCATGTATACCAGAAAAAACATAGGTTTATTTAAGACTTTAGGTCATAATCATAGTATTAGCACTAGAAATAGAAATAAGATTGCTATGCCCGCGTTCAGACTCAGTATAAGGTTGCTCACTCTTTTATGGGAGTATGTGTTAGTTTTTATAACAAAATACCTAATGAAGCAACGGACCTACCAGAAAGGAGGTTCAAAAACTATGTCAAAAACGGCCTATTGAAGAAGTCATATTACAGTGTAAAAGAATATTTAGATGACAAAACTGCATGGTCTTTACCATCTCAGCGCACAGAAATCCAAAGAGGGGCGATGGACTGAGTCCTGATGGACGTCTCTCCTCGGTGTATTTCCTTAGACTTAAGTAGAAATACATAACATTGTATTTTTAAGGCTCTGATATTTTAAAAGAGGTACGGGGGAGGTTTCTTGCCCTTCTTTGCTCCATCCCTAAGCCCACAACTTCCGAACGGGCGGTAGTATACAAAAATATTAATATTATATTGACGTTGACTAAGTAATATGTATGATTATATGGTCAATAAAAAATTTGAACTGAACTGAACTATGGAAAAATACCGATAAAGAGATCCTATATTTCAGGATGGTGAAAACATACTTAGCTCTATGCTCCATTTAAGGCTTCCATTAGCACTTTATTAAAGTTTAGTAAATACAGGTTGTATCAGATAATTGGACTAAGGTTATTTATTTCTACAAAAGAAAAGACTAAACGCGTAATGGGCGAAATTAATCTTGGATGGCTGGGTCATTTCAGGGAGATCACTTCGGGAGATTAAATCTGAGGTTTCCAGCAAATAAGCAAAATACAAATAGAAAGTCAGAGCTGCAAAAATGTAAAAACACCCGGGGGATCCTTTATGTGACCACGAAAATAATTTGATCGATTTTCATTTCATCGAACACTATTCGATTGCTCGGTTGGATGATGCCATATTCTACGGCCTGTTTGCCATGGAAATCGATCAAATGACTTTTAAAGTGACAATTGGTAGCGCTGATACTGCTGCGCCCACACATTTAACATTGAGTTTTAAATTTCGTGTGACTGGAGGGCAGCTAGTTGCCTTAGTTCCAAAACATTATTTTTACAAAACCACAAAAAGGTTCACACACGGATCTCTGAAGAGGAAAAAGCGTTTCGCTAATTTATTTAACTTAGATTTAATATTCATGGAATTGGCACACAGAGGACCCGGCCGGACTTGCTTTAGATACGGGATTAGGTAACTCATCTAAAAGTGTGACTTGTCGTAACGCAGTAACTCATTATGTAACACACTCTAATGGTGCAGGCACGGCCGCATAGTCACGCATAGGTACCTACATACATACGACATATCCCCTCAAGAGTTCAGAAACCGGTTTAAACCAGCGTGCTGGGATAGCGCACCATCCTAGTAATCACTCATGGTAAATAATTCAAAACTATAGACTTCAATGAAACACTGCAACGGTTTTGATCGAAACAAATGAGCCCTATCAACCTGCACAAATCACACATGGTCATTATTTCTTGGACCAGGCAGGAATGAGATTTTACTCAGAGCCTAGACGTGTTTATTTGGCTATATAGACTGAAGGTGTGACGCAATAACTCAAAACTTCACAACGATGCGTTGACTCTAGTGCAACGTGTTAGCGCAGTTTCGTGGCGTATAGTAGCGCAGTTTCGTGGCGTAGTAGCGCAGATCACCCACGCCTATTTGTTTGGGGATGTTACAGGTGGTCGGATGAACCCCTGACCCCCACTGCCCCCTTAGGGGCTCCTAACTAATTTTGGGAAAAGTGAGATATATCTAACGCTACGTGGTATCTGCTAAAATTATTTTTGCAAGTCAAGATACGTTTGTTCCTTTTCTTGGTCAAACATTGTAATGGAGGTAACATCAGGTTTCTGGAAGAACTAATAAAACTAACTAAAATCACCGCAAATGGATGTAACAGACTGTTAAATCTCTTAATAAAAGAAAACGTAAAACAAGTCATAACTTCACAAGTGCACTCATATTTTGCATAAATGAAGTACCTAAGTAAAAAATCGCACGCCATGATCTCGAATCTCGACAACAAAATTACCGTGAAACCGGCCAACATTGCCCTTGGAGGCTATCTTTGCTCAAACCCAAAAAATAACTTCAACTGTGGATTGCAGTTTCCCTAAAGAAAATAGCAACATTTTTATATTTTCAGGGTAAATTTAAGTATATATCTGGCAACACTGTTCGACCAATTTGTGTCTGTGTTCACTCAATTGCGCGTGACACGTGTTTGAAGATAGGTGTTAAAAAAGTGGGCGAATAGTTGGTGATCGTTTTTTCGGTGCTGTGACCGGAATACGTTTCGCAGGTATGTGATTTTGATAATAGAGGTACAGCAGATCATTACGCTTATGATTGTTCATTGCTTTAGACATTTGATGGCTATTTCTTTGAGATATTGCCTTGGGCAATGATACCCGAACTTTCGTTGACATATGGGTGACAACATTGCCCAATGCAAAAACAGTGCCAGGGTTGTCAAGTGTTATAATTTAATAAAAATATTTTAAAACAATCTCTATAAGGTGACATTTAATTAGCTGACCATATTTTGGGAGAACCTACCTACCTATTATTATGAATTAATTAAGCCAAGAAACGTAAGGTCGAAAAAAAATATTGTTTTTCGGTAACTATCAATCAGCTGATCTGGTCAATGTACCTGTGTAAAAGCATTATGTACTTTGTGATAATAATGCTTAATTTTTTTGATAATACGATTTGTTTTATAATAACATTTTCAAATAATAAATACCTACCTAGGTATCTTTTTCTAAAATGTATTATTATTTATATAGCAAGAAGGTGCCAACCCTAACCCACTGATTCACGTTGTATGAAAATACGGTTTTAGTTGAGTGTAATATTGCCCATCTCAATAATATAAAAAACACAAATGTTTCGGTTAGGGTGACATTATGAATGGCAACCTTACCTAATTTACTACAACATATCTTAATACCAAAGACATAGGGTTGATATTTTTGGAGATATCAAGGCTGAGCAATGTTGGACGGTTTTGCAGGTAACTTTGCCCAGCTCTTTAACCTCAAATTGTCAGGATACTATTGAGTGCAGAGCGCTATGTTTTATGACGTAGAGTGGTATGTTGTTGTAGTAAATAATGGTTTAGTTTGTTTTGCGATACAGCGTATACTTTTCAAAATATCTTAAAATAACGAAAAAAAGCGGGCAATGTTGGACGGTTTCACGGTACTTTACATTTTAAAGTAAAATTGAACTGTGTGAAGTTCCGTGCGGGTACCGTAATTCGGTTTATCTTGGGTTTGCTTTCTTTATTCTCACACACATGATTAGGTGTACTCTCATTTACATTCATAATTTATTTTTATTACTACTCTAATTAAAATAAAACCGGCCAAGTGCGAGTCAGACTCGCGCACGAAGGGTTCCGTACCATTATCTATATAATTGAAACAAAAAGTAAACTTTAGAAAAAACCGACTTCCACAAACCCTATTTGATTAGATTGAGTTTAATACAAACTGTTACCCCTTATAACCCCCCCCCCCCCCCTTGGGGACTTAATTTTGTCAAATCCCATCTCAGTGCTACCCCACGCTACTAAGGAACCTCTGTACAAAGTTTCATGACTCTAGGTCCACCGGTTTAGGATATGCATTGCCTGGCAATCAGCCACGCATTGTATTTGTACCTAGTATTGAGCAGTTCTGGTCGCCATATGTGGTCTTCATCAGCAGTTCCGCATCACAATATTATGCTTACCATGTGCATTTGCACGAGTTATTATGAAAAACATAAAAATCACTATAGGTCTGCCTATAATATTTGAAGAGTTCCCTCGATTTCTCCAGGATCACATCATCAGATCCTGACCTAGTGTCAATGGGACCAATGGGAAGGTAAACCCTTTCAAACAAAAAAATAATTTTCCAAATCGGTCCATCCGTCTAGGCGCTATCGGGGAACATACATAAAAAAAAAAACAAACATCCGGACGAATTGTAAACCTCCTCCTTTGGGAAGTCGGTTAAAAAGAAAACGTAAAACAAGTCATAACTTCACAAGTGCACTCATATTTTGCATAAATGAAGTACCTAAGTAAAAAATCGCACGCCATGATCTCGAATCTCGACAGCAAAATTACTTTACATTTTAAAGTAAAATTGAACTGTGTGAAGTTCCGTGCGGGTACCGTAATTCGGTTTATCTTGGGTTTGCTTTCTTTATTCTCACACACATGATTAGGTGTACTCTCATTTACATTCATAATTTATTTTTATTACTACTCTAATTAAAAAAATGAGTTATTGTGTCACATTATTATTAAAAAGCTGCATTTAGGTTAACAACTGAGGTTCTTGCTCTGCCTATACCCTATTCGGTAATTTATCAAAGTGATTTGGCAGGTCGAAATGTCACTTAGCGAAATAATGTTGCTTCTGAATCATAGTGACGTGTATTTTTGAATTGATTAAATGAATGAAATAAAACAGTCAGACAAATGAATAGTTTGTACTTATACCCCAATCGAGGAGGCATTTGACTACCGACTAATTTCCCGGCGTTTGAAATTTGGCATGTGAATAAGTTAGGTAATAAATATTATAGATGTAAAATAATCCAGGTATTTTTTTTTCGAGAAATCATGTTTTTTCACCTAAATAGGGAAATCGTGTATAACTCTCTGTGAATATGGCCTCGGCCTGAAATACTTTCTGTATACTTACGTTTGTATCATTTAACATAGGTATTTAAAAAAATCCAGCTTTTTTTCCATTTTGAATATACCTAAAATTACCTTTTTAATATTTTTCACTCTAGATTCTACAGATAATGAGCTCTTTCATTTATTTACTTTTAATATGTTTTTATATCCTAAAATACATAATTTCATTTTGTAATCCAGGTGATTTTCCTTTTTAAACATCGTGAATTTGTTTTTTCTGAAATACTGAGTGTGAACTAAAGCTCTTCCGAATTTTATTCCTTTTTTAGTTATGATTTGCTGTATTACAATAGATTTTCCAATAATCCAGGGGAAAATCGGCTTTATACCAAAGAATTTCCAATCCAATCAAGGCCAGCTATAAGGCCCCGTTCAGACAACGACGGGAGCCACGCGGTTTGAGAATCGTGCTGGCACCACGCGGGTCTATTTTCTTAGGAATGTATGTAATCGTACAAACACAACCGCGCGGTTAGTTCACCCATTGTTTTTTGGCAGTTGTCTGGCGGGAGCCACGCAGTTGTGTCTGAACGATACATTCCTAAGGAAATAGACCCGCACGGTGCCCGCACAATTTTCGAACCGCGCGGCTCCCGCCGCCACTAGTCTGAACAAGTGCTAAAGTCCATTCACACAAACAACACACTGAAGTACAGTACGGGGCGTTTGATTTGGGATGTCGGGTCTCATCTCACTCTCTCTCTCTCTCCCTCGCCAATTCAAACGCCGAGTATCAATACTCGTCACACTTCGGTAGCTCTAGCAGGAATATTTGACAGCGTGAAAAAGTGTTCGAGCTTACATGAAATGAACCTAATGGCATTGTACATAAGAGTCACTGACATTTAAATTAGAAAACTTCCTCGACGCGTAAGTTTTCCTGCTTCCTACACGGGTCTCATCCCCGAGACGTGCCAAATCAAACGCCGGGTACTGCACGTCACACGTCGAAGCACACCCACACACACACACACACACACACACAGGGCCGTATTCTTAATACTCTTGCTCAACGGGTTCTACACTCCGTAGACAGTTATTTTACCTTCAGGTACACCTTTGCCTCTCTTTCTAGCTGTACGGAATCCTGACAGCTAGAAAGAGAGGCACAGATATATGTGGAGGTAAAATAACTGTGAACGGAGTGTACCTGAAAAGCGGATGTAATTTTGTATAACATGCCATTATACTGCTTATTACCAAAAGCTTATAGCCTAGAATTGTAGAAACATATTATACTAACATAATATATTATTTTGGAATGAATTAACACAGTCAGTGCAGCCTTAGATGAATGCAATAAATTAAGCGCAATAAAGTAATACGCCTTTTTCCATACATACTTATAATACAATAACATAATATACGTATGTATAGAAAAAGGCGTACTGCTTTGCATAATTTTACCCGGATTCCGTCAAAAACTTGTATGCAACTGTTTATAGTTATAAACCAATTATGTATGCTGTTTATAGTATTATCAATATCATTATTACACAATAACTAAGAACTCCGTGGTGTAGTAAGAAAGTTTCATGCTTGCCCCTCACGCAGAAGATGCAGGTTCGAATCCCGGTGCTGACCATAATGAGATAAGTCATTTATCTTAAGTAAGTTATACGGACTTTCTAATGGTGATGGAAAACATCGTGAGGAAACCTTCATTGCTTCATAGCTGCGGTGATAGGCTAACCCCCTGTTAGGAAAAATGGAGTATTGAATCACTGGCTGAAAGTGGGTACAGTTGTGCCTGTGCCACTCCGTATGGGAAAAAGTGTGACGCTTTGTTTAATATACCTATATAATTTTACGTTTTGTTTAGACCATGCAAGTCATTTGTTGCGTCAATTTAATTGTATGCAAAACATAACATAGCGTCACGCCATTTCCCATACGGGATGGCAGAGGCACAACTGTGCCCACTTTCAGCCAATGATTCATTATTCCACTCTAGTTGTATGCAACAAGCAAGAAAATGGCAGCGTGTAATTAATTTCTTTATAATATACTTAGCAATAATCGCCAAATCGTGATTGATCATGCCCTAACTTAAACAATAAATTTACCCTCTCGCTCGCACATCTATTGTTCATATTGTTAGTTTGGCCCGCCCGCCCCGCGTAACCAAACCAACATAGTTAGGTATTTAGTTAACCTAGGCATCGTGATGTGATGACGCAACGCGGGTGAGGCAGCGGCGGTGGCGGCGGCGTTGTGGCGGCGCGGGGAGACAAGGGGACGGGGAGAGGGTGGCACAGCGTAAAGATGAGAATAATGGTTGTTTTTTTTATTGGTTAATGGTTAGTTGATAAATAAAAATATCGATAATTATTTTGGTTGAAAATATTAGTTAACATCTTCAACCAAAAAAAGTTGATATGTATAATATATCGTCCGGCGGCAACATGATGAATGGTTGAATATTCTGTAAAATTATTAATTATAATCTGAATAATAATATTTTGTAAAACAACTTCACAACCACTTGTCAACTTGTCAATCAAATTCGAAAACAACAAAAACGTGCGTGGCGCGACTTTCTTAGGCAATTATCAAAACCCAATAAAACGAATAAAACAAACAATCAACCATTCGCCTGCCTGACCGATCAATAAAAATATCACTTTCGTAAGGAAAATCGCCCCAACAGTAAATGTGTTTTATCTTAAGAGAAATAGAGCATACATTGAACTATCATTTATTCACCGTTCGATCGAATATTATTATCAAATGGTTATTTGATACCAAATATCCCCAACAGTAAAAAATGTGTGTTATCGTAAGAGAGATAGCGCCTACAATTGAATGCACGCGTAACGAACGAAATCGAACACCTGTGCCTGTGAGTCCTGTGACGTTGCCGCTCCGACGAAAGAAGCAGCGCGGCGCGGCACGCGCGGGAAGTCGGGAATGCGCGACGTTGCCATTTGCCAATGACAACTTGATAATTATCGATATCGAGCGGAACGAGTTGATATAAGTTGATATTTTTATTCGATTGTGTTAAGTTTGTTTATTGAATATCATAGTTAAATCGAATTATTTGTTAATTTTAATGATTCATGGTTATATTAATCATCTCTAGCACAGCGCCTCGGGGCCGTAGGTATTTCAGTATCCAACCAATGCTGACTATCTATGCTCCTAATTAGTGCTGATTGATTATGATTAGGTAGCTAATCTGATCCGAAAATATACTATCACCGACTTAAAACAACTCCTGGTATAGAAAAAAAAAGCTCACTATAGAGTAATTATTTGATTAATAAACGGTCAAGTGCGAGTAGGACTAGCGCACCAAGGTTTCCGATTACACTTGGAGATTGTTACTTCGTAACTGGCCCCCGATTCTCGCGCTTTCAAGATTATCTCCCCAGTCGAGATATCGGTTTTGATACTGCCTAAATCCGTCGAAAACGATCTCGATTTATTTCGATCGAAAACGGGTCGAGATATCTCAGTTGGTCGAAAGGCTAGTCGTAAGAATAGCTTTTTCTTGTTTTTGATAGAGATTTCGGTATCTCAAAATCGATATTTCAACCATGGAGATGATCTCGCTAGCGCCAGAATTGCCCCCTGATGTACTTAGGTTTCTACGTGAAAAAATAATAAAAATACCTTTCTATGATGTCATCCATGTAAACCAAAAACCATACATACGGGATGTTACAAAAAAGGGGTGTACAAGCCGAAATAGGGTTGTTAAGAACATCTTTCTGAACAACTTTCCCTATGGAACCGATTTTTACTCCACAACGCAGATCAGCTGAGCGCTAGGCCCGAAATGGACTACTGAGTTAATGAAAATAAAGTTGCTCTCAAACTTAAACTCCCAATTTCTCAAACCCTGTATCATGCATATAGTAGAACTTCTGTGTTAAAGACTTCTCAAAATAAAAGGCCCGTTTTGACAGTTCACGCCCATGAATTATGCAAATAAATAAATTATTATTAAAATTATTATTATTATGAAGTTTTAACCCCTAACGCGTAGGTAATAGAAGCGGTTTTCCTAGGTGCCACTTGTACGCTTTGCCTGTACGCAATAGTTGGCTTTTATTACCAATGCAATAGGGGTTACAATAGGGGGTAAAATATGTTCTCATAAGCCCCGCGGATTGGTAATGCGTAAAACTCCAAAGATCTGACAGTGTCATGAACAGTATGTCTATAGAAATAAGAGCTACGTTTTATCAAAATCCATCAAATGTATGGAACTGTCGGGGTCATTGTTATTCTGCGGGACTGATACTCTGAAAGCAAACATTTTGCTTTTTCGTGTACACTAAAATAAAACATATTCCCATTGATTGAAAACTCAGTTCAAAGAAGGCTTTTTGAGATAATTCAGTTTGAATACGGATAATACTGATTTGTACGGAGAAGTGAAAAACAAAGTTGCTACGATCAAATCGGTTTCATAATTAAGATTTCTCAGAATGATGTCCCTAACAAAGTAGTTACTTATTTAGCGTTGATTCATTTACACGTTCTATAAATAATTCATTAATTTATTTACACTGAATTATTTTAGAAAGCCTACCTTTTGCGACATTTAATCAAAATTTATTTCTTTTTTGTTATTAAATTCCCGATCGATGGACATCATTTTTTGTAGGTGTACGCGAGAAATGCGACATTTCATGGAATTTCAACTTAAGTTATAGTTATAAATATGATTTCACGTAGAGCTCGTCTAAGCTGAAATGACGCGCCCCACTCCTTGGTTTTGTATTTACTTGTCATACAAAACCAAGGAGCGGGGCGCGTCATTTTAGCTTAGACGAGCTCTAAAAAGAACGCTAGAGGCGGTGGAGCGGCGCACGGCAATAGCGTCCTTATGTGCACACTGGTGTGATTCTCGTTAAAGAGATGTGGTTTTATGCAAGGCGATAGCGTCCTTACGTGCATGGTCACACTGTCGTAAATTGCATACCACCGCTTAGCACTTCCAGCGTTCTTGCGTGAAATATATTCAAGAGGAACGAATAATAGCGAACAATAGACGTGCGAGTGAGAGGGGATGACTGAAATAATAATGTTGTTATATCTCTATCTAGTACATCATTCATGTTAGTTACCTACTGCAGCTAGTTTATCTGTAGAATTTGCTAAAATGATTGTTTGCACATGCACGTGATGTATACCTACGTCTAACATATGGAAATGAAACAAAATAAAAATAATGTGATTATGGTTTTAAATAATTGTTTTATTTAGAAATAGTTAGTGAGTCGAGATTAGTGTAGGCATTGGTAGTATCAGTGGGAATTCCATAGCCCTCATTCTGCCACATTTATCTGTTTGTTCATGTATTTATTTGGGAACTGAGTTTATCCGATAGAGAGGTAAAATTTACGAGTACTAAGTAAGCATAGATTTTTGTACGTATTTGCAGTATCCTATAGAAAGAGTTTGATGACGTTCATGAGAAATAATAAGACCAGGGCCGGGAGTTGCATACGGAATTGCGTGCGGGGCGCAACAATACCTGTTTTTACTTGTAAACGGTGTGTGCCGAGAGACGCGGCGCCGCGCCGCGCGCGCCTTAAACAAAACAATTTTGCGCTCTCGCTATAGACACTGCCAAGCCATACCCGTACTTGACTCGCCACTAAAGTCAAGCGAGGTCATTTCCAACCATAACTCGTTGAACATAATAGTCACTTAAAATTAGATTCGAATACTTTTTCGATACGTAGTTATTTGTGGCTTCACATATGCAATTCAGGCTTTCACCGCCTATGCTCCACTCTAAAGTGGGCAAAGTCCACCTAAAAAATAGTTTAATTGACGAATGGATCAGACGAAAACTCATGTGATGATAATTTTATTTGACTAATTAGTTTTCTAATGCTAAGAAAAATAATGGTCGCAAAGGTAGTGGGTAAAAAATGTTTGATTAATGACCTTTGATTGGTAAAATCAGAATGCTGAAAAAAAAACCCAAAACATCGGTAATACCCAGGTACCTAACCAATTAATTGTTCGGACTCTCTTGACCGTTTTTTTAAATCGATATGTAGTGTGTATTATTAAGAAAAGTATACTTTATTTAATTTAATTATTTGTAGTCGTAAGTTAGGTTATGTTTTACATATTGTATTGAAATTATATCTAATCATTTAACCGCACTTGCAGAAGCATACCGCTCGAACGACCGAACAATGGCGAACTATTGTTATGTAAGATGTGTAGGCGAACCAGTTAATAAATGAAAACCATTAATAAAAGTACTTATGGACTTTTGCATATTGTATAAATACGTGGCAGCGCGACGTGCAAGGCGGCAGCGGCGACGGGCCGGGCGCTTTGGCAAACCAGTTCTAGTAGGTATCTGTCTCAGTCATGTGTGCGTGTGGCAGGGGTGGGGCGTGGCATGTGCTTACGCGGAACGGATTGGCTATGAGTGTGTTTCAGCATTAATCTTCGAATAGATCCCAAAAAGTAAATAAAAGTTGGAAAAGTGACTGGATTATTGGAAAATCTATTGTAATACAGCGAGTCATAACTAAAAAAGGAATAAAATTTGAAAGAGCTTTAGTTCACACTCAGTATTTCAGGAAAAACTTATTCACGATGTTTAAAAAGGAAAATCGCCTGGATTACAAAACGAAATTATGTATTTTAGGATATCAAAACATATTAAAAGTAAATAAATTAAAGAGCTCATTATCTGTAGAAGCTAGAGTGAAAAATATTAAAAAGGTAATTTTAGGTATATTCAAAATGGAAAAAAAGCTGGATTTTTTTATATACCTATGTTAAATGATACAAATGTAAGTATACAGAAATTATTTTAGGCCGAGGCCATATTCACAGAGAGTTATACAGGATTTCCCTATTTAGGTGAAAATACCTAACTTCTCGTAAAAAAAATACCTGGATTATTTTACATCTATAAATATTTATTACCTAACTTCATCACATACCAAATTTCAAACGCCGGGAAATTATTCGAATTTCTCCATACAACGAAACCCAGACAGAGTGGACTATTATTTCACAGTTTTGCTAACGCGGCAGGCTTAAAAACACAAATTGACGCACAAACTGGTTATACGCTATGAACATGTACACGGGTCGACCTTCGACAAAAAACATCGAAACTTTCTGGGATACCTAAGTTGAAATTCCCTTAAATGTCGGATTTTTCACCTACAAAAAGTAGACATTAGTAAGGCATACTATGATATTGTAGCAACTATTAGAGCTTAAGAAATAACTTCGACAATAAAGTAAATAAACAATCATTCACTGAACGAATGCTCTCGATTTTTTTGCACAAAACTATTCATTTTCCGGCAAAACGGGTATCACTCGACCTGTTAAATCACTTTGATCCACTACCGAATAGACTATACTTTTTTGTGCTTAGCTTCTACGGAACCCTCAGGAGGTTAGTTATACTCGCACTCGATCATATTTTCCCTGTTTTCCCAATTTCACCTTTTTATGGCCCTTGCCTTCTCGACGTGGTGTTACTGTAAATTAATGTAAAATACTTTTCATTCCAGGTCCGTGCCTCCATTGTCAAAAAGTTTGATAAAGAATAGCAGGTACATAGACAAGACTTACACAGTGATCGAAAGTTGTAACTTGAAATCTGATGAAATTACAGTTACCGGGCAATCATTGCTATAAAATTGCCCGTGTGTAGGCATACCTTGTCTTGGTTGCCATTATGTCAGTTTAGCATTCTAAACTAAATTGTGCTAAGTCACACCTCGGACACTCCATAGAACGCTCGTAATATAATCACCTATTACTACTACATAACCAAATGATGTTTGTATGCGTGCAAATGTGTGCGTAAACTTTGCTAGGGCTGGTGGCGCGACAAATGCAACGATATTTAATATACGCGTCGGTCGTCACTCGTCAGGCGTTCAGCCCTGTCTGACGCCAGGGGTGGGGTGCGGTATCTGAATCAGCGCGGGGAAGGGAGTGGCCGTTCTGTACGGAGTACTAGTTATCTCTTCTGTGGTTAAGGCTACTCCATCACCTTGGCGGACGCTGGATTGTGTGACGATACACGCAGGAAATTTAATCAAATGAAAAACATTTCACGCCCGTCATTTCGAACTGGCTTCAAATTTGCAGCATGATTTGTGTTTTTCATTATCTGAAACTGACCAGCCATCGTTAGAACCCTTCATTCGGATGATTTGTGGTGTTTTTGACCCGCGGCCATCAGAATTTAATGAAATTGTGATAGCTTTTGTCAAAGGACATAATTATTGACCGAGCGAGCGAAGCGTCTTCGTTTCAGGTTTGGGCAAAAATGCTTTCGTATGTCTGTCCGGTTGTTCTCCTCTACAGGTCGCATTTCTCAACCGATTCTTGTGAAAAATTGTAATTGTAGCTGCTGGCTACAGACGACATCGTTAGTAATCTAGGGCGAAAAAGTGTGTTTCACTGGAGCTGCCTGTTGTGTGCGCTTGGAGTGGAGTACCCACACACAGCAGGCGCCTCCAGTTACACCTTCACACCCTAGATCGCCCTGCCGCAGGCGTGTGTGAAGCCCGCTGTGATACAACACAAGTACATTATAGTAGCAATTTGAGATAATTCGACGCAAATCGCATTACGCTACTCAGAGTCGCGTCCCAATATGTCAATCTCATACAAACCTGCACGGTGCAAGTGTGTCACATACTAGCTGCCGACATGGCTTACTAATTCATGGTATGACCACTAACGAGGAGGGTACAAGGTACAACGTTGGGCTCGATATGCACTACCTCCACCTACTATTCAGGTAGGTACCTACATGCCAAAAAAAAAACATGACAAACAACATAGCGTCACGCCTTTTTCCCATACGGGGTGGCAGAGGAACGACTGTGCCCATTTTTAGCCAGCGATTCAATAGGTAATTGAAAATATTCGTGTTTACCTTTGAAGAGTCTCTCAATTTTATGACGGGGAACAAATAAATATCAATCAATTCATAGTTTTAGCAGAGTAACTAATCGAAGTGAACATCTAAGTTGCGACACCCACTGGACACTCAAGACAGAAACACAACATGCACCAAAAGACCGACTAAAAATATAGGACAGAACGAGAGAGGAACAAGTCATGCATGCATGCATGCTTTCTCATTCCGGCCCATCTCCATAGTTAAGATATCGGTTTCAATAGCGCATATCCGTCGAAAACAATCTCGATGCATAATTATTTCTATAGAAAATGGGTCGAGATATCTCGGTTGGTCGTAAGGCGGCTCCCTGTCTTGTCTTTCCTGCGGGGATCCGCCTAAAATCAATTTGACTTGCTAATAAGTAAACCTTGTTTTAGTCAACCTTGGCTAGGAGTACTTTAAATTCACCTGACATATTCAGCTGTACTGTCGTTTGTAGTAACGTGTAGGTATTTGATTTATCAGTACTAATGAACCCTTTAGGGTTATCGGGGAAATTTCTCGTTGGATAAATAACATTTCACTTCATCCGCCCACCATATAAAATGGCATACGAAATTTTCCATGCCTAATTCCTAGTAATCAGTTTTTGAAGCTGACATTCAAACGAAAAGTATATATAAACCATGCTTCAAAGCTGGCTGTCACTAATATTACATTACCATTTTATGTATTTCCAAAAGCTTAATTACTTGTATTAAAGTACAGGGTAAATGACATTCCTGACGGTTCTTATCTCATTATCTCTGCAGTAGTACATTGTTGAACCCAAGAGGTAAGTCAATGCCGGCTTTTCCCTGAATTCCTTATCAACAAAGGGCCTTTGAACGCCAAGTCAGCAGCCACAAGGCCTGATTTCAGTGAAATGCGATTACAGGTTGTATGAAGGCGTTCAGAAAAACTCGAAAGGAATATTTTATGGTAGAACTTTCACGCAACTGCTTCAACGAAACTACGCGGATTTTTGAAGTTTGATGAGATAACGCAGAGATAGCGTCGTATTTTCACTTCCTGTGCCAATCTTTACATTTTACTGCAGTTTAATGAGACATAGCCCGCTAACGGACAGACGGACGGAAAGACAGACGGAGAACGGAGCCTAACCTTAGTGTTAGTGAAAGTTAACTATTAGTGTATAATTATGATATATTTCGTAATTTCTTTATTGTACTCACATGACAGTAAAAATAGCTTAACATAGAAAAAATCATGTACAAAGGCGAGCTTATCTCTAATAAGAGATTTCTTCCAGCAAACCATGTTGGGTAGGAGACGGAGATGATAGGTAAGGGGAAGAATTGCGCGTACAATAAAACTATTCTATTAGGTACCTATAATTAAAAGGAATATAATAAAACGATCCACTAAAAAAATTACTGAGCGACTAAATTACTGACTGAGCGACAAGTCGCCCAGCGACTTGTCGCTCAGTTAGTAATTTAGTCGCTCAATTAGTTTTTCGGTTAGGTTAGGTTAGACTTTTTTTTGTCGCTCGTTTAAATACTACCCTAATTAAAATACATTCGTAGTATAGTATAGTACCTGAAAAAATAACTATGTCACAAACTACATATAAACTTTGCCCGCGCTTCAAAACACGTGTAGCTGTGTTCTAACAAATGGTAGAAGGGTTACAAGTTACCAGCGACTGTGAACTGTCAAGTGGATCATTAGAATAGACATGGGGCCCAATTCCGGAAGCAAAATGTCCGCTCAGTAACATTGATGCGTCGTCGGCCGACAACGCTCAACTTTAGATACTTATCCAATATCTGGCTTAAGAACTTTTTCTAATCATTTTAAGGTAGAAATAAATGTAATAAAAGATTTTTTGACAGCTAAAAGAAACAAAAAAATGTTCTGAGAGCTGCGACAGATGGCGTTGGTTCGACAAGGGTTTCATAGAAGTCAGAAAGGGTGATCTGTGACCTCATTTTATAGTGGCATACAAACCATTCCTCGTCAGCGACATCTAATGACGAATTTGGAACTACTGTAGTATTTTATTTTTATATCCCCCATTTGTAATCAACCAATTTCTACCATTAATTGCCTAAACGCAAGATAATTGATATCTAGAGCCTTGCCACAAAATAATAAATTCCTGTTCAACACCTGTTATGAAACAAAATTTGACTTGAGGCTAAATGACGTTTAATATTTTTTGTGGTGACAGGACTAAAGTTAAACGCTAGTTATTGTCGCGACATTGTCACTGAGCGGTCATTGCGCCATCGGAATCCGGGCCCTGTTTGTGGAGCAGGCAGCCGAGTTGTTTTGTGCATGTCTTGCCCTACAACTGCGCCGGAGGTAAAGTTCTCGACACACGAGCGGTTGAATAGAACCGATGGTTTTACCAATGACACGTTTTTTTGCATTCACCTTATCTTTTGTCACTACCCCTGACTTGCGCGAAACTATTTTGAAAGTTGTCACAACTCTACTGCTGACTGACTTTGACAGTGACTACCAAGACGTCAATTAATGTCTATTGCAAGGGAAATTTTAATGTATTTTTTTTCCTTTTTGGCCAGGAGAATGACAATCTCTCGACTGAAAGGGCTAATTTATTGGCGAGAATCCCATAGAATTGTCATTTGTTTCTAATAAGAAAATTTCGTTTCGTGCGACAGGTAAGTACGTGCGGCCAAAAATATTTGGCCCGTGGTTGTTAACAAGAAAAAAACAAACAAGAGATGTCACCCGTAGGCGGGATGAACAGTGAACACGCTTATACACGGGACGGAACAGACTCTTTATAAAATACGCCATTTCGTGTGATTCCTTGAACGATAAGGTATGGTTTTGTGAGTGAGATTCTGTAACCCGCTCTTCAACGGATTTTGTGACATATGTCCGCATGTCCGGATGCACAGCACAAACGACAACTTAAATATAAGCATACACTCAAGATTCAAATAAAAAAAACTTTGTTGTACTACAGATGTCAAACTTTTGTTGAGATCCTCTCTTGACAGTGTTGTTGTGCTTGAGCGGTATCTCGACCACGCTTGAGAGTGATATTAGTACATAAAATAAACAAACCAGTGGATATTGGTGAAAATATCAGCTAGCTAGACGGCAAAATGGAACCATTTCGTGAAGTTGATCATTAAATTCATGCTATGTTCATTTTATGTGGCAAATAAACACTTATTTCATTTCTCTTTTTCTTTCTCTTTCTCTCTTTCTTTCTCTTTCTCTCTCTTTCTTTCTCTCTCTCTATCTCTCTCTCTCTCTCTCTCTCTTTCTTTCTTTCTCTTTCTCTTTCTTTCTTTCTCTCTCTCTTTCTTTCTATCTCTTTCTTTCTTTCTCTCTCTTTCTATCTCTTTCTATCTCTCTCACTTTCTTTATCTCTCTTTCTTTCTCTCTCTTTCTTTCTCTCTCTTTCTTTCTCTCTCTATTTCTTTCTCTCTCTTTCTTTCTCTCTCTCTTTCTATCTCTCTTTCTTTCTCTCTATCTTTCTCTCTCTTTCTTTCTCTCTCTCTTTCTCTCTTTCTCATTTTCTCGCTTTCTCTCTTTCTCTCTCTCTCTATCTCTCTCTCTCCCCCTCCCTCCCTCTCTCTCCCCCTCCCTCCCTCCCTCTCCCCCTCCCTCCCTCCCTCCCTCCCTCCCTCCCTCACCCCATCCCTCCCTCCCAATTGTAAATGAAAACAGGCCTAAAGTAGTTTATTACTCTGTGAATGTCTCAAGACTCGATTCACAGCGATGCACTCTTGAGTAAGGTTTCAGAATAAAGGAGATGCTTGAGAGTGAAACTCAAATTTGAGTCGGATTTACGTAATTTCAGCTTGAGACTGATCTTGAGATTCGTTCTAGAATACGACCCTCAATGCCATGCTGTCAACTCAGGAACCGTCGTCGACGGGATTTGAGCAAAGTCTACCATTAGACCCTTAAAGTCGGATAAAATGTCGGATATTAATAGAGTAGCATTATTTTTCTTTCCAACTCTCACCCAGTATATTTCTCAAAAGCAAAGGCAACTCAAAGGCAAGCCTTTGCCAAGCCTTTTTAGGGTTCTGTTAGAGAAACAATTATAGTTTCGTCAAGTCTATCTGTCTGTCTGTCCGTCCGTATGTCACAGCAACTTTATTCCAAAACTATTAAGACTACACACAGTTGAAACTTGGTACGTCGTAGATGTATTCTGTAAACAGCTTTACGATTTTTACACAAAATAAAAAAAAAGTATTAAGGGGGCTCCCCGTGGAACTGACACCAAATATATATTTTTTTCATCATACCTATATGTGTGGTTTGTCTAAAGATAGGTCTAAATGACGTTGAGGTTTCTAGTACGATTTTTCCTCAAAGTCAATCGTTAAAGAGACAGACCCTTCCAAAGTGGAAAAAAATGTGTCCCCTCCCCCCCTCTAACTTTTAGTAAGAGAGTGAAAATTTAAAATATATATATATGCTAGTATCTCAAATCTCAATACATACTTTCAAATAAATTAGTTTGAACAAAGTTAAGATATTAATCATTTATTAAAAACCGCAAAGATAACTTAGTCATTCATAAGAACACTATGAAAAACAAAGTTACAACACAGACATCCAGTCTTATAATTAATTGCTACTACGGAACCCTCCATGGGCGTGTCCGACTCGCACTTGGCCACTTTTTCATAGGTAAGAACATGAGTACACCAATGAAAGGTGTAGGTGCAAGGTCCCACCGACGAGACGTAAATATTTTATTTCTACTTTACTTCATTTCTATGTCTCACATTTGTAGCATAACTGTGTCATGTTTTATGTCAGGTTCAACTTCTAAAAGAAAGAACGTGACCTAAACTCCTGTACGCGGCTTAGAATAAATATTTGAAGGAAAACATTGCGCTTTGTACGTATGGAGGTGTTCACGACTTTTTTAAGTCCAATGACCTAACTATCGATTGTTTGCGGTAAGAGAATGATGGGTGAAGTGTGTAAATGTGATTTAGGTATTTTTCGCGTATAATTCAAATTAAAGATCAATATAGCAAAAACACAAAAAGTAATGCACCCAAAGTACTTGTGTTTACAAATAGTAGGAATTTGCTTTACCAGCTTCTTTAAACAGAACCATAGAATTTCAGCAAAGAGAATTGACATTCGTTCAAAGTTTCTTTTTTATTGTGGAGCAGAGTTAACGGTTAATTAGTCTGTACGTGCACCGAATCATAAGCTTGTAAATTGTGATCGTTCGGTCTCTAATTATTTGCTATACTTAGTATTTCGTGACCGGAAACGCTGGCAGGAATCGGTAACTCGTAGAACAATCAAAGGTAGCAGGTTCCTATAACGCTGGCAGCATTACCGCGCTGGACAGCCAAAAAAATCTTTAAATGTGATTGTAATTTTCAAGTTATATATTTATCACCAAAACGGGAAAGTGCAAATTTTATACAAGCTAAGAAACGGAACTTCCACATGGAGATGATTATCGTTTTATTAAAAGTGCAGTCCTTGACGCCTGTACAAAGTTAGTTCAGTCTCGAAGCTAAGTTAAGAAGAAGAGCGTTATAATAGTTTCATTTTACGATACAACTTGCCATTTATAATTAAAACTTTCTAACTGATCAATGAGAGTAGCGAGAATCTGCAGAAGCACGAAAGACGTATCGTTAAACCGAGGTTATATACTCATTTGGCTTAAAGACCATAAAAACTGGTTAATGAGAAGCGAAATCTAATCCTGGTTTTGTAAGTTTGTGATTAGCAGGGAAATAGATGCGAGCCAAAGGCCTGTATTTTTTTAGGGTTTCGATCCTTATTAGGAAAAAAGGAACCCTTAATATAGGATCGATAGGAAGTGAGCGGAGCAGATTGGAGAAGACAAGCTAGAGACAGATACAGATGGAGAGAAATGGGGGAGGCCTACGCTAAAGAAGCGACTTCCACAATAACATAGTTTTAATAATAGTATTTATTTATATCTTATTTGATTCTGAAATAATAATTTATGCATGTATTAATATAATTCCAAATAAAATAATTTATAATTTACTTGTAATAATTGTGGTAGAAATAAAGGCTATTTTTATTTATTTTATTTTATTTTATTTTTAATATAGGATCACTTTGTTGTCCGTCTGTCCGTCTGTCAGTCCGTCTGTGTGTCAAACATTTTATATCAAGAACGCGTGGACGTATCAAGCTGAAATTTATATCAATTGTTAAAGTTTGGTCGCATATAGCTGTGAAAAAATCAATCTTCTAGATCAACGCAATCGAACGCTACGACCGTTTATGCTGCAAAATGTTGGATTTTCGATAGTAATCGCAATGGACCCCATAACCTATAGCTTCCTGTAGGCCTAAAATCATGAAATTTGGCACAAAGCAAGGTCTTATAGCACAAGTAAAGGGAAAAATCTGAAAACTGCAAAAATCTGTATTTCTACAATAAAATTCAATGCGGCCCGTCATCGTACATAGGTTGCGTATGCGAACGTTAGTTGAATACATTAAACGTTTGGCGAGCCGCATTCCCGCGCAGGCGCAGTCAATTGGATATTTTAATCTCTGCTCTATACTCTAGGTATATTCCCCTTCGAGCAACAAAAGGCCGGGTTCCTCCAAGATCTCTCCCAACAACTCTTTTAAACGGTAGTCCGCTCTTCCCCAAATGAGATAAATCACATCTTCATCTTGCACCGTCTATACAGGGTTACTTTTGGACCCTAGCCAAAAGTTATTATTATTTTAGGGACATCATTCTGAGCAACTTTCACGAAAAAACCGATTTGATCAGAGCAACTTTATTTTTCACTTCCCAGTACATTTAACTCTTCAAACTCAATTCAAACACCTACTAAAATAAATTAAAGTATGTGTAAACAATGCATTTTATTCATTTTAGACATCATGTTTCATAGAGCTATTTACTGCTTAAAACCTACACAATCGATATCTAAATGAAAATACCTAGTGTAAGTTTATTTTTTTCAAAACAACCGGGCTGGATTCCTGAGCTGAGTACAGATTTTTTTTAATGCATAAATGCAGTTTTTCTTCTTATTAAAATCGATGACATGGTTCCTAACCACAGATCTTCGTATGTCTTATAGTTTCAGACTTTCCCATACTGACCGATTTAAGTGATACACCCCGTATACAATTTCATGAAACACCATGTATTCCCTAATGCTGTAGGGAAGTGATCGTGTACTAAGACGTGTTCCATTCGTTAGAGTGTTCGGGTTCCTTTATATAAACTTAATTTTAGCGAAATTTAATCAGTTACTATATCAAAATTACCTAATTAATCTTATCTTCTATTTTCGTCGAATATTATGGGTAACGATCAAAGAACATGCTCATATAATTCGCAAAATTAGCCAGCAGGTTGTATCTGATCATAATCGCAAAACCACGGCGTGAGCTAAGCTATTCTGAGCTATTATGAGCGGCTATTTCTACAGCTAACCCTTAGTATAACGAAACAATTTTAAAATTTAATTTGTCATGTGACTAATTTAACTGGTTCGCCGACAAATCTTATATAACAATAGTTTGCCATTGTTCGGTCGATCGAGTGGTGCGCTTCTGAGAGTGAAGGGGTGCGCATAGTATTGTTTCTACAAGGAACTTAAAGATTCGTGCGATTCAGGGTAAATTAATATAAACATGTTGGTGGTAGTTGAACTTTCATGCGGTTCTCTATTCTTTCCTTAATTTATCTTTTGACAGTTCCTCTAAAAGCAATATTTAACATTGCAGATGTCAAATGGGTTTGAAGGTGTCAAAAGTGAATAACACTCGCTAAATAGACAATAGTTAAGTAGATAATTACTAATTAGTTAAGTATTTTCACCGTAAGAGTAGCAGAACGTCAGATTTACACCCACCACGCCACGTCTAGATTTCATTGCTGACCCCGTGGGTAGTAATCAGTAAATAGTATAAAAAAATATTCTTAGAAATTAATGAGCTTTACGGCTTTAGCTTGAAAAACTAAAATATGATATTTTTATTACGTGACTTTTGGCCGCCATAAATTAAGAAACTGTTAAAAAAAAACAGGTAGAAAGAAGAGTGAAGTTAAGCAACCCACCGATTCAGATGTAAATTTATAGCGTCACGCCATTTCCTATACGGGGTGGCAGAGGCATCAATAAGAATCGATACACTCATAAAAAATGTTTAGTAATCGTATGTCGATACTGTGAGTTAGATCCCTCTTGTGGACAGACAGACGGACAGCGGAGGCCTAGTAACGATAAATGTTCCTAATTAAGTATCTCCTTATTTTAGTTAAGTAGAATCTGTGTAAACCATGTTATCTGTCAATAAACAATTTCATTCATTTCATTTCATTTCAGTAATAGGGTCCCGTTTGGGAACCCTTCGGATACGGAACTCTAAAATTATTTTTTTTATCAATTCGGCAGCAATATTATCTAATTAGACATAATATAACATAGTAGACTTTTATTATATTTTGCTAGGCATACCTTAAGCTCGTAATTTATCAGTTGCAGTAAGGTAACTATGCAACTTATTAATCTATATTTAGATGCATTTATTTTAATGAAATCAATCATCATGTTATTAAATTCAATAAACAGCTTTTTGTACACCGTTTTATTTTCTCATAATACACCTATTATAATTAGCATCGCAAAAAGTATCGATACAAAGATATCCTAATCCTTAGGAAAATTTATGAAAATTCTTTTCGATGAAAAATTTCAAATGCCTGTGTTGAAGAATCCGTTACGTAGGTAACAACTCCTAAAGATATTTTATTTTTGATGTTTCTATAGAGCATTTTATTTATTTGGATCATCAAGAAATATCTTGTATTTTTTTTTCAAAACTAAAGGACGCCTGATGAGCTCCTGTTAAAAGTAAGGTCAAAATGAGCCCAAAGGGGAAATGGAAGAAAAGTCTTATTCAACTGTTAGAAAACTCCTTGCTGGAATTCTGTACTGAGAGCCCCCTGTACCCCCTTAAGATTATGAAATCTATTACTAAAATTGAGGATTTTGGTTGGCTTCTTAGACAAAGCAAAAGTTTTGTGTTTTTGATGGTATTTTCATTCAATCCGGAAAAGGAAGTAAACATTTTGTAAAGCTAGGCGTTGCTCATTCAAGAATAACAATCTCTTATCATTATAATTTGCATTTTCCGCAAAATTGTTATAATGGCGCAGAAAATGCAAATATTTGCTTTGAGATCCCACCTTTGACAGACCGTAACAAAAAGGAAATATAATAAACATTTTATTTTTCTTCCTTTCATTTTTCTGCATTTTTAGTAACTGGATAATAGGGATGGGGAATATTGAACTGCACCTAAAAAATGAAATGAAGCAAACGAAATATTATGATTTCTAAGGCACACGTGACACGATGAAATCCGTTCTTGAATAAAATATGGGGTTTCGTGTGTTACAGGATAGGTTGTTCTACAATACAACGTTTCATGTTCTCATCAGTGAGTAATTTTATTTTATAACATTTCAATAAATTGTTATGTGCCCATAGCGGCAGTTTTTCCGGCACATTATGCTGGGTCTTTTCTCTGTTTGTAATGGTGTTTTTTTATGTGTAGATTATCTAGTAAAATCAATTGAAACTTGTATTTTGCGTCAAATAAATGTTCAATTTCAATTTTAAAACGTTTATTTGCTGACTGCTTTGCCGTTTTATTATTGATTGATTGATGTTATCTGATATTTTGTTGTCTCTCTTTCCTGTAAACGTGTGTTGTGAAATAAGTCAAATAAGTCATATTTGTTATCCAAATACCTAATGCCATTCGATGTAAAAATAATTTATTTACAATAAACACAGTTCCTACAGTCCATTTCAAAGTTTAAATTACATTTTTCGCGCGACGTAACTTTTCAAGATGTCTGTTCATTATACTTAGCTTACTTAGCATAGTTATATTTTAATTATTTTATGAGTACCTACGGTTAATCCTAATTAACTTAATTTTGCCTAATCCTTAATTTAATCAAACATAATTCCACTTGCTAATTAAAGGATAGTTTTGAAGAATCACTTACCTTTTCTTGTTGCTAGATTCATTTTGGGGAGCACTGTTTAAATAGTTGGCATTTTTGAAACCGTTTTAGATTTTTAATCAGTTACATTCAAGTACCTAATTTTATTATAAACTCTCACTTATGTACAGTTTGAATTAAAATGTGTAATCCAACGTTTTATGTTTTCAATAAGCCGCAATTAGAACCTATCACTTATCTTTACGTAGATGTTGTAAAAAACTTACAGTGTATACTTGAACTTTAATCCCCTGACGATGACACCACAATTTACGTAATGTGGTAGGTGAAACCTGTGTGTAATCAAAACAGAGACCGAATCCAGAGGCTTCACTGTTTAACTAATCAAAAAGGAGTTTTAAAGATCCTAAGTAAACCAGACAAGAGCTGGCGGATATAAAAATAACTTTAATTAGTTGTGACTACTGATGTGCAGTTATATAACTAAAAAAAATGAAAAATTGCCATAAAATGTATGGGGGCAATATATATTGCCTCATACATTACTTTTCCACAAATGGCAATATTGCCGGCAACATCTATAGTTGTGACTCCTCAAGAATTTTACTGCAAACCACATAAAAATATCTGCTGTAAAGAAATTCTTAATTTTCCAGCAAAGTCGATATTCACACACAGTTCCCAAACCCCAGTCTAACTAACATCTAAGACTGACCTGCTTCACGAGAAGTTGTTGATCAGTTCAGCAAGACGGTCAGGTCTCGACGTCGGCGGCAACAAGTGTTGTTCTGCCGCCGCCCGCCCAAGCCACTACTTATATAGCGGCTGGGCGGGCGGCGGGCGCCCAGCTTGCACCGCCCACCAGAGCCCTAATCGTGGCATTATAACACGGTTTGCATTTTCAATTTCGGTGGAAAAATTGGACGGTACGCCCGGAAGGTCTGCAGGACGCAATGTCAGGAGATCGTCTTAGTAAGTAAATGTAGCCCATTATGTCCCCACCGAGGGGCACAGGCCTTTACCCGCATCCGAGTAAGATTGAGCCATACTCCACCACGCTGGCTCATTGCGGGTTGGTGGAGGGGTTTTTTGCGACTACTACATACTACGAAGTAGTGATAGTAGCCGGGACCTACAGCTTAACGTGCCATCCGAAACACGGAGTGTCCGATAATGTACATAAGACAAATTAATCATCTCATTGGTACATGGTCAGCACCGGGATTCGAACCTGCATCTCCTGCGTGAGAAGCAAGGTGGAACCCGCTAGACCACGGAGCACCTCAATCATCATCGTCTTAGGCTCATGTGAATAAACCACTTTCAGCTGAGGTGTCGCACGAAGGTGAACTCGGGTAAAAAACCGGCCAAGCGCGACACGGACTCACGCATCGAGGTTTCTGCTTTTTTGTGAAGGAACTACAATTTCACGCTTTTGGATTTGGCTTTCAACAAATACAAAAAACTTTGTTTCCAAAACAACAGTTTGCGAGATAAAAAATTACTGTTGGGATCCACACTAGGTGGTAGACAAGTAATTCTTATTACTTACTGGGTAGTCTTGTTTTGGGTTTTGTAACAGTTTTTAAGAAATAAAACAACTCTTACTTTTACTTTACTTACTTTACTAGGTAGAGTACTCCGTGGTCTAGTGGGTTTCACCTTGCTTCTCACGCAAGAGATGCAGGTTCGAATCCCGGTGCTGACCATGTACCAATGAGATGATTAATTTGTCTTAAGTACATTATCGGACGCTCCGTGTTTCGGATGGCACGTTAAGCTGTAGGTCCCGGCTACTATCACTACTTCGTAGTATGTAGTAGTCGCAAAAACCCCCTCCACCAACCCGCACTGCGCCAGCGTGGTGGAGTATGGCTCAATGTTACTCGGATCCGAGTAAGGCGTGGTTCACACGGCATAGTCCTGCAAGTTTTTTTGCAGTATACGTCTTAACGGATAAACAGTGGCCTAGGTTCACACGACGTATACTGCAAAAAAACGTGCAGTACAATGCCGTGTGAACCAAGGCCACTGTTTATCCGTTAAGACGTATACTGCAAAAAAACGTGCAGGACTATGCCGTGTGAATCCAGCCTAAAGGCCTGTGCCCCTCGGTGGGGACATAAATGGGCTACATTTACTATTTACTTACTTTTCTAGGTCTAACCTGTATCGCGGGCCGGAGCTTGGTGATTGGCGGTAATGTTTATTTGAGCACGAGCATGAGTTTAACGAAGGGTTACTTTTATCTCTCTGAGGTTTAGAACCCTGTAAATCAAACATATTTTACACGGACCACGAGATTGTGTGTAAACAATAAATAGATTTAATTTACACAATGAAAATAATAAAATAATCTCTTCGAAGGAGCACTGTCTCGTTTATTTATGCTGCACTTGTGATAGAATATAGGAATTGGCCGAATAATGGCAACACACCTCGGATCACCGGGGTCGCTCCAGGAAGTCGTCGGCAACGTCAAGGGTCTGCTAGACTTCCTACAGGGGCTGGGTTGGCAGGAGGAGTGCCCCCAACCCGCATCACGCAGAATAGGCGCTATTTGCAGTCGTCGTCGAGTTGCGGAAACCGAGCCCGCGATAACTATAACTATATGGCCGATTATTTTCTGCTAAATCCAGTTTGATGCCAGCGTGAGTACGTTTTGGACAGTAAAATACGAAGTACGCTGGCTTCACGCTGGCGCTTGTGAATTGGATTCCTGTTTTAGTAGAATACCAAATACCTCGTATTGAAGTTTGTGCCAGGCTTGTCGTATGCTTGTGAACAGTAGAATTCGGGCCCCTTGATAGAAGGGTAGCACTACAAGATGAATTCTCAACACATGACACTCATTTTTTCAGGCCGCCGCGTAATAATGCTGGTCCTTCATTTTGTTACAACAAAAAGATTTGCTGAATGTCACGATTCCTAACAGAGGAGGCAATTTAGTTAATAAATCGTCACTATTACAACGATGCTGCTGAAAAGGATTCATTGCCGTCTCGGGAAAATGAAAACTCTCCCGAATTTATTGAGAACTTATTACTTACTTATCTTGCCTGCTAGTACAGACCTCTTGAATAAACGGGTGTCGCTAGTGGCTGTCTAGTACCTATTTCCATATTTGGGAATTTCGTCCGGGATAGATTGGCGTTTCAAGGATGGCGGTCAAAGTTCTGAATTCTGACATTTCACAGATAACTTGGTAGGCCTGACAGTCTTACAGATCCAGCCAGCATATCTCTCTAAAGTTGTCCAACGATCTTTTGGCGTTTGAGTGACATTTACAGGGGGCGTCACTACTACGCAACCTAATGCAGTCAAAAAGCTTTAGTTTCTGCCTGTCACCGCACGCCTACAGATCGTTGGACAGCTGTACAGTGCCACCAACTTAGCTGTTCAGTTGATAGCAGTCGCTAGTATCATGTAGTCTTCATAATAGCGGACATGGTATAGTATGTATTCTCTTTGATGGCGGATGACAAGTCCGTAGTACCAATTTTTCCCACCTGGACAGCTAAGTTGGTGGCTCTGTACCCTTGACAGCTTGACAGGTCCAAAACCATAAACCGTACATTGTTAATAAAACATATTATCGAACGTTCAACGATATTTTGGCTGATGAGTGCCAGGGGGGCGCTACTTCTAAGCAACGTATCGCAAAGAACCTGTCATCAACACAGACCTTTCATTTTTCATTGGTCATCAAGTGATGTTAGTTCCACCTGACATCGCGCACCGAAATATCGTTGGAGAGCCACTGTAGGAAATGTCAAAAGGAAAATAAGCCTTGAACAGCAGCAGTGGCTTTATTACCCCCGCCCGACGAAGGAATAAGCTGCTAAGAGCGAGTTGGACTCGCGTTGAGAGGGTTTCGTACAACAATAATAAAATTAACACCAACAAAATACCCTAAAGTACCCTAAATTTCAGTTTTTTATACAAACTTTGCTCCCAAGGTTTAGTGGGTTTGGGGGTCAAAGTTGTGTAGATTTCGGAGTTTTTATGAGATATGGGTGCAAACATGTGCTTGCATACCAAATTACAGATTTGTAGGACTTCGGGAAGTACCCTAGAGGTTTTGATGACATGCGAATCGGTTATTAATATTGAGCACAACTTTTTCAAAATAAGTCTTAAAAATATTATAAAAATACATTTAAGATCCTCATGCGCTTTCATTTGATTTGTCAGATGGCATATTTTGATTTTTTTTTATTTTATTTTTATCATTTGGCCCCCCAAAAGTGGCCCTTACATTCCATATTTATATATTTACTGTCTGTCTTTGGGTCACAGATATTGAAATGTGTGCCAAATTTTTAACTTCATCGGTCCAATGTGTTCTGAGTAAATTGCCTGTGCTGTGACGGACAGACGCACGAGTGTCTTTGTCTTTGTCTTCATATTATATTATCTTTGACTACAACTAAACATATGCGAAACGGTTTGCGTGGACAGTTGTCAGCCCTAAGAACATAGCCTAACTAAATACGAAAGGTATGTGTTTGTATTGTACGCAACAGCCTGTACGAAAAGAATATGCTATGTTTGTTCCTCTCTGGTACGGTACGGTATGATAAAGTACATAGTGCAGTGTATAACAGTCCTTTTTATACAAAATCTTATATATATTTTGAGGGATGCTTAACTATCTTTAGCATGTGGACGTCATGTTAGTAAACATAGAGATGTGTTTATTTGAGATTCACACTAATCCACGGGAAAGTGTGTACAGAATGTGTCCCTAATTGAGCGGATTTGCACGAAATAAAATATCAAATAAACAACGTTGTTTATTTGTTATTTCCCAAAATAGGGAACATTACTTATACAGTAAAATACCCACGTATCAGAAGGATACCACAAGGGTATAGCGATTCGGCGTAGGCTCTCGATAAGCCCTATTGTACAAATAAATAAAGCATGTAAATTTGAGACAAGGCACTAATTAACAATATCGCGGACAGCAACTTCTATAAAAGTCCCAAGACTCATAGTGTCGCGAATGCTATAGAAGTCGTTATTATTTCGGCTGTTTTGGAAGGAACTTCTATAAAATTCGTATATTTTTGCAGTTATAGGTAGCCCCTACTCCTTGTGTCAATGTGGGAACTTCCACTGGTTGAATTGTGTGACATTAAGGGCGGCTTTCTCCAAAATTTAAGTGGCTGATTAGCGCAGAATAATTGTAGTGAAAAACATTACATATCGTCGTGCTCCACGCAGGTTTCACTGCTAATTACGATTATCCTCATCGGCCAAGTTTGGGCGAACACACCCCATCGCTAGAGGACAGAAGAGTCCGTGACTTTGACAGCGGGTACCAAAGACGTCAATTAATGTCTATAGCAAGGGGATGAGAACTTGATTTCCCCTAATTTTAATGTCATTTTTTTTCCTTTTCGGCCAGGACAATGACAAGCTCTAGTCCGAAAGGGACTATATTTAGTGGCTGTCAAAATTCCATATAATAGTTGCCATGGTTACCAACTGACTTGACGTTTGCTGACAACTCGCATGACAAGGCAAACAAACAACAAACTAAACTGTTTTTGCACACATACATACACATAGGAGAGGAGAGGAGAGCAAGCGAGATATTAGATCTTCTGTCTCAGTTGCTCCCACCAATGGAATACCGTTCGCGATCTGTCAAAGTATCAGGATCACTGATGAACCATTTCCATTCCACAATGTAAGGGTAATTTTGCGGGTAAGCTCCGGACCATAAGCGGAGAATCTCTGTAAATATTATGGTTGTCCCCGGTGGCATGATTCTCGCGCATTCGATATACGCTACACCTACCTATATCGAGTGATCTTGTACGGGAATCTGTCAATATAGGTCTCGATATCCGTAGATCGAATCCGCGAGAATCATGCCACTGAGCAGTCCGGATAAAGCATAAATTGGCCAACTAGGTAAGTAGTGATATATTTTCTACACCCAGCTAGTTTAAAGTTTTGAACTTCGGTAGGTAGTTTCTAAAGGTGGGCCTGCATCCTCGTAACGTTTATATTAAAATTGATTTAACGACTAGTGTATTCTATATATTAACGGCAAAATAAAAGTCGCCAATCTATACAGCGTAGATTCTACGCTGTAGATTGGCGCAGAAATACCGCTACTCTGCAACCGCTGCACTGAAACTGCTAAGTACTCTGCAACGGCTCTAAGCCTCACCTCAGACGTCAGCTAGCTATTATAGCGTCACTTAAAATAGCATCCCCATTATCCACCGACGAACATTCTAGATCAACACCTGATTCAATAGAAAGTTATTAGATGGTTCTCACAATGGCATACCGGCGACTGTGGACAAACAAAAGATCAGTAAATTGTGTGGGGTATGTGCCGTGCGGCGCCCACGTCTCATAATCTTAGGGGTTTTGTAGGTTAGTGCATATTGTTTGTTTGTTTGTTTGTTTGTTTGTTTGTTTGTTTGTTTGTTTGTTTGTTTGTTTGTTTGTTTGTTTGTTTTAATGGGTCTTTATTAGAATAATAAAATATATAACTATTAGGATCCTAGTGTACGTATAATCCTAGGTATAATAGGTCTAGAAAATTTTTTTTCAGGCTATTTGCGCCTACTTATATTTAAATATTATAACGTTGAATACGCAAAGCGTAATATGGCCGAATGGTGATAACATGATTATTGCTGGCAAAACAGTTCAGTTATCGTTGATTTAGATATTATGAAGGCTTTAGTGAAGCACTACATTTTATAATTAGGTAAAAATAACAATGTAACTCTCTCGAGCATCATACGATGGGCAACAAGTTTAACATTAAGAAAATTATTGTGAGGGTAGTGTAGAAAAAAAGAGGATATTGTAATTCACGACAAGCAGCAGTAATTGTTCCTTTGATTAGATAAAATATTTACTAGTTGAAATATGTGCATATTCAGCATATACGGTACGTACAGTTCCCGTCACGGAAAAAAAAACACTGAGCGACAGGGATGGGATGTGTTTGAGATGGGTTGTTGCCGCTAGGGGCCAAAGAGTATTACCGCTAGGGGCCAAAGCCTTTTTCGACTATTATATTATATGGTTACAGTCGTGCCCGAAAGTATAATGCACACATGCCATCCCTATCGCTCAGTGTCTGATGGAAACTGGTACTGTATCTACATTCATCGTATTTGAATTATTTAAATGAAGTTCTGTGCAACCCAGCACCTCATTTAAGCGCGGTACAAAATGAACGTAATGTACATGTTTTTTTTTCCATTTATAGGTGTCAGCATTTTGTTTTTCTGTGCAATAAAGTATAAAGTAAGTTAGTAAATGCTATTATTGCTATATAATAAAGTATAAAGTAAGTTAGTAAATGCTATTATTGCTATATAATAAAGTATAAAGTAATTTAGTAAATGCTATTATTGCTATATAATAAAGTATAAAGTAAGTTAGTATATGCTATTATTGCTATATAATAAAGTATAAAGTAAGTTAGTAAATGCTATTATTGCTATATAATAAAGTATAAAGTAAGTTAGTATATGCTAAATTATCATATTTATATTCTTTATTGCACAAAGAAATCATCAAAAGAAACAAGCGAGCTTATCTCTTAAGATAGATATCTACCACAAACCTAGGCAGGACAGGAAAGTGGTAAGCTAGTGGTGCTGGGGGCAATTCTCGGCCATTAGAATTTGAAAGCGACACTAATAATAAACTTTGTTTGAGGATTCGACTCGAGAATTGGCCTCCAAGTGTGTAACCACCTTAAAACCGAGGGTGGAGATATTGTAACATTGATTCTTAAAATACAAACAGTGCCGGTTGGATGATTCTATTATTTGAAATTTCTAATGAGTGTCCTAGAACGCAGAGGGCACTTGGTACCTATCAGACTAGCAACCAACTAGCCATAACTTCTCTGGTCAAGTGGTCACACGTTCGCCTGTCATGCAGGAGATGTTGGGCCTACCTGTTGTTCAATTATTTCCTGTCTATCCTAGGTTTGCTGGAGGAAATCTCTTAATAGAGATAAGCTCGCCTTTGTCATGTGTTGTCCACTTTCCATTGTAAAATGTATTATTTTGTGCAATAAAGTATTACATATATGTCGGTTTCGGGTCCCGGTCATGACCATGTACCAATAAGATGGACAGTTGAACTATTTATAGAGTCGCTTTGCCTCCTTCCTATTACACGTAAAATAATATAATTACAAGGGTATAATATAAACGTGGGTGCATGCAACTAGGGATGTCAGGTCTTGATTTATTTGATAAGTGTTTTTTAGGGTTCCGTACCCGAAGGATGCCAAACGGACCCTATTACTGAGACTTCTCTGTCCGTCCGTCCGGTCCGTCTGTCTATCTGTCTTTTACCGGCCTGTATCTCATGAACCGTGGTAGCTAGACAGTTGAAATTTTCACAGATGATGTATTTCTGTTGCCGCTATAACAACAAATACTAAAAAACAAAAGAAATTTAATATTAAGAGGGGCTCCCATACAACTAACGTGTTTTTTTTGCGGTTTTTTATAGATAATAGTACGGAACCCTTCGTGCGCGAGTCCGACTCGCACTTGGCCGGTTATTCAAAATCAATTTATGATATTACATAAGCTTGAAATCCAACTGGAATCTTTCTGCTGCCTGACAAAGCGGTCATGGCAAACGGAAACGTAAGACGAACATGTTGTGAGGAATCCTAGTTAATCAGGGCTTCGTTGTAATTCTATCAGTAAACATAAACATTTACATACAGGCACATACATTGCTTCTGGCCCCACACTAGGATACCTTGGGTAGTTTAGAGTATCCCATTGGCTCTTAGTTAATTTTTTATAATAACCATGTATGAAAAAGTTGCACACCAGAGTTGATAAATATCAAATGCCGTCCGTCATAAGTGAAAATGAGATAATGACGAAATAAACTTTGATCGCACTGTGAATTTTAATGACCGAACTTTAAGGTTTATTTTACCTTACTTTGCTGGTTTTCATCCCCGGCAACATTAAAACATAACGTTTTACTACAAAATAACCGCCAAAATCATCAAACTTGTATGGACATATGGGGATTTGAACTATTGTAGGATCTTACTATGAGGACATATTGGCTTTTGATTAAAACTGTCAGTGACTGACGTCATCATTGGCCGCCATACTGAAAGATTGCATGATACTGATTGGCTCATTTGGACGTATGGGAATTTGATATGCATCTTCACGTGGACTTACTAGAATATGAAATGAAAAGGAGACTTTTGACTATGAAAGTGTTATCATAACGAGGACTTATTGGAATTTGAATAAGACTGGAATGATTGAAAATGTATTGACTACACGACTGCATCAATAGGTCAGATTTTGTTCTTGGTGGACATACTGGAGTTTGATATTTATCAACTCCCTATTCCCATATGGGGTGGGTCAAGCACACTTTATACTTTACTGCACATAAACTGAGACGTACATAGGAATGGACAAAACGTGTACAAAGGCGAGCTTATCTCTACGAAGCCATGTTATGTAACGATAAGTTGGTAAAAGCAAAAAAAACCCTCCCAAATTAGATGGTAGGCACTCGCAGCCCTGTACGCAAGAGTTGGGCTCAATTTGCAAACTAGACGTATCGCCCGACGCAGATTTTATGTGCCCATCAAGATAGTCATGGGGATGAGTAAGCGCAATGAATTGCTTGTGGAGGGGCGAGGATGGTTACGGACGACGATTCTAAGGAGTCCATTACACGCTCATGCAGGCGTCAATCACCAGGCCACCTTCACCCTCATTTTTCTCTTTCAAATTTAAGTTCCTAATTTAATTTATATTATGTACTTTTTATAGTTTGCTTTATACTTTTGTTGTCTGTTCCTACTACAGATCTCTTTCATTTGTAATTTTTATTTGCTATAATTATTTAATAAGGGAAGAGCTCTGCAGCCTGAAATACAGGTTCTTCCCTAGCTCAGGCTCAGATGTTCCAATTATTTATGCGAATACCCTAGCTAAGCACCTTGAATTTTGTATATTTTTCTCTGTATTTTATGCCTAAATAAATAAATAAATAAATCAATTCCATCAGTCATTAATGATGATGTCATGATGTCGAGTCAAATAGTCAAATCAACTTCAGTCAACCATCAGGCATCGCATTAGACGGTCAGTCATTCGTCAGTCACAGACTCACAGCATGACTGATGCCTGCATGAGCGTGTAATGGACGCCAATTCGTGGATGTTTTTTTAGCCTCCGTTCATTCGACTGGCTGTCCGTCTGTCCGTCAGCGGGCGTATCTCATGAACCGGTGAAATAATCGGTGAAATTAGTAACTCAATTCGTGGTAGTTGAATATGACTATTAGATGTGCCGTTGCTAGCAATATTGCCATTTGTGAGAATATAATGTTTATGGCAATATTGCCAGACAAATGGCAACTCTGCCGGCAACGGCAAATCTGTAAATATTATGAATTTATGACACAACCATTTTTAGGGTTCCGTACCCGAAGGGTGCCAAACGGGACCCTATTACTGAGACTTCGCTGTCCGTCTGTCCGTCCGTCCGTCCGTCCGTCCGTCCGTCCGTCCGTCCGTCTGTCAACAGGCTGTATCTCATGAACCGTGGTAGCTAGACAGTTGAAATTTTCACAGATGATGTATTTCTGTTGCCGCTATAACAACAAATACGAAAAATCAAAAGAAATTTAATATTAAGGGGGGCTCCCATACAAAAAACGTGATTTTTTTGCTCATTTTTGCTCGATATTGATAATGGTAGCAGGTAGACGCTTAAAATGTTCACAATATATTGAGTATATTATTTACTTAAAAATTAAATAATTAAATTAATATTTAGGGGGGCCTCCCATACAATTTTTTTTGCGGTTTTTTATAGATAATGGCACGGAACCCTTCGTGCGCGAGTCCGACTCGCACTTGGCCGGTTATATATGTATAAGCAAGCAGCTCACACTACAAAATGGCTAGTACGTTGCCGCTGAACAGTGCGAAATTGTGTTTGTTTTATTAATGTTTGACGTGATTTTTCAGGAGCGCTGAAACCCCAACACTATTAGTTATTCTGTGCCCCAACGCAAAAAGCCCTAGAAGGTTTCTAAAAGAACTTGACCTTGCAATGGCAATTCGTCTCATGCAACATTCTTATGTCACCAAATTCAAATAACATCCCACGAAAGTGGAGCAATGACGAGTCAGACATAAATCGTGTAATTCAGGAAAAATATGTTGACACTTATGCCTTACACATCAAGACATGATAAGTGATTTAAATATACCTAAAGTCTTCACAAAATAAAAGGCCCGTTTTGACAGTTTACGCCCATGAAGTTTTAACCCCTAACGCGTGTGTCAAAACGGGCCTTTTATTTTGTGAAGACTTTAGATGCTCTCCATTTCGCTTGTGTCAGGAATCGGGATATGTCAGAGATACAAAATCTATTGTTTGGGTTACTGCAGGTACTTACGATCGCTATTATGCAGCCTTCCCTCGCACTTTTAAACATAACTATAGTTTACAGCGAAACAGCAATGAAAATCGTCAATAAAATAAAGAAGGAAATAAAACTGCCATTTTCACAATGGATGAGACCACAACAATGTTGGAACTATTGAAAAGGGTTGTAAAGTGTGCATGCGTAATAAATACATTGTGAAATAAAAAATGCAGGGCATTAGAAAGGATTCGTTGCAAAACCTGAGGAAATGTATCGTGTGGTAGAAACGGAGTTTCCATGAAAATAAATAAACGGTCAAGTGCGCGACTATGACTCGCGCACCAAGGGTTCCGATCACACTTGTAGATTGTTACCTAGTAACTGGTGTAAACAGGTTTTTAAATAAAAACAAGTATGATGGTCATCCAGGTAACCAAAGTGCATATTTTTGCAGAAAAACAGAAATCTACAGTTTTCAGATTTAACGTTTTACTTTTGCTTTAAGACCTTGATTTGTACCTAATTTCATGGTTATAGGTTTTGGGTCAATTGCGATTCTACACACAAGATGTTGTTGAAAAAATGTAAAAGGGGGAAGTGGAGGGGGTTTTCGCAGGGAAAGGGAAAGTGTGCTGTTGCGTTATATGTATGTATTGTATATGGACGTATTTCAAGGTTAGGTTAGGTGGCGAAGTCTAACCTGTTCTCACAGAACTACTAGAGCGTGATCAGTGATCACACTTTACCGTTCCTAAATTGGCGCCAAAATTCTAGAGAAACCGCTTTACGACCGCGAGTAAAAATGGCGAAATAAAACGCGTCACCCCATCCGTAATCTGCGTAATCGAGAATAATCGGCGATTCGTCGAGTAGTGTCGTATCGTTACGGATCGGTAATCGTCGCGTTTACGACGACGATAAAACGTCGAGTGTGACGTGGCCTTATACAGTATTAGCGTAGGTATGGTGCAGACTTGTAGCCGGAGGGCCCGTGAGCCGCATACGGAATCGCATGCGGTGAGGGTACAATTCCGGTGTGCTTGTGGCACGCGCGGCGCGTCCCGGCCACAGTATTAGGGCCGCCACATGCAGTCGGTTTTCCAATTTGGAATTCCGTAACGGAATTATCCCGAACGCAGTAAACTCATACAAATCTATGGATCTACCCCATACATACGGAAGTTTTCCGTTCGGTATTTTTGCGGATTCGTATGGGATTGAATCCCGTTTCGGAATTCCGAATCGGAAAAATTCCGGCTGTATGTGGCCGGCCTTAGTTGGAACAGTAGATAATCATCGAACAAAGGTACATCGCACAGCTGCACACATGCGCGCGTGTTGGGTATGCACGCACACATAACCTTCGGGAATGATGGAGACTGCTTCAATGATTGAGCAACGGCGCGGCCCCGATAGAAGTACCGCCACATGTCATCGTCGTCGTCGTCTTTTCGGAAATGTGTGTACTGTTGTGCAAATGGATGCCTTAATAATACTGGGACAAATTCGGTCCGGAGCTACCTATCTTATTAACTTACCAACCTATTGCAGTTTAGCAACTATTATACTTACAAGGAAATATTTTAGGTATAGTATAGTGGTAAGTACTAAAATATTCGCTGAAGTGGGACACTAGAAACACATAGGTACCTAACAATCTGTAATATTATTACTTTGTGTAAACAATATTGTCTATTAAACTGTAACAGAAATACTTTGCATAGGTACCTACTAAAAAGAGAAATTAGTATTTTAGGTATGCCAAGCCACAAACGTGACACAGCCACAGCCCTGCGCATCGAGCGAAAGTAGGTAGCGAACGCTTCTAAACGGCTTCTGATTTACCTACTACTGTTCTAATGTATACTGTGTCTCGGCGCTGCCGACAAGCCATAGCCGGATTTTGCGCCCTCGCAATAGCAATCGCCATACGATTCCTTACGCGGCTCCTTCCCAGGGGCCCAAGTAAACAAAATTATGACCAGAGTGGACAATAACGGGAACGACGGCGACGTTCAACTAGATATCCAATGTCAGGCTTTTGGAATTAGTATGTTTTTTAAGGCATGGTATAAATTATAGTAAATGGTAAGTTATCATTATCAATCAATCAATTCGTACCATTAATATGTAAAACTAAAATGTACCTGTGGATGATGCTGTGGGCTCCACAATAAAACACTTTTTATTTTTGTAATAGTTACACCTATGTATTGTGTAGTTGTTTTTAGTCCCAAATAAATAAAATAAAATAAATTGCCTAAATAATTCACCAAGTTAAAAACTTACAAAAACCAACTTCATGACCTAATTTTTAATCCTGTCCACGCGGGAAGCGAATGTCGCCTATAAACACAAAAAAGCCTACAAAATCTGTTTTCTGACTTCACAATACTACACAAAATAAACGGATATCGGTCCTTACATCCAGAATTCAACTCGATGACAATGTGCGTAAACACCACAAAGTCACAGAAAGGCAAAAATACGTAATTTTGGTTACCTAGATGACAGTTTTTTCTATGTAGAAACTTAAGTACTGGCCCGATTCCAGATTTAAATAAATGGGACTAATCTGAAGGGTCACTCTTTCATACAAAAAAATAATTGTTGAAATCGGTTCATAAATAATACCAATTTCGAGGTAACACACATAAAAAATATATAACATACAACCAAAAGAATTGATAACCCCTTCCTTTTTTGAAGTCGGTTTAAAAGATACTCCAAATTCAAGATATACGCGGTCATTGCGCTAGAGGAATCTTGCTAGGTCCAGGCACATGGAACGAAGTCGAAGTCGTGGCTCCGCAACTTCAGGGAATGGACAGGATTGGCGTAGAACAGCTGATGCGCTGGGCGAAGAACAGATGGGAGTATGGAGAGCTGACCACCAACCTCCAGTAGTGGAGATGCACTATAATATGAAGATGAAAACTATGGTACTAGACTGCGTTTCACCGAATAGTTCCTTTGGATTAAGGCATTTTCGTTCTTAACATTTGACAATAAAGACTTCGACAAAGGAACTATTTGGTGAAACCAAAGAGTTAGCATCCTCCTTTCTGTATTATCTTTGGGTGAAACCTCAGACTAAAAGTTGACTCCTCCAAGGGTGAAACGCATTCTAGAAATCCAAATTCTAACACGAAGTCTGTTGCAAAACGGTCTTCCCGTCGCACTCAGAGAGATTTAATCAACCATTAAGTCAGTTCCAAATTTGAATTTACATACAAAATCCTTTACTTATAGGAATCCTTAATGAAGGAATCCTTAATGACTCTGGGTACGGCGGTTAGTCTTTGATCGATGTCCTATTCATACGCTGAGTTCATACGTGTAGAGCGTGTAACCAACCCAAAAAAGTCAAAGTCAAAAGTTTTCTGCCATATGTGTAACTAGTTACAGAGCCACCAACTTAGCTGTTCAGGTGGGAAAAATTGGTCATCCGCCATCAAAGAGAATACATACTATACTATGTCCGCTATTATCTTCTCAACTGTGTAGCCATCCTTATTTGATGGTTTCCATTTAATAGGTTTTAATTTTTATTAAAAAGTAATAAGGTTACAAATCGCCGGCCATTTTTACAACTACCCACAGATGACTAGCTACGAAGACTACTATGACACTAGCGACCACTATCAACTGAACAGCTAAGTTGGTGGCACTGTACCTTTTTCTACTATCTAGATTTATTTTGAGGAATTTTGTGTGTTCAGAGACATCCTGAGTTAAGTGCTACACGCGCCATCTGTCGTTGCCTGTTGGAAGTTATTTCAGTAAACCCGAGTGACGGTATCAACGGAAACCTTCAGCTTCAACGCATACAGTCTTTCTCGGTTTCCGTGCCTTCCGCGAGATGGCTACCCCGTTTTATTACCTCCTTGTTTCAAGGGACCTTTTAGCTACAAACTGACGAGCTATGTGGTTTTATGAACAATGGGGTTTGAAACTGAAAGCCAATTGCAGAGGGCAGCACTATGGGGTGTCTAAGAACTGCCATATTGTCTAGTTGTTATTGTTTCACGAATAATTGAAATAACAAAATAAACTATATCAATGTATGCGACATGGAGTGTGATTCAATTAAAAGTCGAGCTGAGAAAAAGAAAAGCGTCCATCGTTGGTAAAAAAGCAGTTTTAATTGAAAGGTAAGTTATAAACTGGCATTGTTATGATATAAAGGTTATGTTGCGGTTTTATTGTAAAATCCATTTTCTTGTTGTAGACTAAGGGCGTACGACAAGAATAACCTTCTCGGAGTTGAAGATGAACTCGAGGATGAGATCCCGGTCATTCCTGACTTGGAAAGCTGTCTATCCGATCGCTGTTGTTGTTGTGTTGTCTGTGTGATTGTTTTGACCTTAGAATGTGAAAATAAAGACGGTACAGCAGTTTTCTTCAACACTTTGATTAGAGATTTATCACCTGTATACGAATTTGGTCCAAAATAATCGTCAGGTAGGAAATGGGTAGCACATAACCTTGACGAAGTACTTGCATGCCAATTTTTTATACGAAGAGCTTTCTCCCACAATTTTCTTCTTTTAGCGTCTTTAGGGAATATATGAATCCCCACATTTTTGCAATCAACAGCTGCACAACGAGGCATTGAAAGAATTTATTCATAAAATAATTAGTTTGTTTACATGTTTACTAAGAGGAACTGTCAAATTTATAGACGGTCCACAGTGGCGACCTCTGAAGTGAGCAGTAGGCAGTTTATAAGCCCATTAGGTGCCACCATCACAGATACTATAATATTATATTAATAGTGCCACAGACAGACAGATGCTCCTAACTTTATAATTATAACACCCAATTTATCACAGGAGTTCAAAATTATCACACTTGTAATACAGCACACAAATATTCAATCGACATACCTACACATGAACTTTATTTTGTGCAGCTGGATTATTAAACCATAATCTTTCAGAAAGACACCCCCCATAGGGTGCATGAAAGGTGACACCAAGACGTCGACACCAAGACGTCTGAAAATATCTATTGTAAGGGATAAAAGCTTAAGGGATAAAGCTTGTTCCCCTAATTTTAATGTCAAATATTTTTCTTTTGTAGCACTAGCAGTTGACTCGAGCAGCAATCGTGCATTTGAACACAAACCAAGGCCACTGTAAGTGACACTTCATTGTACCGTATACCGTGCTAAAGATGCGTTTCCTTGGGTACATCCGAACAATTACTGCATGCAAAGGCTTGTGAAGCCTATTTAACCCTTGGCTACCTAACGTGTTTTTGAGTAACACTATCACCTAACGGCGGCCATGGTGACCCCTGACATTGTTTTTAATTTTAATATTTAATAATAATATAGATGGAAATAAATACACATTGGTCTTAAACTTTAGACTTTTTTATTATAATCAACTTTTACAAACTTTGAAAATTATTAGTTTTTGTAATAATAATTAACATTTACATTAAACATTTTAGAAAAAAATAAGGCATTTTTGAAAATCTGAGATCGATAAGGAATACAAACTTAAACTTAACATATTTAGGTACTTATTTTACGATACTAAGATACATAATCTACTAATAAAAAATAATAATGGCACTCTCAAATCACATTTTTGGTAAAATTACAAGTGGTTAACATTCACAATTTTTGGCGTTATTTTCGTACACATTTTTTGCGAGCACTCGACGCAAATTGGTTTTTTACATTGAAATTGAAAACACATGTGATGAATCTTCCATCAGCGATGGGTCCCTATCATCTTCAATCAATTTTCGCGTCCGAGTCAGAGATACTGTCACCTGCAATTGCGTGGTTCACTGGCATGTCTTCAACATCACTGCAGTCTTCATTGGGCAGTTCCGGCACACATTCTTCACGTTCGGTGTCTTAATCAGTCTCTTGCAACCATTGCTCAATATTCTCTTACAGAGATTATAAACCTACAAAAACCTTTAGAAAAACATTTAGAAAAAATTCATAAAAATATCATAACCACCTAACAGCTGTCGACACGACTGCAACCAAAAAATATTTACCTGTAATTTTGGAACGCGCACACGTGTAAGCTGATCGAGCGCTCAGCGGGTAGTGAAGAGCAGGGGGGTAAAGTACACAGAGTCACAGACGCGTCGCTCGCATAGCAACAGAGTAATTCAAAAACAATAACCATTGGAGTCACTGTGACCGACGTTAGGTAGCTAAGGGTTAATTGTCCTAAGTATTGTTATGTAGCTATGAATGCATTTCCAACTAATAAGAGGAGTATACATATAATCTGGCTTCAAGTAGACACAAATATTTCTCTGCCACCCCGCTTGAGAAAAGGCGTATTGCTAAATGCTATGGTTGATGCTGAAACAAATAAAATATAGTGCCAGTAGGTACCGTCTAGATGGACTCTTTAACTTATACCGGTCTAATTCATTTGAGCAGCACTAATTTTGGTCATCTGTAATTTCACACCTCAACACACGATGAATATTCAAAAAAAAATATAGCCCCATGTCACGCAAAATGGTGTACCTACCGAATTGCTGGCTGCTCATAGGCGCAAGGAAAAAGGTGTGTTGACTAACGTTTTCTATGAATCCTGTAATCAGCAGCCTGTTCATTAGTTTAGCCATGTTTAGGTCACAACTCATTTGCACTAAGGCCCGTAAACCACTGTCAGCTCTAAACCCGTTCAGTCAAGAGATTGTCATTCTCCTGGCCGAAAAGGAAAAAAAAATACATTCAAATTAGGGGAAATCAAGTTCTCATCCCCTTGCAATAGACATTAATTGACGTTTTGGTACCTACTGTCAAAGTCAAAGGACTCTTCTGTCCAGAAGCGAATGGACGTGTTGAGTTCTCCGATAGTTCGACCGCCCCACCGCCGCCGCCGCGCCGCCCCGCCGCCGCTGCTTCTCCGCCGCCCCGCCGCTATTGGTCCGGGGGTGCCTTATGTAGTGGTCATAACCAAGGCTCTTCCGGATCAAAGCGAAGGTAGACTTTACGGTCTTAAGTTAAGTTCTTTTGGCGCACGGTGACAGGACTTCAAGGAATGAAAGGTCTGTGTTGATGACAGGTTCGTTGCATTAAGTTGCGTAGAAGTGGCGCCTCCCTGCAAATGTCACTCATCAGCCAAAGGATTGTTGGATGACTGAATCTCAATGACGGTTACACCATATGAAATCCCTTCATCCCCCGTAGTACTACCAGTGGTCCTACCAGTAGTGCCGCGGGTATTATTTTTTCCCGTGGTACTACCAACAGCTCTGTTAGTACCACGGGGGAATTTTACTGGCCAATGTCATGGTTGATTTCTATGGGCCACTATTTTGACAGGTGTCACTATTTTTGACAGGTGTCTATGACCATAACCATGACATTGGCCAGTAGTACCACTGGTAGTACCACGGGGGATGAAGGATCAAATCTGCCATTTTCACGCTCTTGAAGCTGAAAGCGGGTTTATCGATACGGTCCTAAAATAATAATAAAGAGTCGTCATTAGACTGTCAGTTAGACGTGAGGACAATTCTGTAGCAGCCATAACGAGTGTTAAATTGTTGGCTCGTTATCTCGACATTCGACATTCAAGTACAGTTTTAAAAGTTGCGGAAACGTTATGTATTCATATTATGAAGTCGATTTCAGGAGAATCAACAATACACTTTCAAAAACATAAATTAATTCGATAGCAATAAAATTAGGAACAATAAAATATGTATATGTCAAAAATTCACAAACATGTTCGTCCGTTCGTTCGTTCCTCCGTCTCCTACCCAACATGGTTTGGTGGAAGAAAGCTCTTATGAGAGATATTTTTGTCATGCATGTGAGTACAATAAAGAAATTACGAAATTACAAAGTTTCGTCCCTGCGGCGGGACACACATTAGGAAAATACAAGATAACTACAAATACAAACCGCCCCGCACCCGCAGCGTTACCGCGCTGCACAGATTCACAGAGAGATTCTCTGGACCAGGAAAGCCCCGGAGAGGTTGTGAAACCCTCAGGCCCTCAAGCGACGCCCAATGTCCTTGATAAAGACCTGCTGCCCCCATACCCATATCATGAGCCTATTCGTTTTTTGCACGCCAAATTGACTCTATTGTCTACTGTCTTGGATGTTTGTTTACGTGTTTGTGGTGATGTCGCTGTTTCTGGTCATGGGAATCCTAGTGTGGGGCCTGAACCAATGTATGTGCCTATAATGTAAAAATAACTATTCAGTAAATAGCTACACGATAGCACAGCCTCTGCTGTCCCGTATGAGAACAAGCGTGACGCTATGCCTACCTTTAGCAAAGGTCGCAAATCTCATGCACCCTTGACCTAATTAAGGGCCATGAGGATTCTATTCGGTGCTAAATCATTCGTCACGTGCACACCTATCAATTACCAATTTACTATTGATGGAATTACCCAATTGACAATGACGGAACCAAATCAAAAACATGCAAAATAACTCTATTGTCTGTCTCTGACACCTAAAAACTATTGTGATCCCGTTTAGGTTGATCTTTTGAATAATGTTTGATAAGTATTTCAATGATCTTTTGATCTTTTGGCGAGCGATGACAGGTGGAAGTGGAACTAACGCTCGATGACGTTAGTCTGAGTTGATGACCAATGAGGAAAGAAAGGTCTGTGTTGATGACAGGTTTGTTGCATGAACGTTCATTGCATGAAGTTTCGTAGAGCTGGCGCCTCCCTGTGAACGTCACTAACTTCAAATTGATTGGCGAAATTATTGTGGCAACACACGATAGAAGCCACAGATCAAAAACTTAACTTAACTTGATTATTAATAATCAGAGCGCGATTATTGGCGTCAGAACTGTCATCTGAAGCCACCGTCATCGGTAAAACGTTGTTGACAGGCATCGGGATATGTCAATAGATAGAGAGTTGAGCTTCTATATCGGGATATGGATATTTCAATTGCTTTCAAATTCAAATCAGAATTATTTTAATCACAGCAAGTGTGAAATAATCGCGTCATGATGTCAAACATCAATTTTAAGTTATCAAACATTCTTAAAAATATACATTTGAGAGGGATTAGGATGGATATCACAGACACAGCATAAAGTTATTTTTTTTTGCTATTTATTTACATATCTGCTATTCATTTAAGTAGCTAAATTAATAGCAGATAAGTAAATAAATAGCCAAATTTTTTGTGCATAAACCATTTGCATCCTATTTAAGGTTAGGTTGCACAAACCATGACACCCAATTTCTTATTTCTTCAATATACTGTACTTCCAAATTGGACAAAAATTGCAAAAATCTTATTGTGTTGCTTGTCTGACAGAATTCTAGTCATGCACATGACCTGGAGAATTAATTCTTGCATAGTACACGGACCCGTCACACCTAAATTCACCCTCAATTACGAGGAATGTTTTACAAAAACAGCGCTAATGTTGTTTTTATGGGGATGCACTAAAAACCCTATTCAGTACAATTTACACGCCATTTGACTATTTTGTGCCAATCGTGATTGTATGACAACCGGAATTACATGGAAGTGCGATGTTGATTTTTATCATCAGACTAGATTGTGCTCTGGTTTCTGCTCAAATAAAGTGTCTCTCTCTGTCATTCCCTTACTAACGCCACGTTGACTTTCGTTTTTTTTTTCAATGACGGAAGAGGGATGACGGGATAATCTAATTATTTCCCCGGCGATGTTTATATTATCCCCTAGGTCTTGGATGTTTATATATTTGCAACGTTGGTGTTTCTAGTTCCCACGACACAGGGTATTCCAGAAGTTATGAATGAGCCTGTGCATAAAGGTTTGCTGAAAATAGCTTGGTATCATTTTGCATTTATAATGCTCTAGTTTTTTCTGGTTTGGAAAAAAAAATAAAAAAATATTCAATTTTTGCAAGCCTACATCAATAGTAGTAAGCTTAAGCCTGCGTAAGCCTACCTAGAATGACGCAATGTTTTTTTTATATAAATATGTAGTTAACAATAAATAAAGTGAGTAAGCATGGTCAATTTGAACGGATGTGGCGGAACTCATTATGTGGTGACTACCTACCAATACTTACCTATGTAGACAACAAGGTTGTAGGTGTATAAAGGCTGATATATAAAAAACATACAATTAAAAGTTACATGCTTCTAGCCCCACAGGAGCCCATGTTGCTCTATGAGCCCCACACTAGGATTCACCTGGATGGTGGGAATCAGAAACACCGTTGATCACGACAAATCCAACAATCAAACGACAATAATATATTAAATTAAATTCAAAATATTTATTTCAGATACCATATACATACATCCATATAATTAGAAAATAGTCTAAAATTAAATTAAATACATCATACATCCTTAAATAAAAACACCAACACTCACACCCTCCTCACACAGTCACACACATCCTCTACTCACACACATAAACACCGTCCTAAAATATCATTATTATGTAAATTATGGTTTATTACTGCAAAGATAGCGTCACGCTTTTTCCCATTCGTAGTGGCTGAGGTAGTAAAACCAACCAAATTATGAATATTCGGAACCTGGCTATTTTTTACTTCCTCCGGCATTTTATTTTTTACTTACATACATGTCGGTGTCCCCCGCCGGCCAGGATTATACCTGGGACTTTCAGCTTGCGAAGCAGAAATACGATTGCTATACGTACACTCATGTTTACATGTTTGTGATGTCGCTGTTTCTGGTTCCCACGACACAAGATATCCTAGTGTGGGGCCAGAAGCAATGTATGTAAATGTTTATGTTTTATAAGCTTTCAAACCAAAAAACTCATAAATAATATAAGACTTCTAGTAAAGGAAATGAGTGAATAAACTGCCAATATTTGAATGTTGAATGAATTAAATTTATTCAGAATTATATACTTACTTAATTATTATGATTGAGATTCGATTGATTTAACTTGTAACTTTTGGACAAGTTAGAACCATAAATAGTATACTACTATTACTAACTACCACTACTTCTGCTTTTAGCCCGCATGGGAAAAGATGACTCATATCTAAAATGTGTTTTTAAATCATGTCAACTCATCCGGTTGCAGATGAGGTGAGGAACAATCAGAATTAATTAAATATTTCTTCACATTGCAGCTAATTGCAGGAGAAGTATGCCATTGTTACTGGGATATCATATTAGTCATGCTCATCCTTATAATAAAACAGTGGTAAATATATGCAGTAGCGCTGTTGTATAGATAGATACAAGTTCACCATTCGGTTACAACTTGTATCATCCAACAGCGGGTTGTTAGGCTGTTCAAGTGTACATGCTGAATTTAATCCCTATAACTTTATTTACGTTTTGAAAGCTGATCAATAACTCAAAAACGTTCACCAATCAGAACGACGACGTGGTAACGTCACACTAGCTTTCATATTTGAAATTGAAAGCCATCGAGGATCGACGAGCTATTTATAATCCCTAGCATAAAATGATTGCATACGATGTTGAAGAGTAAATAAGGGATTTCGAGCTGCTGTTCCATATCGATGATTCCAAATTTCAAGCGTAAACACCTCGCCAATTGCCCTAAAGTGGTCTATTAAAGAACACTCGAAAACTGCGTCCATTTTACGTCCTAATCAAACGGTGATTTTATCGAAATTTAACATTCAATTTGTGTCTAGGTAATCGCGCCTGCCGACACCTTGATTGTTTCCCGCTGTAACTATGGTCATGGTCACCGACGGTTGGGTATAAAGTGGCGTGTTTCTGTGTAACACCAACATTCAGTAGCGTCCTTTACCTTATTAACACTGCATGATGATGAAGGGGTTCTGTGTTGTAATGGCAGTTTTGCTGCATGTGAGTTTTGGGCATTTTTTGTTACTTTTCTGGCTTTGTTAAAGGATTTAAGACCTTTAATCTGTATATCTATCTAGCCTCCAGCACCCAGTGATAAATTAAAGACCTTCTTCACTCCAGAAACTTATTAGAAAGTTTTTTTTTTAACGTTTGGCTTACGGGTATCATTATGATCCAAATATTTTTTACCATCAGAGTGTAAAATACAGTTTTCTCCTCAAATCAACGGTCTCGGTCTGTAGGCAAAAAAAACATTTAACTAGTTGCAAGTTGATAAACTATGCGCATATGCCACCTCGTATGGGAAAAGACGTGACGCTATCTATATCTTTGTTATTTGTATGTTTGTTGATGACGTCACTATTCCTGTGGCATGATTCTTGCGCCTTCGATAGACGGATATCGAGACCTATATTGACAGATTCCCATACAAAATCACTCGATATAGGTGTAGATATCGTATTTCGAATGCGCGAGAATCATGCCACTGATCCCACCGCCCAGTGGTGGTGTGGCCCAGAAGCAGTTACTTTTGATTAATACAGGGTGAAACAAACGAATGGTCCCTGGGTGGAGTACCTTAAATCCTTAAGATAACTCAAGCAAGATAAAAGCATGCTTCTTTGAAGTAAAATGAGCTATATTTGTTTGTTCCACTCTGTATGCTCTTCAATTCGTTTTCATAATTATTTGTTTGTAGTGATTAATTTGTACTTTTTTTCAGATGGCTGTTGCAGGGCCACCGCCGCCGCAGTGCAGGGGGCCCCCTCCCGGTGTAGTAAGTTCTATATACTTTGCGCCAAGATTCTTTGACTTTGAGCCAGCTGTCGCCCCCCTCTATCCCTCCCCCCACCCTTCAACCTATGCAAGTAAGAGAGGATACCACAGCGCGCCCAAACCCAAAAAATATGTTAAGTTCGGGTTTGTTTATATCTAATTTATTGTTATGCATTTTGTGTTTTATAATGTTTTAATTATGTTTTAAAATATTCATAATTCATAAAATTAGTTGAAATAAAACAAAAGTAAAGAAAAATAGTGTACAAAGGCGAGCTTCTCTATAAAAAAAGATCTCTGGCAAACCAAGTTCTGATGAGAGAGGTTAATAATATTATCTTCCTCCCTCAGTCAAAACCTCACGAATGCTGCAAGGTTCCCTCGATCTTCAAGGCGGAGGACTTCGAGAACTGTGGGTTCAAGAAGCTAGAGGGCCCCCCGGCTGAGGGCCAGACGGAGATGGGGGGCCCCCACGGGGGCCCAGGTGGACCTCGAGACGTGAGTACATCTATAAAAAGTGGTGGTGGTGATACCACCCCATCCCTTCCATCCACTGCGCAACTAAGAATCCATCTTGTCGTAGCATCCTGTCTATGTAAATTAGAATATTTACATAGACAGGTTAATAATGATGATGACACGGTGTGACAGATCTCTTCAGTGCAAAAGTAACTCTTGACTCATTTTCCACTTTCCAGTGCTCCAAAGAGCTGTGTCTCATGAAAAAGTACAATGTAGTCAAGGACGACGACACAATGGACAAGGAGGCTATTGGTAAACTGTTAGATGCATTTTCTGAAGAGAACCCTGTGTTCAAGCCAGCAGTCGAGATGGCGAAAGCCAAGTGCTTGGACTCAGATCTGAAAGGACCCCCGGAGATTTGTGAAGCTCACAAGATCATGTTCTGCATGACCACAGTACTCTTTGCAGTAAGTTGTTTTTGATTCGGTTATATTATCTTGCAAAACATTTCATTCCGCAATCCCAGGATGGTCTGATGTATTGTACTTACTCTTTATTACCTTAGTTTCGGATATTACTCAGGGTAATATTCAAAATCTTAACGCAATTTTTAAGACTTCAATAGAGCTTTTTTTTTGCCATCTTTTTTAATGTTTTATTTTCTGAAAATTTTAAATTATTTCCACTCAAAATCACGAGCTCTATTCACCCCAATAGGAAAATAAGACATAAAAAATGGCAATAAAAAAAGAAACGCTCATACTTCTGCATGGTTTCAAACCACAATTTGATTGACTCTCCAAAATATTTTAATCGCTCGATAAGATAAGAACTCATGATGGTTTTCCACAAGTCCTTTTTGCGGTATCGCCTATCATCTCAGTGCTTACAACGAGCTATTATTTCCATAATAGTAGGTAGATTCTTATCCGTTACTGTGTATGGAGTTTATCTTAAATCTCAAGTCCTTCTTGTTTTATTAGCAGTGGGCAATTGGGCATGCCCGGTGCTGATTTTATGGCCATTATTGAAATTGAAAAGATTGAATTTGAATTCGATCGATGTTTTCCGAAACATAGTTTTGAAGATCCTAGAAGCCGATTCCAAATTCGAAAAGTATGAGATTGTTAACATTAAAGACACGTCACGAGCATTCTTCATTTCCGTGATCGATATTCGAATTTTTAATTAATTACTTCTTATAAGTTCGTACGAATCCATCATCATAAGCTAAGAGTATTTATTGGTACTTACTGGAATCAAATCTGCGAAAAAAACCGTTTGACGAAATGATTTATTATTGTAGGTAAATACTGGTAAATATAACATTTAAACTCCTCATAATTTTTCAGAATTGTCCAGCGTCAGTGTGGCAAGATACCGATAACTGTTCGACCCTCAAGAAGCACATGGATGAGTGTGCCCCATTCTTCGCTAACTAATCAAGATCCAAAATCATTTGCTAATGAGAATCTCATCTTTTGGAGACAATTTGAGTCAATTTTTCTACGGCCTGAAAATGCAAAGTTTCATAGTTCCGGAAGACATAATTTGACATAGAATGGAGTTCGTTCTAACTCTGTGTACTCATCTTTAGACTTACCTTGTTAGACTTAAGATAGTTATACAAATATAGTATGTGCTAAGCAAAACTCCTTGATTGTGAACGAAGTCAGAAATTGTTTTCTGTGGCCAGAACTGTCAGTCCGCTTTTTTTATTTTTCTCTTGTCTACCATTTCGATTGAGATTCTTGTCACTATTTTATTACCTACCAGCATTTGAGTTTAGAGTGTGTTAATGAAAGGAAGAACATGTAAATATATTGTTCTCTCTAATTGATTGTTTGATTTATCATTTACCTAGGTCCTATTCTATTGCAAATGTACTTAGCCCGGATTTTACCAACGAAAGAGTAACTTTTACTCGAGAGTATCTTCTACTTCTTCATAGACACCAGTGACACCTAGATCAGATCACCTCATTTTGAACTGTCATTTGTCATACAAGTTATCGCCGGGATACCTAGTTATTCTCGGTGTAACTTTTTGTTGGTAAAATCTAGCCTTAGTCTCTAATTCCAAATTCCAAATTATTTATTGCTACATTGTGGTGGTAGAGTTCTTCTAAAATCCCTGTTGAGCAGATAAGTCATTAATTGTTTGTGAAATGACAAATGAAGCCTTTCCATACCTACCTGGACACATGAGCTAAAATAAAATATACTTATCCCCCCCCCTTGGGGACTTAATTTTGTCAAACCCCATCTCAATGCTACCCCACGCTACTAAGGAACCCCTGTACAAAGTTTCATGGCTCTAGGTCGACCGGTTTAGGCTATGCGTTGCCGGTTGCCTGCCCATCAGCCACGCATTGTATTTGTACCTAGTATTGAGCAGTTCTGGTGGCCATATGTGGTCTTCATCAGCAGTTCCGCATCACAATATTATGCTTACCATGTGCATTTGCACGAGTTATTATGAAAAACACAAAAATCACTATAATATTTGAAGAGTTCCCTCGATTTCTCCAGGATCCCATCATCAGATCCTGACCTGGTGCCAATGGGACCAATGGGAAGGTAAACCCTTTCAAACAAAAAAATAATTTTCCAAATCGGTTCATCCGTCTAGGCGCTATCGGGGCACATACATAAAAAAAAACATCCGGACGAATTGTAAACCTCCTCCTTTGGGAAGTCGGTTAAAAATCACGTCTTCGAATGATTCGCATGACCTGTATTGTAATAACGATGGCAGCAACAATATAACAACAACTCTTTAGACTATATAATAAATATTTAAACAAAAAGTAAAAATGACATAAAAAGGACTTTCACAAACTGTAACCACCTATTTCCCCATTGGGGAATTACATTACGCTACATAAGGACAAAGCTTCATGGTTTTGGTCCACATGTGTGGTCTTCATCAGTTCCGCATCCCAATATTATGCTTAACAAGAGGAGTAAATGCACGAGTTGTTATGAAAAACCAAAAATCACTATAGGTCTGCTTATAATATGTATTTGAAGAGTTCCCTTGATTTCCCCGGGATCGTATCATCAGATCCTGACCTGGTGTCAATGGGACCAATTACTAGCACATATTATTGGGATTCAAAGTCCTGAACTGGTATGGCCCACGACTTTTCCGACCTGGACGATGTTCAGTAACATGCAGTAGGGATGTAGTATCGCAATTTGCAATGCATAAGATGCAGATGTGGTCTCGTAAATACAAGAGATGATCATTCATTACTATTCTATACTGATAATCTATCTTGATAGCTTTGGACCCATTATTCTATCTTCATAGCTTTGGACCCATTATTCTTTTAAAGTATTGATCCTAAAATGAAAATGTTGTGACATAATTTGTTCATAATTTAATGTAGTTAATTAATGTAGAAGCATGTGTGTTGATATTTCCAATGGTTTTCGACTTACGAGCGAATAACTGGAGAAAGGGACCTTTCATGCGCCCCCACCGTCCTAGCGGCAATAGGTAATGAGAGGAATTTATATGACTCTTTTCAGGAGACCTGCCCCTACGCACCTTTGGTCCAGGCAATTCTTGGGGCGTTTTGTTTGTATAATTGATTATTTAGTTATATTAAAATTAATCAAAAATCTATACGTTACGTTGGTAACTACAAAATAAGTTGAATAATCCTAAAGTTTTTTGTAACTCCCTAATTAATTCCGCTGATTGTGCTTTTTTGGCTTAGTTTTACTGGATTATAAACCCACTTGTTGTGTGTTGTTAAAAGCATTGAACCCGTTTAGAGAAAACTGAACTTCAACGATCTTTTGGCGCGTGAGTGTCGTTTACAGGAGGGCCACTTCTCCTCTTCTTCTTCTTCTTTTTATTAATGGCGTCCTAACCTCCTTGTACTATTATCTCTTCTGTGCCTCTTTTGAGGTTAATTTTGCCAGTGTCAAGTGGTCAGGTTCTCATTTGAGAACCTGGAAATTATAATGTCTTGAGATGATTTGATGACTATGATGATGATGATTTGTCGCTCGTTAGCACTACCCGGGAAGGACGTGAAGGGCTGTGGGTTCCAAGTAATTCCTTCGGACGTGAGCGACTGCCTCCCCCCACTTCTCCTCAATCTAATGCAACTAAGCTGTCAAAAAGCGTTAGTTCGACCTGTCGCCGCAAGCCAAACAATCGTTGGAAAGCTGTAAAATCATTTTGGATGTTTTGGCACTTGAGTCGGAGTACTATTATCTCTTCTGTGCTTGAGTGATAAACATCAGGAGGCAGAGACTATACGGGGAATGCGCAACCTATGTACGATGACAGGCCGCCCGCCAGACAGTTTAGCAGCGGCGGCTGACCAATCATAGCTCTCTTACCTCGTCCCCCGCCGCGCGTAAATTGGTTAGTTGTGTTTCAAAGGAAAATGTATCTATGCGCTCTCCACTGGATAAGTGCTTCCTGGTTGGAACCTTGTCCTCCAGAAAAGCCTACGAATAATACTGGGACAAGTTGTTTGACCCAAGAAATATCTGACAATGTTAAAGGACCTGCGCTGGGTACAGGGATACAGGTCCTCTTCTTTACCATGCCATCTACTCCGGTCTACAGCCATTCTGTAATCGCTTTGATGATGATAATTATGATGATATTTTTATGTGCCACTTCCTATCCAACAGTGTTTATCAGGCAAAAAACAGCTCTTATAATCTCATCCCCACAACTGAGTCATGTGTCAAAACAACCTAAATTGTTTACCGTTTTGGTATAGGTGGTCATCGCCACCGATAGTTCACTATATAATGCGCACGCGTCCTAATCACAGCTTCAGTCTGTACTGAGTTTACTACGTTCACCTACCACAATGATGAAGGGAGTCTGTTTTTTGGTCGCTGTTTTGCTGCATGTAAGTTTTTGATGGATATTTTTATATAAGATGGTTTTGATTGACTTTTCACTGACATTTTCCCCCTGTCCGGCGAAATCTTCATCGCATCATCACGCCATATGACACAAACACACATAGACAAACCCTCACATCCTCGCATCCGCACACACACTCCCTCACATTCATCTCTTTATTAATCTGTGCATTCATTAAGACACAGAGGAGGCGTAATGCGTCTTGGCCCGATGTAAGCTGAAGAGAAGAATTGAAGATGAACTGAATGTTCGTGTTTACTTTATACGATTCTTATCTTTTTGATATGTTCGACATAATCAACTGGCTTCTGTTATCAACTGTACCTATTGATAAAAGGCCTGATACGACATGTTAAGCATAGCGCACATTAGGACGGGCCGCAGGGTGCCGGGTCGCAGCGCACTATCGCACACTGTGTCGGGGCTATTATAGATGTGCCGAGCCGGCAACATTCCGGCAAGATTGCCATTTTTACAAAAAATGGTAATATTGCTATAAAATGGCAATATTGCCGTAAAATGGCAATATTGCCGGCTCGGCACATCTATAGTCGGGGCGCAACGGGCCGCATGATTTTGTATGCGGCGATGCGGGCCGCGCCGCGCCGCCCTGGCACGCTGCGGCCCGTCCTAATGTGCGCGATCCTTTACAGTACATGTAAAACCCCCCAGCCATAGACCTAGCAACAGGAAACTCTTCCTACTGAGTGTAAGGAGTCTTTTGAAGCTTAGGCCTTTCTATTCTTAGATGTAACTGGTTCGCCGACACATCTATATAACAATAGTTCGCCATTGTTCGGTCGTTCGAGCGGTGTGCTTCTGAGAATGAAGGGGTTAAGGCTCAAAATTAAGGGTAGAATAAACGATGGAATTCCATTTCAGGTAGCAATAGCTCGCTATAGAGGCCCACCGGACATGCCGTTAGAGTGCAGAGGAGGCCCCAAGCCTCGAGGGGTAAGCTAGTGTTTTCCTTCTACTTCTGTATTTCGTACGTTACTCCAATAATTCTAAAAAAAACCCTAGTTTCTTTCATATATTTCTTCTGTATTGTACGTTGCACCCATCGTTCTAAACAACCTAGGTATCCAAATGTGAAACAAATTCGTTGCTACCGAATATTGTTTAGCCAATATTGATTTCATTTTCGGTTCGCGTACTTTCATGATAAATGTTATACTTATGTAGCGTTTTGGTCAGGCCATATCTGGCCATATTGACATGGCATCTAAGTTCCGATAACTCAGTGGTAAAGTAAATATGAATTTACCAACTTTAATTAGGCTAACATCTAATAAATATCATTAAAAACAGCATCTTCTGTTTTCTTCGTGGACACAACTGTGTCTCTGGCTCTCTGTCTCGTATATGAAAAGCTGTGACACTATCTATATGTCGTGGCCAGATTATGAATATTAATTATTTCATTATGTTACCAACCATTTCATGATATGGCTGAACATTTCATGATAAATTTAGGTTAGGATTGTGTGAAATAGCCTCGACATAGCATTTCTTCAATCGGTTAACAGATGGAACCAAGAGAGTGCTGCGAAATTGGCATCTTCAAGGACGAAGACTTCGAGGCATGCGGCTTCGATAAGCCGAAGGAGGGGGGGCATCACCGTCACGGCCCTGGACCTGAGGGCGATGAACCTTTTGGCCCTAGAGAGGGTAATGAACCCCATGGGCCCAGACCTGAGGATGGACCTCACTGCGGACACCGAGTGAGTATACCTGCTTAGCTTTTTTAGGCCTTAGCGAGACGTCTCTTCTATGTAACAACGAAGAACCATATCAAATCTGTTGTTTTCTCGGGCTGGAGATAGCTCTCAGAGATTCAAACTGTACCTTAGAAGTAGGCAATAGTAAGTCCACTTTTAGAGGTAGACAATAGTAAGTCCATTAAAGGTAAACTCTAAGGTACAGAAAGGAAATTCTCAAAAAGTGGACTTACTATTCTACCTCTAAGGTAGTTATTCTACTGCCTCTTGGCTATAAATGTGGAGACACGGTCCTTGGCCAACAAAATAGATTAGGCCTGGGTCCAGCTAGTTAGTATATCTACTCATACATCGGAAGACAACACTTAAGTCTGAAGGTAAGAGGACGACTGATGACCGTATTTACATTTCAATGATCTATCTTAATGAATCGATCGCCACGTTGTTTTAGGCCGGATTTTCTTCCGTTTGCTCTTTGGGCACCATTTCAGGGCTACTTTCGACATAAACATATCCGAAATATAATTTCCAGTGCACCAAACAACTCTGCCTCATGAAGAAGTACAACCTCATAAAGAACGACAACACCACGGACACGGATGCTGTCGCAACATTCCTGGAAGAGTTCGTGGAGCAGAAACCTGACTTCATGACAGCTGTTGAAGATGCCAAGGTCAAATGTCTGGAGGTGGAGCTGGGAGGGCCGCCAGAGATGTGTGACGCGAAGAAGATCATGCACTGTCTGACTGATGTGATGTTTGTTGTAAGTATGAAAGATTTCATTCATCAATTCAACTCTTACGATGGGTAGTAAAGGCGGTCGAACAACTTAGGTCAATATAATAATTTATGAGACCTAAGCCCTCAATAAAAAAAAAAGATTAAAAAAAAATAAAAAATTACGAGACAATTGTGGACATGGATTTCACAGCATTCAAATAGAACCTCTGTCTCTGTTATTCTAGAATTTTGTATCGTAATCGCTGTCAAATTGTTGTTTTGAAGGATGTTTGCTTTCTTCAAATTGATGTTTGAAATTTATTTATTTATTTATTTATTTATTCAGGTACATAATCAACAGCGTTACAAAACAGATATATCCTTAAAATTAACACCAATTACATAGCCAATAATAGATTACCCCAAAAAGATCCTTTTGTTAAGTGTTTTAGTAAGAAAAAAATAAGAAACTGACTAGTAGAAGCACAGTTGCTGTTAATATTTATTTTTATTTGTTTTTTACTTTTATGTATATGCGTTCCTTCTATTACATTTACATTATTATGTTTATATAAGTATATAATGTAAATACATATTAATTTAGAAATTTAACATAGAAATTTAGGTGTCATCACATTTCAGTCAATGATGTGCCGCTGTTTTGAATTAATCTCCTTAGGCTGGATTCGACCAACAAAAAGTTATCCGGAGAATAACTATCCCGGGGATAACTTGTAATTTTTTTATAGACACCATTGACACCTAGACCAGATCACCTCATTTTGAACTGTCATTTGTCATACAAGTTATCCCCGGGATAGTTATTCTCCGTATAACTTTTCGTTGGTAAAATATTGCCTGTAACATTAGGCCCTCTTTTAGAAACTGGGGATACCTTTACTCCAGTGAGCACTTATCCAGTGGTGAGCGCATAGATACATTTTCCTTTGAAACACAACTCACCAATTTACGGGCGGCGGAGGACGAGGTAAGAGAGCTGTGATTGGTCAGCCGCTGCTGCGAAACTGTCTGGCGGCCCGTTATCGTACATAGGTTGCGTATGCGAGCGTTTGTTGAATACAACAAACGTTTGGCGAGCCGCATTCCCCCGCAGGCGCAGGTAATTGGATCTCTGCTTTACTCCTAGTAATCTGGCGTGCCTAAAGACGAAAGAATCAAACACGTGCTTTAGCTCCACACAACCTGATAATTAATAGCTGTGTCATTCATTAGCGTTGTAGGTTGTAGTGTAGATGAATATCAGTATCTAATGTTCATACTATTATTGCGCTCAGATCTCTATCACAGCCGGGTAAGCCCCGTGATGACTCCATAATATTGCGACCAGAAGAAAATTTTACCACATAATTATTCTACCATTTAATTTGCTACAATATTGTCTGACACGTATGATAGTAGTAGTCAGTCAGTATACTCTGGCCGCTGAGAGAATGCGATCCTGACACATAACTATGTCCCTGTCTGTCCCGCGCTACTTTTCACTCTATCTCACTCCCACTAAGGGGATTGCATCCCATACTGACATGTGTCAGGATCGCATCTCTCAGCGGCCAGACTATAAACGTAGTCATTTGCTTGACAGCTCCTTCACTTGTTTTTATATCAGGCGTCCTGAAATAATTCAATTTTGATGCAGTAGTTGACTATCTTGAGTTATTATTGAGTGGAGGGTAAATCGGATTTGCTTTAGTTATTGTTCTGAGATCGGATGGATGAAACGATTAAACAATCGGTGTCAGATAGTGGTTTCATAATAAATTCTTCATGAAATGCATACTTACGTGTAATTTAACCTACAATTTGTTTTACCGCGATTTAAAAACGGGACACTAGCTCATGATGCGGAACCAGCTTTACTTGGTCACAAAAATATTTACAATCATTTATTTTATATCCTAGGTTAAATCGTGTACAATACCAAGCCTGAAATAAACGTTTTCATTCATTCATTCATTCCTTCATTTGTTACATACTTTCAGAACTGCCCCGCATCGCTTTGGAATGACACCGAAGCCTGTACCACCATGAAGACACACATGGAGAAATGTTCACCAACCTTCAGAAACAAAGAAGAGGCTGTATACAGGGACTAAATTAATATTGTATCCGCTGTAATACAAGTCATAAACTCAACTGACCCGGTGGACGAACTGAAAGTAACGTCGCTAGAATGAAATCACTCTAGTGTTTTTATTTGAAATGTTCTATGCCTGCGACCGACGCAACGCAACCCCTGGGCCACTTTAGTTTATCGCACGCAGCTATAGACTGAGAAGATGTCATTTAAGTAGGTTGAATACATTGGGAATTTGGAAGTTTTCAATTAACGGGGCCAAAATGAGCTCGAAATGGTAAGCTCTTCTTTAACTTGGCGTAAATTGCCTTTAGATGTCGTGGAGTGAATGGCACTTCTTTAACTACCAGCGTTATCTGTCTGGCGTAATTTCAAAGGATTTTTATGAATAAAATACTTAATGATACTTCTTTTTGTTCTATTCGTCTATGATCCTCGTTCGTTAGTTAGTTTCCTTACCTAACTTAACGTAAAGCTTGTTCTGAGCGTAAAGCATTGAACCACAGGCACAGGCATTTATCTCTCCATTGCCTTCGTCTTTACAAATTAATCAAAAGATTTACTCAACAGAGGCATTCGAATCATAACCACAGATTAATAAAGAGTTACCATAACCACAGATTAATAATGCCATAACTCAGTTACGTATCTTTTGTTCAGTTAACAGAGAAACTGAGCTAAAATTAAGCATAAGTAGACATTCTTTAGACATAACCCAGAATTGCAAAACTGATGAATTAGTTATTCTGTGGTGTTACCTACGTTGGCAGGTGATACATGTTTTGGTATCACTTTAACAACATCACTCTACGCCTTGTTTTAAACTGTCGATGCTTGAACACAAATCCCACGAAGTAAGTATAAACAGACGAGTTGAGGTTTTAGAATTATATTTATTGCCATTTCATCGATAGTGTTGAACGCGTGCTGGTTACAATATGAACCAAGTGTGAAGTAAATATTACAATGCATTCTATAACAAGTATTTTAATAGTTTCGTTTCTACTAAATTTTCCTTTGAAAGTAAGTCGCATTTTTTGTTTCTTCCGCATTCTGTTTAAGTTTCTCGATCTTATTGTATTTTTTGTGGATATCTGTTATTATGGCTTTCATTCTGTATCTTTGCTCTTTGTAATTTGTTTGTCTATGTGCTGTTGATGTCCCAAATAAAATAAAATAAAAAAATAAAATAAAAATTAGGTCTTAAAGGAGATTCTCATACAGGAGATTTAAGTTCGATCCCAGTGTCACCACACCACCCATGAGATAAATGATTTATCCTACATAGTATACATACGGAGGTTTTTACGGTGCTGCAAAATTGTGAGGAAATATTCCAGTAGCAGCGGCGATGAACCCACTGTCACGTAAAATGGAGTAGGTATTTAATGATGACTGGCTATAACGTGGACACAACTAACTGTCCCTCTACCAACCCTAAATGAGGGAAAGCATGACGTTAGTGTCATCAACACACCTCGGACACTCCATAGAACGCTCGTAAAATAATCACTTATTACTACTACATAACCGTATGTTTGTATACGTGCAAATGTGTGCGTAAACTTTGCTAGGGCTGGTGGCGCGGCAAATGCACCGATATTAAAGTATACGCGTCGTTACTCGTCCGGCGTTCAGCCCTGTCTATTGATCCTTTAACCAACCCTTTGACGCCAGGGGTGGGGTGCGGTATCTGAATCAGCGTGGGGAAGGGAGTGGCCGTTCTGTACGGAGTACTATTATCTCTTCTGTGTCATCAATCTAAAACGAGATTGTAAATGGGAGAGTGATCTTATATCGATATAGGATGAGACTGGTGTCTTATTTCAGATGAAAGCTGAAATCGAAGATAAGGGCCTCAGGATAAATTGCCACAAACCTCAACATTTGTGGGTGAGAAATGCTTTGCGAACAGAACAGACTTACTTACTTATTAATATTGTTAATATGCCCGGACTCCAATTAAATATCACACCCGACTCGAAGTTTCACTGGAATTCGAAGTCATAACATAGGTCAAGTCCAAAAGCGTTGCATTGCAATCCTTTAGCACACACTTGATAGACTAGCTAAAGTCTTCACAAAATAAAAGGCCTGTTTTGACAGTTCACGCCCATGAAGTTTTAACCCCTAATGCGTAGGTAATAAAAGCCAACTGTTGCGTACAAGCAAAGCGTACAAGTTGCACCTAGGAAAACCGCTTCTATTACGGGTTAGGGGTTAAAACTTCATGGACGTGAACTGTCAAAACGGGCCTTTTATTTTGTAAAGACTTTAGCTAAAATACACGACACGGACAAGAAACGAGACAAATAAAGAAGACAAAGAACAGAATGACAAAGCATGCATACTTTGTCTTGTTTCTTTTCTGACTCGTGTCTAATCTTGTACGCCTAGCATGGTACTTTTTACTCTCTCTCGACGTCGAAAGACAGCTTACAAGTACTTCCAGAAGTCCACATTAAATATTCTATCTTATAAAAGTTAGGAATTAATATGTTGGTTATTATTATTATATTTTTGTTGTATTTGTTAAGTTTCTTTTCTGTCGCAAATAAGTTAAAATATACTTACTGCATAAGGTTTAGCCTGTAATGGTAGGTTTATGGATAAATAAATAAATAAATAAATAAATAAAAAAAAACATACTTGCCATTGTTGCAATGTCTATAATAATGGTCGTCTGTCTCCCTCTCCCGCGTCGCATCAAGAGCGAGACACGTCGTGATATCTCGGGCTCGGGGATAGAGAAAATGACATTTGTGCATAGACCCCCTGTCCCTTTCTCGAGCGTGGCATACTAAGCGTACTGGTCGTTTTATCTTGTCTTTCCAGTGATCGCACCTTACCTAATTATTTTAAACAGTCTTCAAATATCTCCATTTCCAGTATAAGGTGTGCTGCATTTTCCCGCCATTCTTCGACAGAGAGGCCGCAAAGACCTGCGGCGCAGTGCTGACCATCACCGGGACTGACCGCTCCCGGGTGATCACGACTAATTTAAGGGAGAATGATCGCGGCGTTAGTATCTAACGAGTAAACTTTAACTAAGTTAAACTTGAGTTAGTAAATATACAGGGTTATTTTTGGACCCCTAGCCATAATTTACTGTTAATTTAGGGACATCATTCTGAGCAATTTTCACTAAGAAACCGATTTGATCAGAGCAACTTTATTTTTTACTTCCCAGTACATTTTGGCCTGAGTGGGTCAGCTGATTTGTATCTATGGAGAAGCTTAACCCCTCCTGGCCATAAAAGAAAAATATTTGACATTATAATCAGGGGAAATTCAGTTTTCATTTCCTTGCAATAGACATTAATTGACATCTTGGTACCCACTGTCAGTTATTGTATGGAGACTCTGTTTGTGGAAGCGAAGGGGTTAAACAAGTTAGGAAAGAACTTGAGCGATTCTTATTTTTAACCGACTTCAAAAAAGGAGGGGTTATCAATAAGACTATTTCCAGGACGGTTTCCTTCAAAATCCAACAGAGGACTCTGAGAGTGAGTAGATTTTTTGCAGTACCTATAATACCATAATTATCTGTGGTGATCGAAAGCTGCTCAGAACAAAGCTGTCTTGTTGCTCTGCTCTATGGGTCTTCCTGGCTTTGAATTTTCGGACACTGATAACGGTCTATCTTAATTGTTATCGACTAACCGCCGCACACAGAAAGATTTAATCAACCAAAATTTGAATTCACATACAAAATCCTTTACTTAGTAATCTTTAATGAATCATTAAATGACTCTGGGTACGGCGGTAACCAGCCCGGCATCGGTACCGGTGCCGCTGCCGGTGCCAGGGAAGCAAAAATGTATAAAGAATTATGGGTCGTTTGTTCACTTACCGAGCGCCGCCGCCGGCGACGATGGCCCGGCTTCATACATTTTTCTTGCGGCACAGGCGCATGTGCCGGTGCCGGTGATGACGGGCCTGCTACTTATTTCAAGTGGAATAACGGAACGAGCATAGCGTAGGTCGTATCAAGACAAGATATAGCCCTTATCGGTGTCTGAAAATCCAAAGCCAGGTAAGTTTTCTTCAATTTGATGTTGCAGTGGATAATTTTGGCAGTACCTACCTATGGAACAAACAAACATCAGAACAATAAACAAAGAAGAACCATAGAGCAGAGCAACAAGACTGCTTTCGATCACCACAGATTATTACCTATGATATTCTATGTACTGAAAAAAAGACTTTTCACATACATAGTCCTCTGTTGGATTTTGAAGGAAACCGTCCTGGAAATAATCTAATTCGGTTGTATGTTTTTTTATCATTATTTTATGTTTGTTACATCGAAACTCGTTTACTATTTATGAACCGATTTCAAAAATTCTTTCTTTGTTCGAACGGGAAGCCCAATAGTTTAGTCCCATTTTTTTAAAATCAGGAATCGGTCTAGTAGTTAGGTTTCTACATGAAAAAACTGTGAAGTTTAATTTGTTTTTACTTTACATTATACTTACAGTCTTTTTGGTGTTTATAGTCATTGCCGCGAGATAAATTCTGGATGTTAGGATCGTATATCCGTCTATATTATGTAATACGTATGGACTTCACTGTCTGGAGACAGATTTCGGAGGCTCGTTTTCGGGTCTATAGACGACATTCGTGTACCGAGCGGGGAGGACTAAGTGATAGGAATGATAGGTTATGAAGTCGGTTTTTTTTAAGTTTTTAACTTGGTGAATTATTACATTTCATCCTCTTGCCCCGACGTCTATTATGTTCTCCATTGTAAGTTTGTTCGGCCGATGTCCGTAAGAGACTGACCAATTAACCACGCAACCGTCAAAGCCCAAAATCTATTCACAAATCCCCAGCCCAGCTACTGGCAATGCATACTCAAAAGATACCAGCTCCTGCATTCAGACGACCCTAAAGAGGAGACCCTGGACAATGAGAAATACTTTAAATACCTGGACTCCTGGGTCTACCTGAACCCTGAGTTCGGGACAGTAATGCTGAACGCGAAGATCACCTGCAGACAGAGGTACATGGAGTCTTTTCCGCTGCACTTCAGACTGTTTTCTGGGTATCAGGGCTGCATCAGGAATTATATTAATGTGGTAAGATGATGATGTCCAATTACTACTAAGTCTTCTTCTTCATGCATGTTTGAGGTCTCCGTTGATAGACCTACTCAGTGACTATTTACAATTGTACAGATACTTGTAATAATGGGCAGATGCATCGACTCGAGAACTTGTCTGGCCGATAATAAATATGTAGTTACATGCTGTTTGTTTGTTTGTCTTAGCCCGGGTCTCTTAGAAACAGTCAGATAACTTCTTTTTACACTTTTTGTACGTGTGAAATGTCAAAAGCCCCAGATAAACAGACAGAACGCTATGTGAGGAATGAGCGAACGGCACTTAGTCTCAGAAGGTTCAGCTTTATCCACAACAGAGTCACAGGCTTGTAATACAGCATGGTACGGTTTGCTTGCTCGTCTTAGTAGGGCCACTGCCTGCCCTGAAATCATGCGATCCAGATAATAAAATGGAAGAGTCAGTCACACAAGTCATCAGTGTCACAAGTTGCTGCTCATTAAGAACTTTCGGACCTCAATAACCTTGAATGCATCGACTTGATTACTGTTTTTGTTTTGCAGGAATGCCCCAGAATAGTCGACAGTGATGAATGCCGTGAATTGGCAGCACTGTACAGCGAATGTAAAGAATTCTATTTATAGTAATCAAAGAGGCAAGAGTGTATTAGATTGGACCATTCTAATCTAAAAAGAGTATGAGAAGTCATATTTTAAGGGACAGCATTCCGAACAAAACAGTAGGGCAACTTTGTTGTTCATGTTTCCGTAAAAATTATGCTCACCGCCCGAGCAGAGACAGAGAGAGAAAAGCAAGTTATGACAACCAACACCTTTCTGCTACACCCTGTTTAGTTGAACAAAGGGAAATGGGACTAAAATAAATGTCATATCAATCGTAAATTGTAATTTTATTTTAATAATTAACGATATTGAGATGTGTTGGATATTTATCCTTAACGTCATATGTCATGTGTGAAGTCAATGCTGTGTAAAACCTTACAGATACCGCAAGCTAACTCAATTTAGAAACCTTGAAATAAACTAAAATTGCATTAATCAGATACTTTATGTAACTAATACCAAGTATCAGCTACAAAAGCAATATATAAATTGGTGTGTAGTTATGTTGAGACCCCGCACCCATATTTTCCCACAACTCTTTTGATGCGAGGAGCCAAGGTAACTTAACCATATTAATAAAAACTTAAGGTTCTACGTAGCTCGCCGCATCTGCAGTAAGGTAAGTTATGGCAGTATTTTAAGTGATTAGCAGTTTGAATTTGCTTCCTAAACTATAAAATCATGAATTAAAAATATGGAGTGCTTGAATTATTGAAATATCTAGATTAGGTTCTGATGGTGTCAGCTAGAATCAATAACATTTCATACTTTTACAAGGGCTCTAGTGGCAAGAATGCACACCGAATTATACGTACTAATACTGTCACGTAAATGCTCATTAATTACAACACGTCTCATAAAAATATCACACTCTCACCCCCCAATGTCACTAGGAATACTCTAAAATTGAACTACACTAACAGTCTTTGTAAGATATGTTCACGGCAGGAGCCGAGGGTTGTAGCGGCCCACGTAGAGAATCATGCCCGAAGGGTTGTGTCGAACGAAGAATAGGAAGGGCCGGTCGAACTTCAGGCGAGCTGGCTGCGCGTTCCTGGCTGGCAGGCGGGCTTGTCTCGGTCTGAGGTGGAGAGGCAGATGCATGGCATCTCCTACATCATGAGGATCATGGAAAGCCCTCTGGTAGTCTCTAGGCTCGTCCCAGGCTGACGCCCATCTAGATGTCCTTCGGAGACGAGTCTCCAATCTGTCAGGATACTCCTCAATATGATGCTGCTCAGAAATCACGTCCTCGCCACACGTAGCGAAAGTGGTTTGCTGGACCATGTCAGATAAGTAAAGGTCTTTCGAAGGCCCATTCAGACCACCCAAGTCTGCTTCGTCAGCATCGAACAGATCCTTCAAACCCATGGTTTTGAGAGTCGATGACACATTGAATATAGATTTGTGGGAGAACCTTGGTATCTGCAATTCTAGTCCAATGCGAGGCAGCAGCGTCCTGAGTAGTCGATTCCAGATCGGTGTCGTTGGATTGGAGTCCAGCAGTCTTTTTTCTAGAGCCTCTAAGTCATCGGCGTGGACCACGTTGCCTTGCTGGCCAGGCATGAGGAACAGAGTGCTGATGATGGAGTTGGTGTTTCCGAGGGCTGCAGCGGTGGCGTCGAGGACTGGGTCGTAGCCTGCGAGGAAGCCCTTTTTGTAGACGACGGCTGGTACGGGCACCAGGCGTCTCTGACGAACAGTTGGTGACACTACGAAGTACATCTCGCCATCTCGGCCGTCTACCGATGTGCCGGTGCAGTCAGTCTGAAATTGAAAACAATGTTTTATGTTATCATTATTTTTATAAAATAGTTCACCACAAAATCTTAAGTTCAACAAAAACTATCGCAAATCCTAGTTTTTGAGACAAAGGAGTCCTGTAAATAAAATATTCCATCTCAAACAAGATGTGTCAATTCCAAAGAATGTAATTATTCCAAAAGGTATCTCAGTAAGTAATAATGAATTAAAAATAATCCTCTCTTTGGAGTCTTACTCCCAACACCAAACCCCTACCTGTCCATAAATAAGGATATTATGACATTTCTTTGAACACAAATTCGAGAATTCTAATAATTTTTAAATAAATAGCCAATATCCTCGGCTTACCTGGAATATATTAGTGGAGAAAGCGGCGAGAGGTGGTTGCATGGTGACACTGTTAGCCTTCATGTATTCCTGGATTCTTCCCCAAGTGTATCGTTTGACCAGCAAGTTAGTACGCCTTCTAATTATATCGCTGATCAAGTTGAAGTTAATTTCTTCAACATGGCCATTGTAGAAGTGTTGAGCTCTTTCCTTGTAGAACGTCAAAATTTTCCCCCTATTTCTGTCACTGTAGAGTTCTCTGATGAACGCAGATACCATGACTCCAGCCTCAGGAGAGGTTTCGATGGAATCTGAAATATTTTTCAGGGTGAAATGAGGATTGAATGTCACCATGTCGTCCAGTTTAAGTATGTCATTCATTTCTCCAGAAGTCGCTCCTCTGGCCCCCATGAACATCATTGCCAACATCGATGTTATTGAGTATGGGGATAAGACAAAACTTCTTTTGCTGTCAATATTCTCTGTCATCGAACTCCAGTATCTGAATGCTAGTTCATTGCACAGTTGAGAAAACTGGAACATATCGTCATCAAGATCCTTTGTAGTCACTTCTAATCCTTGATTTTCTTTTAACACATCTAAATTGATATCTTTGTGCGACTCATCAGAGTCACCTAACATATTGTTCTCATTTTTCAACTTGTCCTTTGGTATCTCGTTAGCTTTTGGTGGTTTCACTGTTGATATAAGTTTCCATGAACTGTTTCTGTCGTTGGCCAATTCTTTTTCGTCTATATTAATCTTTTGGATCTTTTTCTTAAATTCATCTATTTTCGGTTTTGCATCAAGAATCTTCACAGGATCTACAGCAAGACTAGGCTGAATGCGTTCTGTTGTAAATACCTCTACCTTAGTTTCCTGCGTTGATAAAAATGAAGGTTTCGTCGAACTAAAAGACTCTTTCAGATTTTCGGTTGTAGATTGTTTTGTACTGCTTTCCTTATTTAGTATGGGTTCTTTTGGTTCTTCTTTGATCCTTTCAGCAATGACAACATTTTCAATAGGACTTTCGTTTTTATTACTGTTTTTTATCTGCTCCAGCTCTGGTGTAACATTTTCTTTTGGTGTCGTCGCCAGTGTGGTGGTAGTGCCTTCATTTTTTGTCAATGATATTTGAACAAATTTTTCGGAATTAACACTTGCACTTGGCTTCTTATCTTGGTTTATTTGATTTTGAGTGGCTGTTGGTTCTTGCTTTTTATTGAGTGATAGATTTTCTTCATCTTTATTTGGTTCTTTTTTTGGCTCTTCTGGTACTTTGCTCGAAGTTTCAATAATAGCATTTGTAGCTGGCAATATTTTAGCTGTTGTCGATTCAGAAGCCGTGGTTGTATCTTTTTCAAGTGCAGGAACACTTGTAGGCTCTTTGTTGTTGGAATTGTCCGTACTAGGAACAATAGTTTGAGGCTTTCCGTTAACAATTTGTGATAGTAAATTATCCATTGATTCTGATAAAATAGGATCTATTGTAGTTCCAGTACTCGTACTGGTAGCTTCAGTCGGTGCTATAAAACTATGTTTGTTAATACTTTCATCTTTTTTTATCAGATCATCCTGGATCTGTTTGTCATTAGCCAAAGGATCGAGTGTTGTTATTTTTACAAAATTTATAGTACTTTCCTTTATATTTTCAGGCTTTTCAGTCGTTTTCTTCTTACCATAACTAGCATCATTAGGTATGTCTAATTCTAAATTCTCTTTGCTTTCTAGGTCACTTTCTCCTGATTTTGTAGATTCCAAAAGATCACTTGTTGTTGGTTGAGGATTTCCTAGATCAGATGCAATTTGGCTTATACTCTGTGCAACGTCGAAGATCGGAATAGGAGGTTGTATACTCGGTGGAGTCAAATACTGTGCTGGCTGTGGGTTACCTTCCACGGCCATAAATTCAGTTGATGATACAGTTGTTGATGGTGATACAGACTGCGTTGTAACTGTTGTTGCATTTTCAATTCTTTCAAGTTCAGTTTCTTTTGTTGCTGCAGATGTAGACATCGGGGTGGTTCTGACTGGTTTGTATGTTGTTACTATCGGCTTCACTTTAGTCGATAGTGGTGAAGCAGTTGTAGATGCTCTTGTCGTCACTGATCTCTTTGTAGTACTAGCAGAACTTGCTGTAGTTTTTGAAGACTCGTTCACCTTCACCGTACTCCGTTCTGTTGTCACATACGTCACAGTAGAGACGGGGACGAAAGAATCTGGCTTCTCAGTAGCCGTCACTTTAACCGTAGTTGGTTTTATGAAACCTGAAGGTGTTATTTTAACTTTATTGGCTTCAGTTGGAGTAGTTGGCGATGATGACGTTGAACTGACCGGTTGGCCTTTGGTACTTGGTTTAGGAGATGTGGATTTCGGTGTAGCCGTCGTGTTTTGTGTCAAAGGTTTAGCAGTAGTTGTAACACGAGGTTTAAATGTGTTTGTTGTGGCTGCTGTGGTTACGATAGGCTTCCTTTTTGATGGAGACGTTGTTAATTTCCTTGTGGTAGTAGTGGTTCGGGGCTTAGCTGTGGTTGGCGTAGTTCTTGGTTTACTTGTAGTGGACGTTGTAGTAGGCTTTGGTGTGGTAGTAGTATTTTTTGCTTTAGTTGTAGTCTCTGTACTGGTTGGTTGTACCATAACAGTCACTATAGCCTTTTCAGTAGTGAGTTCCGTCGGTTCATACTTAGATGTAGCGATACTAGAAGTGCTAAGAATGTGACTGCTACCTTCCTTGCTTAGTGAATTTTCATCAACATGAGGCGATTGGCTGTCAAAATCAAAGGTATCTGTTTCCGGAATCGCATGATTAGATGATTTATCGGGGATAATATCAGCGCCAGTGTTACCAAATATCGTTGGTAGAATTAAGCTCCAAGAGTCAGAGACATCTGGAGTATCTAACGGTGTATGTAGAGGTGGGTTTTTCTTTTGAGCTTCCATCTGCGCTTTAAGAACATTCTGAACGTTTGTTACAACGCTGTGTACTTTCGTGTATGGAGCTTGGCTGAAGTTGAAGGCTATATTTGGTTGCTCGTCGTTTGCGAAAGTGACCAAATGCCCTTCGGTTCCTTCGCCTGCTGCTACTATGGCTTGTATCTCTTCTAGGGTCATGAGTCTCTTGACCAGCTCTCCTGACTCGTCGAAGGTGTAGAACTCATATCGGTCTGGAGTGAGGAGTTTGATCGGGCTGCCCACGGGGGAAGGTCCAGCAGTGGGGGCAGGAATCTTGTTACCAACGGCATCGGCAACGTACGGCAGTTTGTTTCTCCTGAAACGTAGAGAAGTTTAGAGTTAGAGAAAGACAATTTCAACTACATTTTGCATCTGCATAATTAGATATCGTAAAGGGTACCTAATCTATGTTCGATGGAAGTCGAATCATCATAAATTTATCATACCCTTGTGCTCAGACGTTCTATGCCCTCATGTTTTTCAATGGTTTTCATGTCAATATGGGTTAAACCATTTCATGTTTCTTCCTTTGATTAGTAAAACAATTTTGCACCAATAGTTCTTCTTCGTACTTTGCTATGGTCTTATGTGATCCTAAAGCTAAAGGATTATTACATACCTATCTTCCACAACGTCGTCAGCGAGCACGCACGTCGCCGCGAGCAGGGCGCACAGCCAGCGCGCCATGTTGCCACTCCTGCGCACCTGCAACTGAGGAGACAGATAGGTTTATTGAAGAGACAAATTGGTTTACTGAGGGGACAAATAGGTTTACCGAGGAGACAAATAGGTTTTCTTAGGAGACAAAATAGGTGCACTGAGGAGACAAATAGGTTAACTGAGGAGACAATAAGGTTTACTGCGGAGACAAATAGGTGCACTGAGGAGACAAATAGGTTAACTGAGGAGACAGATAGGTTTATTGAAGAGACAAATAGGATTACTGAAAAGACAAACAGGTTTAATGAGGAGACAAATTGGTTAAGTGAGGAGACATAGGTTTATATACAAGTTTGTGGTTTTTTTTCACCGAGAGGGCTTTGAGAGACATTGACTCTGGTCGTAATAAATTTCACATTCACATACTGACACCTAAATAAATAGATCCAATGGGTTTAGCGCAACCTCAACAATAAGGCAAAAAAAACAGTTGTCCAATATAAGGAAACCTCTTAGCTCCATAGTTCCGTTCGGCAATGGACTATAGTCACCTTGCTTATTATTTATTTATTTACATTTTTAAAACATTTCCTGTGGCCCAAGTTACCGGAATAAGCGATGGATAGACAGTTTTTAACTTCGCTCGCTCTGATCCGTATGATGTGTGTGTTAATGTAAATAAAATAAATTAAGTAGGTATAAAAATAGGAGGAATTATGTATCACACCTGGGACACTCCATACAACGCTCGTAAAATAATCAATCACCTATTACTAATACAGAACCAAATGACGTTTGTACTCGTGCAAATGTGTGCGTAAACTCGTTTGTTTGTGAATGTGTGCGTTCAGCCCTATACAAAGAGTATGCTGAACGTTCCTGCGAAAACCAGCGCGGGGAAGGGAATGGCCGTTCTGTACTATCTCTTCTGTGGAAATTTGTCCTTCCTCCTTTTCTTTCCTCAAATCTGGGGGCGCGGCAGCGCCCCCAAGCCAAGTCGAGCAAAAAGCAAAACATACGGGCGCAGCAGTAACATCCTTTACAGGAAGCCATTCAGAGCATATTTGACCTACCTGTTACTCCGTTGTGGATAAAGATAGAAACCTGAATTCCCGGCGGCTAAAAGGCACCATGTCATAAGACATATTCTCAAAATTTCAATAAATTTGAACCAGTAGAGTTGAAGGTACAGCAATTCAAAGTTCCTCAATTTTGACACTCACTGACTCACTGATTCACGATCATGAAAACTCTAAAGGTTACTTCTAGCGAACCCACAAGCTTAAAATTTTGAGCATGGTTAGAGTTTAGCCTGCAAAGCCAAGGAAAACTCAAACATTGCGCAATTTTAGCCCCAATTTCATAATATATTAATTATCAATAAGCTCAGTACACGACTACTTCGATTCATCGCTATTCCCCATTAGATGTCGCTAGTCGCTATGTGTATCTTGAATCGCGGTATGGTTTGGTTCCAGCTATGATTTAAATAACCGGCCAAGTGCGAGTCGGACTCGCGCACGAAGGGTTCCGTGCCATTATCTATAAAAAACCGCAATAAAAATGTATGGGAGCCCCCCTAAATATTAATTTAATTTTAATTTAATTATTTATTTTTTAAATAAATAATATAATCAATATATTGTGAACACTTTAAGCGTCTACCTGCTACCATTATCAATATCGAGCAAAAATGAGCAAAAAAATCACGTTTGTTGTATGGGAGCCCCCCTTAATATTAAACTTATTTTGTTTTTTAGTATTTGTTGTTATAGCGGCAACAGAAATACATCATCTGTGAAAATTTCAACTGTCTAGCTACCACGGTTCATGAGATACAGCCTGGTGACAGACGGACGGACGGACGGACAGACGGACAGCGAAGTCTCAGTAATAGGGTCCCGTTTGGCACCCTTCGGGTACGGAACCCTAATAAAGCGCTTACAATATTGTCTAATATCGCTATTCCCCATTAGATGTCGCTAGGTTTTATTAGATGTGCTCAGGTGTGAGCCAGGGTAGTACTCTGGGCCCTACCCAGTTTTTGATTATGATCAATGACCTTCCCGACGTCGTGAGGGCGGCTGAGTGTCTGATGTTCGCTGACGACCTGAAGCTGTTCTTGCGTATAGACAGTGATAAAGACATTGGGTTACTGCAGAGTGATATTGTAGGAGTCGTGGAGTGGAGTCAGCGCAACCACTTGGCGTTTAATACCTCCAAGTGTAAAACGATGACGTTCACTCGATCTCGGTCGCCACTCCTCCATGATTACACGATTACGGGTTCTCCGTTTGTGAGAGTTACCCAAATACGAGATCTAGGACTGACTCTTGACTCTGAACTGACATTCAATGACCATATCCGGGAGACTTGCAGGAAAGCCTACAGGTCCCTAGGATTCGTAATGCGTCAGGCGACGCGGTTTAGGGATGTTTCCACGTTCACCTCCTTGTATAACGCCTTTGTTAGGAGTAAATTAGAGTATAACGCACTCATCTGGGACCCACATGAGACTAAATATACGCTCATGCTGGAGAAAGTCCAACGTAAGTTTGCTAGGCTTCTATACAAATTAGTATATGGGTACTATCCTTACCTATTCCCGTCCCTATTTGTGTCGGGGATGGTGGGGATAGACACCCTAGAGTTAAGGCGAAAGTTAGCGCTTTTAGTGCACTTCTTCCTGCTTCTTCACAACAAGATTGACAACCCTACTGCACTGCGAAGCATTGTACTGAATGTACCTGATCGGTACGCAATGTTGCGCACGCGCCCTCTATTCGCGACGGGTGTTGCCCGTACAGAGCACGCTCGTCACGCGCCTACCTTCCAGGCGCTGACTTTACTCAATGCGTGTATTGCTCAGCACTCAGGGGAGATAGATATATTTGATATGCCGTTGTGGAAATTTTTCAGGGTCATAAATATTTTCCTAAACAACCGGGAGTAAAATAATTGTTTGCTTGTTGTCTGTTTTTTGTATTTGTAAATTTAACCTAATATTTTGTGTACTGTCTCTGTATCTTGTGTTGGCTCTCACACGTTTTGGTTTTTAATACTGTAAGTGTGACCTGCTTTGGTAAATAAATCTTTTAAATCTTTTTAAAGGTGTGCATTTCCTGAATCGCGGTATGGTTTGGTTTGAGGTATGATTTATATTTATATAATTCACCGCCCAGACTTGTCACAAATCGTAACATCAAAGCCACAGAGAAGAGCCCATAGAGATAGGGAGTGGGCTTTGAGAAAGTCGGTAGCTAACGCACAAGAAATAGTACCCGAAAAGAAAAAAAGGAAAGTTACGTACAAAAAGAAATGAGATCCCAACAAAACATGCATATGCATATACAAAAACGCCAGTCTCGCAGCCTGCGCAGTTTATTCTACCGTAAAAAGTTGTGAGATCTAATTTTAAACCAAGTCGGTTAATTTAACCAGTATCTGTGTATGGTAGAATCTTTCCAACAACTTTATTATCGTATACTGTTAAGTACCTACCTAATTAGTTAACTAATAACATTTATAGTGATCGGATCAATATAAGACATCTTTATTTCTTCAATAATAATTAGAATAACTTGGCAATCGCGCTCAACTGACCACTCTATAGCACACAGAGCACAAATGAATATTATTACTCAACACAACATATCTCTAAATAAAGATAAACTTAACTAATAAGAAAACAACGAATTATTTCGGAGCGAGAGCAATAGGTACATTACGTTGCACACACGGTCCTATAGTCGACAACTTTTCTACGTGCGATTGCCAAGTCATTCTAATTATTATTGAAGAAATAAAGATGTCTTATATTGATCCGATCACTATAAATGTTATTAGTTAACTAATTAGGTAGGTACTTAACAGTATACGATAATAAAGTTGTTGGAAAGATTCTACCATACACAGATACTGGTTAAATTAACCGACTTGGTTTAAAATTAGATCTCACAACTTTTTACGGTAGAATAAACTGCGCAGGCTGCGAGACTGGCGTTTTTGTATATGCATATGCATGTTTTGTTGGGATGATTTTTTTCATGTATATGGGCCTATTAGACTACGCTGTCGGCAGGGCCCTGTCTGACTCACTGTCTCTTTCCAGTCGTTCCATCAGAGTGAGACGTCTATACAAATCGTGCCCTGCCGACAGCGTAATGTCATAAGCGCTATTGCCCCAACAAAACCCGATCTTCACAACAACTAAACAGTCATTCACTTCATTCACAAAACACTCCCATTGAACACAATTCCGGCAACTATTACCGTCAATCAGAAAAACGGTGACCCATTAACCGACCAAGAAGAACTAGGCGTTTCGAATTCGTCGCGTTCCGGTAAACTATGTCGATTTACGGTAAACACGTCAAAATACAGTAAGAGACGTGCTCTCGCGCCGGTCATTGTCACCGGACGAGGTGATATAAAGTAACACATTTCGGATGTCTTTTTAACCGCCTAGCGACTTCACAAAAGGAGGAGGCTTACAATTCGTCGGGATATTTTTTTTTTATGAATGTGCCCCGATTTCGCCTAGACGGATGGACTGATTTGGAAAATTATGCTTTCGTTTGAAAGGGTTTACCTTCCAATTGGTCAACTCGAACATTTACTCATGTTAAGCATAATATTGTGATGCGGAACTGATGATGAAGACCACACATGGCCACCAGAAGTACAATCCTACTATGCGTGGCTGACGGGCAACGCATAGCCTAGCCGGTGGACCTAGAGCCACAGATTAATAAAGTAGAGCCATGATCTCTTAGGGTAGCACTGATAAGGGATTTGACGAAATTAATTCCCCAATGGGGGGAAATAGAGGTATAATAAACTCAAAAAGCACTTGACATTGGTTTCTAATCAAATAGGGTTTGTGGAAGTCATATAAATAACACAGACCCCCTGATAAGGGTTTTCTATATTCTCGCAAGAACCATAAAACTTCTCCCATTTATGTTTTTACCGAATTCTCGCTGATGAAAGAAGTTCTTTCTCAATAGAACTGGAAACATTTGCATGTCTGTCGCGAGTTTCAATTTCTTTTATGTTTCCCCCAAGAAATAAGTTTGTGTTGGAAGAATATTGTAAGTCTGTCTGTTCAACTATTTGGAGCCACCTTCCAGCGGTCTTTTGGCGCGTGCGTGAGTTAGTACGTCTACAGGGGGGACGCCACTTCTACCCAACTTAATGCAACGAATCTGTCCAAAAGCATTAGTTCCACCTATCAACGCAAGCCCAATGATTGTTGGAAAGCTGTATGTATTATTTTTATGGTACAAAATTCTAATAAATACTAATTAGCAGACCCAGTTATATCTGTGTTTCTTGGCACCACCTACAACGTCACACCCTTTTCCAATCGCTGTGGCTAAGGCATAATTTGCAAACTTTTAGCCAAATATTACTCCATTGTTGCATAACAGGGCTAACCTTTCGCCGCAACTCAAGCACAAGTTGTTATTCCCTCAAAACAGTATTTTTTGCCAGTTATTAAATAGGTACTCTATCTACTATTATGCAGAGTATTTTGTACTAACTATAACTTGCCCACAATAGCAGATTTGACACTGAGATCATGTCTGATCGATCACTATCATTGCATGTGCTAATTAGTAGAATTGAACCCCGACGTATTGACATTCTAATTTGAATTTCAACAACACCGAACAATCTTTTGTCATCCACTTGCACCATCTACATTCATACCAATTAGGCGAACTGTACGAAATAATACTATTACAATTTCATCTCCCTTGATTGACAGAAACACAAGAGGCCCCCGCCCGGCTTTGTTTGTCGTGATGCAAGTCGGCTGAATGTCTCAACAAAAGAATGGGCTTAATTAAGAAATTCTTCTTTACCTACTTGTGCTATGTGCCCACTTGAATTTGTTTTCGAGGCATTTGGAAAGTCTAGGGAAGTACAGACTGCAAACCTATATAGTCCCAACCGTCGCGTCGGCGTCGTCGCTACGCGGTATTTGCAGCTTCAAAGGATTTTCATCGTTGACCTTTTTGGCTTACTGGGTGGCGAGTCGCGTGCGGGTATGGCTTAGCAGTGTCTATAGCGAGAGCGCGGACTGGGCGATTTAAAAAAAACAACTTCAGTAGTTTCAAATTCGTCACTTGATATCGTAGGAGACATGAGTGAAGAAAAGTTGCCAGACTGAAGTTAAAGTTTAAAATATTTTAACGGTGAATGTAAACATCGTGAGGAAACCTTCAATTTATTGCTGTGGCAACACAATAGGCTAAACGTTTGGCAGAAATTGTGCATCAGCCACACCGTGTGGGAAAAGGCGAGATGTGATAAGCTATATATCCAATTGACTGCGCCTGCGGGGGAATGGGGCTCGCCAAAAGTCTGTTGTATTCAACAAACGTTCGCATACGCAACCTATGTACGATGACGGGCCGCCAGACAGTTTGGCAGCGGCTGACCAATCACAGCTCTCTTACCTCGTCCCCCGCCGCCCGCCCGTAAATTGGTGAGTTGTGTTTCAAAGGAAAATGTATCTATGCGCTCTCCACTGGATAAGTGCTCCCTGCTGTTAAATAAAGTATGTAACATTTTTTTAGGTCACAAATGCATGCCGGTGTAACTTTGCTAAGACTAAGTTAAAAGAGATTGTCAGGAAAATAAAAGGCCCGAGGAAAAATCAGGGCTCTCGGTTATCTCTTCTGTGCTCTCGGGCAAGCTTATTTCAAAGTTGAAGTATGAAAGTAGTTAATTAACTTTTCTTGGTCTTATTTCCGGATAAAAATATGTAGGCGGGGAAAGTTTTTTTTTTTGTTAGACATACAACCGTACAACAGATATGCCTATTTCAGAGTTTTATCCACAGGCATGAAATGGAGTTATTCTTGCTTTGACGGTGCATAAAGTTTGACATATTGTTGTTTTCTAAGTATACGTTAAGAAAGCAAACATTTTATTAGTAAGTATTAGTTAGTTAGTTATTAGCGGTGAATTTAGTTAGACCGCTTAGAATTTGTATTAGCCCGTTAATATGTCAGTATCCGTGGCTTTATCAAAATCATCTAACAACTTCCAAGTTCATTGGACCTGATTCCACGACAACCAATGTTTACCACAAGGTACGTTGTTGTAACAGCCATTAACACAGAGCAAAGTTTAGGAAACAGTTCGACCCACTTGCTAGGTGCCAAGTGCCAACAGATGACATGAACGAGACCCAAGCATCCGAGGAATCTCGGGGGTCTAGGTTGAAAGTAAACGCGGCGGTAACGGGATCTGACGGCTGTCGCGGTGTGGCAGGTAGGGACGGTAGCCGAAGGCATAAGCGGGCCGCGACCGCGACACGAGACCCCGACACGAGACCGCGACGCGAGACCGCGACACGAGACCGCGACAGGCACCCTTGTGTCAGTCAAACCCCTCTGCCAAAAAAGATCTGATCTTGATCGTAGATATGTGATGCTTGAAATATTATACGCCGGGGAAAACAGAGATCGGTACAAGAACAACTGGATCAGACTTTCAGACACAAACGTATACCCAATTCTGCTAGTACAATGACGCAACGTTGACTCTCCACTAGGGTTAGAGAATAATAATTGCGCCCCAGATGTCGCACGAGCTGTTAATTTCAAAGGGATACAGAAGCTATTGGACAAATCTGTGCCTCTGGCATCCCGAATGAGAAAAAGTGTGCTAAGATATTTTTTATGAACTATTCCGCCTATTTGAACCCGCTACTAACTCGAACTTACACCACACACTCAGGTCGACGAACTGATGCGACAGTCGCGTATTTGCAGAAAAAATGTTAATTGCATACACAGCAGAGCTTATGAGCTAATATTATGCCAGGTCGCCGTTTCAATGGTAATATGAGAGATGGTTCAGTCTATTAAACTAGCGGTGATTCGGTTCAATGAATGTCGGGCTTTTTGCTACTGACGGCTGATCAATGGGAGATGCAGTAATGACATGTTCGGAAACCTTCAGGGAAAAATGCGAGATTGATCACACACGCAGCCACATTCCGTTCCGTGTGAGCTTAGGACGTAACGTGACACGCACACTTTGCTGATTAGGGTGCATTCGTACATGCAACACGCAAACAATGACGAGTTTTGGGGGTACATTCGTGCATGTGCGTAGGACTGGGTCAGTCTTCGTATACCCCTGACAGACTACCGAACAAATGGACAGAAGACTGTTGCGTTAGCTGGGAGGCTAAGCACTGGAGTAGATGGCGTGGTAAAGAGGCCTCTTCTTGTGGGTGCATGTGGGATGATCCCCGTGAAAAGAAAGTGTAATTATACCGACAAATAGTAAACGAACATGCATCTTCTACGTGAGAATAAACCAGTAGAACAGAGCTCCTTGGGCTATAATTATTAAATTATGAGAAAACATACATCGTTTCTCAAAGTATGCAAACGTGGTATTCCAGGAAAAAATAATCAATTATACAAACAAACCGCCCCAAGAATCGCCCGGACCAAAGGTGCCCATAACGCTGGCTGCGTTTTTCTTTTCTTAATTTATTATACTCAGGAGAGCTGGGCCCGTGCTGCCACCTCCAACCGATGCGGATTAGCACTACCTGATATTTGATCCAAGAAAATAAAACATAAGACGTTTTATTAAAGGTAAAATAAAGATCACTATGAAGTATTCGGTATCGGATTTGAGTCGCAAAAAATGATGTAGTAAGGCATTATTGTATATCAGTCATTTATTTATTTATTTATTTAAAGTAAATTCGTACAACATGACAGAAAAAATCCAATTCGTCGTACAAAGTATCATACGTCATACATAGCAGGACAGCCACCATAATTTCGGCAGTCAGTTGCAATGCAAGCAGTGTTCAAAATGTTTTACATCCTAAATCCCGGGAATCTTTTGTTCGAAAAATTCAATCTCGAGTGTTCGTTGTTTTATTCATCAACGTGGAGCGTCACACACCGTAACTATCTCCCAGTTTTTTGTATAAATTTGTCCCCGATCGTCACAAAACATACACCGAACGGTGGAAACAATCAAACCGTTTATCTCGCTTCGCTTTATGTGTGTTTTCTTCCACAAAACAACTAGCAATGGAACCGTCAGCTTAAGAGTCCCGCAGACCACAGACATCTCTATTGGCCGATAGTTTGGTCTGGTTGAGCTGATATCGTTAAATGGACCGATACCGAATTGTTTTAACCTCACTTGCATAGGTACGGTCTGACACCCAATGAGATGGACCGGCCTACCTGTACATATACTGATTAAGAGCCGGATCAAACTGTCGGCTGTAATCTGTAGGTACTCTAACATCCTGACAAACTACAAGTTTTTGCGCAAGCATAAAATATTGCGAGTAGGTTTCCTCGTAAAGAAAAGGGCATGAAGATATAGTTTGTGATATATTGTATTGCCTAGTTTGTAGGCTTGGAACAGTAGTCCTGTTCCAAGCCTACAAAGCCCTGTAATTATTAGACGAAGCCTAGATTACAGAAGAATATGGGAGAACAAAATTTTACTGGCCTCTATTTTATGTATATTTTTTAACTGTCCGGATGAGCAAGCGGAAATGTCTTGCAATGTTTATTGTATTGTGTTTATGTACTGACGGAAATCTGATCAAACAGTCAAACAGACCAATCCCCCCCACAATTAACTAAGTTTTGCGTTGCGTTGTAGGTTGTAGATATCTTAAGTCGCGTCGCCTCCAGTATCACTTGTTCTCAGTTTTCATCGCTCGTAAACTGTTACTGTTGTAAAACGGGACACGAGTGTTTCCACGATTTCCCATCTCTACTGTGTTGCAGAACGCTCGTACGGCAGCCATTTTGAGCAAATAAATTATTAAAGAGATCAGACCATGCGATACCCTACTCGTCGTTGGAGTCTGAACTTGAAACCTCAGTCCCGAGCCCGACTGAGATTGAAGGCCTACGCAAACCGGGACGGTATGGCAAGTTTTTACCAATGAACATTCAAACGTATCGCTATAGAAATAAGACATAAATTGCTATGGTTTAAAATAATGCCGAAGCATCCCGCAGCATGCTTCAGCATTATTTGAAAGCATATCAATTTATGTCTTATGTCTATATCGCGATACGTTTGAATGTTCATTGGTAAAAGCATAAAATCTCTTGCCATGCCGTCCCAGTGTGCGTAGGTCATTAGAGTAGAGAGAGTAAAGAACAACAAGTGAATTTTTAAAAAACCCAAAAGACCCTGCAGTTTATTATTGTCCATCAAATCAAGATTAGTAAAGTAAACGTAGCCCATTAATGTTCTCACCGAGTCTATTAATAGTAGTACCTATAACTGGATTGACCCTATAAATCCAACCAAAATTTAATGACATCTCAAATTGGTCAAAACTTCTGGGACGTCGTCGCTCGTGGAGACCAAACCAACTGACGGTCTCTGGCTGCATGTTCCGGAGCCTCTAACTAAAGTATTTCAATTCAAGAGACGGATTAATAAACAGTCAGATAACTTTTTTAACACCTTTTGTACATGTAAAATGTTAAAAGATAAACTAGCAAGTGTCTAATGCAATGTAGTTCACTTGGCTTGGACATTCCTTCTGAACAGACAACGAGAATATAACTCCAAGTAGAGAAACAATGTGGAACATGCGGCAATAGTATTGGGTTCCAGAAGTTTCTTACACTACGGTAGCGATGTTTCTGCTTTTAGAATCCAAATTCCAAATTATTTATTGCTACATTGTGGTTGTAGAGTTCTTAAAGTAAGGAGGTCCCGACAATGGACCCTGTAAGGGCACTGGACCCTGTAAGGGCACTGCAAGCACTTATCCAGTGGAGAGCGCATAGATACTTTATACTTTATTGCACAGAATAACACATTTTACAATTGAAAGTGGACAACACATGACAAAGGCGAGCTTATCTCTATTAAGAGATTTCTTCCAGCAAACCTAGGATGGACAGGAAATAATTTAACAGCAGGTAGACCCATGTGCACAACATTAAATAAGATAAAACAATAAACTACTTAACAATACGTACATAAATACCAGACTTATAGATATAAATATGTTAAGCAAATATACCTAAATAAAAGTACTTAAATTTAATACGGTAGAGAAAGATAGTGTTCTTTCAAACGACTTTTAAATATGTTGAGTGACGGACTGTCTCTAATAGCGTTGGGGAGTTTGGAGATACATTTGCCTTTGAAACACAACTCACCAATTTACGGGCGGCGGGGGACGAGGTAAGAGAGCTGTGATTGGTCAGCCACTGCGAAACTGTCTGACGGCCCGTCATCGTACATAGGTTGCGTTTGCGAACGTTTGTTGAACACAACAAACGTTTGGCGATGGCGAGCCGCATTCCCCCGCAGGCGCAGTCAATTGGATATATAGTCTCTGGCTGCTTGATAATAGTACACTACACTGACGAAACTTACATAGACACGTCACACAGTTCGTCAAAGTCTATACAGATGGAAGCACTTACTTAAAGGCATTTCTCTGGTTTCGCCTTCTAGGCTGTGGTAACACTGTACAGTACGGGGCCTTTGTATTGGCACGTCGGGACGGGACCTGAGGTGCCACGAGTATGATACTCGGCGTTTGACTTAGCGAGAAAGAGAGAGCGAGCGAACCGAGACCCGACATGCCAAAACAAAGGTCCCGTACTGTACCTCTCTCGGATAGCAAAAATAGGGTGATGGAATATGTGTCGGGGGCAATTCTTGTCTAAATGTCTAACTGGATCTCTACAAAAGGGAAAGGATACGTATTGATAAGGTAAATATATAATATCCAGAAAATTCTTATAGAATTCAGGTCATAATCGAGTTGATTTTCTAAAACATCGCAGGACAGGAACCGTTACTCTAACCCTAAATATCTTAAACTATGGCTTTACCGTTACACACTCACGATTAGGTGTAATATAAGTATAGATTGGTGACTGTAATATAAATTGTCAAGTCAAGACAAAGTTTGCGTTTTTATTCAAATACCTACCTATTTGGTTTTACTTTAATTAATACAGGTAGTAAGTATAATCTTTATAGAGATTGTCAAAAATTCTAATTCGCTCTAAATCGATACGACTTATCATATCCTCTCATCAGGGTCAGGGTTCGTGGAAGCTTGTTCTTCAGCAAAGGAAAAGCACAAATAATTTAATTATCTATTTAAAAAGAAAGAAAAGCTTTTTAAAAAAGCCGATATCTGCTGCAGCGTCAACCACTTGTTCTTGTAACTGGCAGATTGTAGGGTTCCGTAGGTACTGAATGGTGATAAAGTGTCACTGACAGGGTAATTCAAATCCAGTATAAAAGAATTTATGTTCAATTTAGCGCATACATTTCGATAAAAATCACATTTAAATATATTTTCAATTTCAAGGCACAGACACTCTTTACTACTGAGATCTGTTGTTCCCTTAAACCACTTGACCGTGCTATAAATTGATACGGAACCCTCACTGAGGGAGTATGATTCACACTTAGCCGTTTGTCTCCGAGCTTTATCTTCATCCTGTGCGATGACTTCCGATTTATAAAGCTAACTTGTGATCTTGTTAGCAAAATGTAGATAAAGTAAATCAGTTTTCATCAATTATTTTCTATCCGTGTTTAGTAAAGCAACACGGCTAAACTCTAATTTCTAATCTCGTAGCCAAAAGGTCAGCACAGCAGTAAAAATATATGTAGTATGAACGTCAAATCAAAGGTTTTGTGCTGGCCGTTGTTTACCTTTTTGCTACTAGATTAGTAATTCGAGTGAATGTGTGCATACTAAGGAGACATCTAAATAACTGGGGCCTAATGCTGCTCTGAGAATTTCACTTATATTTCATTACTATTCCATTGCAAACACCTAAAATGGCGTCATTTGGTATTCTCCTAAATTATTATCCTCCTTATCCTCCTTGATTGGGTGTTTGCAATGGAATAGTAATGAAATAGTAATGAAATATAAGTGAAATTCTCAGAGCAGCATTAGGGCCCTGAGCTCTTGCGAGCTTTTGAGCTTGAGCGGGGACTGAACTTGCCCATAATTATGAACAAGTTTCCTCTTGAAATAACTCTCATTCCACAGTTTCATTCCTCATTAGCATTGTTAAAGAAAAGAGTTATTTAATACTCTACTCCATCAGCAGCTATGAAGTAATGGACTTCTTTACGATGTTCTATCATTCCTCACCTCACTGTAAAACTACGTGCCTCCGAGCAAAGCCTGATTAATGGTGCTTTAAGGACGAAGTTTTTGCCGAATCTTGGCTAGGCCCGGTTAAGCCTCGGGTGCGTGATATTGCACCCTAATAGGGAGTATATACTGTATGTAGAGCTCGTCTAAGCTGAAATGACGCGCCCCACTCCTTGGTTTTGTATTGACAAGTAAATACGAAACCAAGGAGTGGGGCGCGTCATTTCAGCTTAGACGAGCTCTAACAAAAGATGGGAAATGGGTGGAACATAAAACGGGTTATGAAAAATAAACCGCCCTAGGGCGAATCGGACATTTCGACGTGCGGCGGTAGGCTGGTCCCTTGTCACGCAAAATGGGCACAACTTTTCCTCTGCCACCCCATGTGCGAAAAGGCGTACCGATGTCACTTGGTACCGGCCAAATGCGATCGCGCACAGAAGTATCCGTACAAATCGCATAACGGATACAAAGGCAGGCAGCTGCAGGCAGTGTCTTTTACCGGGACACTTCTGCAAGCAAGTCAACTCGCACGTCTAACCTGATTTCACTTCCTTTTCATCTGATTCAGAATAAACTAAGCGTCTCTTTGTGGAGCACTCGGCGACATACGTAGGGGCGATCTTTCAAGGCCCAGCTAAAGCGCATAAAATATGCGCAGCAGGGAAATTATCTGTTTGTTCCTTTGGCAGTCGAAGCCACTGGGGTATGGGGTTCTGAGGGTAGGGCCTTCATCAGGGACATCGGGCGTCGTTTGAGGGTCCGAGTTTTTGACAACCGGTCTCTTAAATTTAGGGGATCCCCTAGTAGCCTAGATGACCCTTAAACTTAGGTCAAAGCGAAACAACTACTAGGATAGGCCCCTGAAAAAATTAAAGTGTCCCCTAAAAGTTAGGAATTGTTGGTGAAATCGGGCATAAGTCTCACATACTTACCATGTAAATGGTTAGGTATTTAACCACCGCACTTTGCAAAGATAATTCTGTCGTGTGACACACAGTTAGTCGATGTGTTCAGTTGTTATCTTACTGTCGTGTAAGCTGTGCTTTACAGCTTTTCCATCTCCGGCAGAGACTATAGAGGCCATGAGAGCCAGAGTGGCCTATCTCCAAAAACCAAAGTTTACCGTATGAAGTTTTATACCGCATACCAATACAGCATTTTTTTCAAATAAAATCAGTAAGTATTGATAAAATGACAGTTAGGCCACTGGCTCTCATGGCCTCTATCCAATTGACTGCGCCTGCGGGGGAATGCGGCTCGTCAAACGTTTGTTGTATTTAACTAATGTTCGCATACGCAACCTATGTACGATGACGGGCCGCCAGACAGTTTCCCAGCGGCTGACCAATCACAGCTCTCTTACCTCGTCCCCCGCCGCCATGCTTTTATTGTTACCATTTTTGAAACAAAGCTCGACAATCATTGATTTTGACAGGTAGGTAATTGCCGGTCGTTACAGCACGACTGTAATGGTAATTGCCGGTCGCTACAGCACGACTGTAATGGTAATTGCAGGGCACCTTGTCTGGCTCCTCCAAGAGCGCGGCAACGTCGATTTTGCTCAAAGAAGGTTGTCAAAGTAATGATTGTTTGAGTAAACCTCATTTCGATTTCGATCAACAAAATACAGACATTCGCGAGATACAATCACGGCAACTCCGATCGCAATTCACAATTCTAAATGTCCTTTGCGACCGAGACCCAACGTCAAGACTGAGACCGACCTGAGACGACGGTGGCTTCACTAGCAATAAATTATTACGGGAATTCGGTGCCTTCACCCACGTCTCGAGGCATCTCAGGGATACAATTTGTGCCGTGTGCCAATATTTCGCTCACCTAGGGGGAGTTTGGGGGAGTATAATCTCAGCGATGGGTTAAACGATTTATAGAGCAGAAAAACCTTTTAATCTTGTTATTACTGACTCGTCAAACATAAACATATTTTTCTCATATGGGGTGGGTGGAAAAAAAGCTGGACGTATATTAGCCGTAACTAAGGTCGCCGATGTCGGCAAGCGAATCACGAGACTGAAGTGGGGGTGGGCAGGACACTTGGCACGGAGGGATGACGGAAGGTGGACCAAAGCGGTAACGGAGTGGCTACCCAGAACCGCAAAACGCCAAGTAGCCAGACCACCAGCGAGATAGACGGATGACATCACCGCCATATTCGGTAGGCAGTGGATGCGGGAGGCACAGGACCGGAGCGGATGGCGTGGTAGAGAAGAGGCCTATACCCAGCAGTGGGCAGGTGTGGGCTGATTGATGATGATGATGATGATGATACGCAGTGGCAACGAATTTTTATTGCTGTTCTATGAATTCTCATAGAACCGCATGGACCCTACCTCCGCCATCTGTCGTCATAACGCCCGCCCCGCAAACATGAATTACAGTTTTCTCACCGTTTACTACGTAATCGATATCATATCTATCACCTTCCGAAGCCCGTTATGTTAATATTAACCTCAAGCTACCGTATAATTATTTAAGGTCGTATATTCGCCTCTATATAAATGGCTCTAAGCTTGTCAAAATTGCAAGCCGTATTTTTTGCCAGGCAAGTGAAGAGCTATTTATCAAATGTATGGTTTTTTCAAAACTTACTCGTGATTAGCGTGAACTCGCGTTCTAAGTAGCTGGTGGCACTAAAAGCGTTTGTTAAGTTGTGTTCCAGTTAAATTGTGCTAGAGTAGTAAACAATGACAATATTTATGAAATTACCTTGATACTTCCTCCTGCTATACTGCTCGCTGGTTTGTTTGTTACCAACTGTAATGAACTGTCCAAAGCATAAATCCGGGGAAGCTGGTTGTTTACTGCAACTTGTGCCATATACGAGTATTGTACGTAAATGAAGCAATATATGTATTTTGCCTAATAATTTCATAATCTTCATAATTTCTTTATTGCACACAATTAATTGCAATGACAAAAAGTAAATAAAAACAGTGTACAAAGGCGAGCTTATCTCTAAAAAGAGATCTCTTCCAGCAAACCAATACTCGTACTTACACCCGAAAATGTGACCTTGATTGGAACGTATACATATTACAAAAAATACAAAATACAAAGGTCTTTATTTGCCAGTTGCAGATTATACAAAGTTCACGTACAATACAGTATACATATACTAGATTGAGGTAGATTACTTGTGGTCTCCACACTAGGTCTGACCTGTATCGTGGAGACCGTACAGAGATTGCTGTCAGTTATTTATTAGCTATCGGGTAGAGTTGTGAGTAGGTGTGAGACAACTGACAAATATGACTAACTAAAATAAAACTGAAAAAACAATAGTATATTGTACCTAGTATCAGTGTTAAAATTTAAGGCCATCTCAAGCGGAGTTCCGCTGAAATGACATATTGACGCTGTCATGAAATGACCCCTGCAAACGTCAGTGACTAGAATGCGTTTCACCGAATAGTTCCTTTGCCGAAGTCTTTATTGTCAAAGGTTAAGTACGAAAATGCCTTGATCCAAACGAACTATTCGGTGAAACGCAGTCTACACAGTCTTCCAGCCATTCATCTTTTGGCTGATGACGAGTGACGCCAGCTATACGCAACTTAGTGCAACGAACCTGTCATCAACACAGACCTTTTATTCCTCATTGGTCATCAAGCGTTAGTTCCATCTGTCACCGCGCGTTAGGAGATCGTTGAAAAGCTATAGCTAGGTATATGCTTTCAAAGAAATGCGTGAAACTTTGAAGGGTTCGGCAACGGCGCGCCGGCGGGGCAGTAGCGATCACAGAGTACAGGGTGTAACAGAAGGGTGTAGTCATATTTTATCTGGTTGTTAGGGAGACCATTCTGAGTAACTTTTACTATGAAACCGATTTGATCAGAGCAACTTTATTTTTCATTGCTCCATATGTTTTGGTCCGGGCGGTTAGCTGATCATAGAGATGTGTAAATTAAAGTTGCTCTGATCAAATTGGTTTCATAGTGAAAGTTGTTTAGAATGATGTCCCTAACAAACCCCTACTACACCTTTCTGTTACACCCTGTATACGTAGCGATGGCGGCGCGGTAGCGGGACGGGTGTCCAATACAAAAAACTCTTCAGAGTGGGTACAGCCATGTTCTTTTCAACCGACTTCAAAAAAAGGAGGAGGTTCTCAATTCGACCCGTATGTTATTTTTTTTTTCTATGGAGTGATGAGTTGGCTCTATGGGATAAAGAGTGGAAGGAGACCGCTCAGGATCGAATGGAGTGGAAGAGGGGGAGAGAGGCCTTTGCCCAGCAGTGGGATATTACAGGCTCATAAAAATAAAAAAAGTTTGTTACGCGATAGCTCCGCCAATTATGGACCGATTTGAACAAATCTTTTTTCGGCGTATAGGTAATACCTCAAGGGTGGTCCCATTGACACCAGGTCAGGATCTGATGATGGGATCCTGGAGAAATCGAGAGAACTCTTCAAATATTATAGGCAGACCTATAGTGATTTTTGTGTTTTTCATAATAACTCGTGCAAATGCACATATCATAATATTGTGATGCGGAACTGCTGATGAAGACCACATATGGCCACCAGATCTGCTCAATACTAGGTACAAATACAATGCGTGGCTGACGGGCAGGCAACGCATAGCCTAAACCGGTGGACCTAGAAACATGAAACTTTGTACAGGGGTTCCTTAGTCGCGTGGGGTAGCACTGATATAGGATTTGACAAAATTAATTCCCCAAGGGGGGGGGGGGATAAGGGGTTACAGTTAGTATTAAACTCAATCTAATCAAATAGGGTTTGTGGAAGTCGGTTTTTTCTAAAGTTTACTTTTTGTTTCAATTATTTCCATATCAAGGTACTTTCATTCCGCGATCCAAGAACGCTTGTTTGAAACGGTACAACCAACTCAACTCAAAATCAAAGCTTCTCGTCAAAAAAGTTTCAAAGTCATTCTCGATAAATCTCGGTCAAAGCGAGCATCGAGTGCGGCAGTCTTTGCATTACACACTAGGAGTACTATTATCTCTTCTGTGACACCAGTTAAAAGTTAAAATTATCATCAGCAACCTACTAAAAGTACTGAAAGGCCCACTCAGGAGTCGTCTAGAAATAGCGGACTGTATACTTAGATACTCAAAGAGATTGCTGTGTCTAGTGGCGGGCGTTATCTAGGTGACATGGTAAGCCAAGACAGAGTGGTGTGCCGCCCGCCGTGGCTACGGAATTGCCAGTGACAGAGGAATCTTATACACGCCGTGGTCATAAGATTTACATGATTTGGCCAACGATGGTTGTTAAGAACTTTCGTTGAACGAAGACATTTTTAAGGAAGAAACAATGCAGCAGCTTGGATAAAGACTTTAGGGGCGAGCAGCATAGTCCCTAAATAGACTTCATGTTAGTTCGACATGTATATGCCAAAAAACACCACTTAAACCTGAATTATAAAGATTTTTTTATATTCAGGTTTAAAAAAGTGGGCACAGTTGTGCCCCGTATAAACTTGAACTTGTATATGTCGGTGGCCGATCGTAGAATCGGGCACATCATGATGTGCCGTCATGTGCCCCGCCATTTCATGATATGCCCAAGCAATTACTGGGCACATCATGATGTGGCGGGATTTAACGAAAACATGTCTTTTTAAAAGCATTTTTACTCAGCACTACGTGATGATTTTTGTGTAATACATGTCAAACGAACACGAAGACTATTCGGGGGCTTCGCTGCGCTCGCCCCCTTTAGTCTTCAACCGATTATCTACCGCAGTGTTTGCCTTAAGAGATTTTATCGTTTCATGATATTTCACGTTTGGGCACATCATGATGTGCCCAATTCTACGATCGGCCGCCGACATATATAAATGGGCATGGCGCTCTGTTGTTGTTGTTATTATGTTTTCAGGAAATTCAACTCTTTTCTGTCCATTTCATGAAATTCGATTACTTTATTTCTGTAGAACCTTAACATAAGGATTAACCGGTTCTTCAAACGCGCCCGTTCCCTGGCCCCTGATAATGCATCGTCAGCGAAAGATGGCTTCCGCAGAGACACCATTTTAGCGCTGCGCTGAAAACTGAAAGCATTTCGTGTCACTGAGTCGGATATGCCATGCGGCTTCAATTAACAACCTCCGAGGCGCTGCAGCTGTGGGTCTGCTTGCCATGCGAGAGGTCCCGGGTTTGATCACCAGCTGGGGATAATAACCGGCCAAGTGCGAGTCGGACTCGCGCACGAAGGGTTCCGTACTATTATCTATAAAAAACTCAAAAAAAACACGTTAGTTGTATGGGAGCCTACGCTTTCAAATTCTAATAGGCGAGAATTGACCCCCAGGTAGCTCGCATCATCGAGGCCCTATTCTACTAATAACAAATGTCCAATCAAATCTAAATTATAATTATCTATCTCATAAGTTTTCAGTTACCCGTACATATACATTTCCGCCGTGTACTTGTATGTTTATGACACTTGAATTGGCCATATGTTCAAACTGTGAACCTCAATAGTCGTTACCAAGGTCCATATCAATAAACCGATGATATACTTCAGTCTATAATTTCCGTAGTTTGCTACCGGTTAAAGAATTTGCCATAAACCATACAATACCCTGTTAAAAACTACCTACAAACACGCTGGGACTTAATCTTGCTGGCACAATGATAGTTCAGTGACAATGACTCGAAGACGTCGACACTCAACTTTTATATCGTATATCGAATGCGTGAGAATCATGCACCTGCGGTGTGCCTGCGGGTCGATTCTCGCGCCTTCGATATACGGATATCGAGACCAATATTGACAGACTCCCATAAGAAATCACTGGGTGTGTCCTTAACGGAGTCAGGGGGTAATTATCTGATTGTTGCCACGTGGATTTTCTAGCATTTCCTGCCAAGGTATACATAGTAAGTAGTCAATTTGATCAAATACCTAAATTACACTTCGGAATATGAAGGTAACACAACATCCTTGCTCCTGAGATTCCTGAGTACGGCCCATCGAAGCCCGTGAATGCCCATTAATATCTATTGCCGTTGCCGCTCGCTGCCACCTTATCTGATAAATCCGCGTTTGTGGTTAAATGCACATCCGCAATTCGACGGATTACAGCGGAGACCGCAACGCCATTTTGGTCAGCACTAGTCACGTAACAGGTATAATATCGATTTATTGCATTACGCGGCTTTATTACTGGAAATTTATTTTTCCCTGGCTATACTAACAGCCCCTACTGACGTGCCTGCTGCAGGGGCATCCTGAGAAAAAAGTGGGGATGACCTTGAATTGATTCATTGATTGTGAAGTGTGTAGGCAAGCAGGGGCATTTTTATGGCTCGCCTTGCAGCAGGGGCAGCGATTCCTTCCTTGCAGGCGTGTGTGTAGAGCAGCTCCGATATTGCTCCGACCGCCCCCCTTCCTAGATCGCCGCAGGAGCAGGCATGCCAGTAGCCAGCTTTACTTAGTTTATTATTAAGGAAGCGTCCGTGCCGAGTCTGACCGAGACGGGTTCAGGATGGGTGTCCGTTGCTATGCGGTATTTGTTTCGGTAGGTCCCGGCTACTATCGCTATGTGGGTAGTCGAAGCTATGTCAGAGGCACTATAGGCACAGAAGGGATAATAGTACACCGTACAGAAGGGCCACTCCCTTCCCCGCGCTGATTCAGATACCGCACCCCACCCCTGGCGTCAAAGGATTGGTTAAAGGATCAATAGACAGGGCCGAACGCCTGGCGAGTGACGACGCGTATACTTTTAATATCGCTGCATTTGCCGCGCCACCAGCCCTAGAAAAGTTTACGCACACATTTGCACGTATACAAACATTATTTGGTTATGTAGTAGTAATAGGTGATTATTTTACGAGCGTTCTATGGAGTGTCCGAGGTGTGCTGTAGGGCAGCTTGAGAACAATTGGCAACCACCCCGACAACATCAACCTGCACTGAGTGGTGGAGTATTCTCTCAGAACAATCTGTCCTATCTTGCCTAGGTTTGCTGGAAGAAATCTCTTTTTAGAGATAAGCTCGCCTTTGCCTATTTACCTTTGTTTTAAGACTATGTATCACATTGTTTTCCGTGCAATAAAGAAATTATGAAATTATTATGAGTATAGCTCATTCTTAGCCCTTCCTTCCTTGTCCGGATAACTTGTAAAGGCTTGTGCTCCTCGGGGGTCATTATAAAGATCTTAGACACGAGCAGATGCCTAAAAACGTGTCAACAGCAGACTCGATGGTCCTTCGAAGATCCTAAACTGATCTGTGAGACTGTCTTTGAAGAATTGTTTGCAGGAGCCGCTTGACAAAAATTTCGCGTGTCAAAATATCTTGTGGCTTGGCTGAACGTCGTCGGGCCAAAGTTGTGGGTAACAAAGCCAATTATGGAGTATAGAAATGGAAATGGTTGTCATGCGATGGTATAAGGCCGCTGTAAGGCTGGATCCTAGTCAAAGTAGGTGGCAGCATTGAACATAAATTGTAATTTTGATTTAAACACACGCATCATGCATGTTACATTAGTAGCATGGAGTCCACTAGTCCCGCCTTGATTATACATTATGCACCCCAACATGTCCACAAATTACACAACCAATTGGGTTGATTAGGGGTTGTGTCTAAGAGGGGAGAGGAATTACGAGACACGTGTATTTTTAAGGGTCGATCACTGACAATCACTGTGCTCTCGTCACTCTTTCGAAATCATCTTGCTACGCTACCTCATCCTTTTTATTTGCACGTGAGTATTAAATTAATTATCCTCTGACATAAAAATAGAAAGCGCATATTATGTATATATCTAACAATCGAATGACTTTTAAATGCCATTCCTACCTAGGTTACCACCTAATTCATTGCTCGCGATTCATCTACGGCCCTCGCATTAAATCCGTCCTTTATTCACTAGTTGCATAATGTACTATTGTTAAACTCACGGTGCAATCTGTCTCGCGAACTTGCATCGTGAGTAGGCAGGTTGCAGGTTGCATGCAATCGATTACACGAGATTGCATAGTGAGTAGGTAGGTTGCAGGTTGCATGCAACAAGTTGCAGCGACAAGTTGCAAGACAGATTGCACCGTGAGTAGAGCCCTTAATAGCGGGTATTATTTTTTAAACCCTCCCCACTTAAAATGCTCATGGGTATATACGTTCCCTTACCGCGAATTTCGCAGAAATGTGAAACATTATGAGGATAAAACACAAAATACACACTTTCACTCAAAGCATTGGTTACACAAAGACTCCTCAACTCAATAGCATAATAACACCGCCACAGTCTCGTCATAGTATAAATAACGTTCCTTTTTCAAACGCTACCAGCCAGGAAAAGGCGCGCTCCCTCCTAACTCAAATATTTTTAGAGTCCATTTTTCAACGGAAGACGTACCTTAATTCAGCTTAAAAGTATTGCCGCATTTTAGAAATGTCACTGTTTAGGAACTTTTTATTAATATTTATTACATCAGGTTCATACCTGATGTAATAAATATGAACTGTGACTACCATTTGAAAACAGTTCGCTTAATCAAAATTCTCAAGATCAAGACAAAATGTAAAAGAACCTGACCCTTCTTTTACATTTGTCAAAATATTTACTACTTTTTCAAGTGGGGTCATGAATATTGAACTGAAATAATAATTAGTTTGAGAAACATAATCGTAATTTGGCAGTACTACGTCATCGTCACCTGCAGTCATCTCGTTTAGGTACTGTACTTAGTCACTAATGAGCAACTTGACTCGCTCAAGTCGCTCTAGAGCGGGGTCGGATTAACCCGCTACCATGGACTTATTATTATACCTGGACTGCGCACTGGCAGATAAAAAGTGAGCCGAGTGAGAGATGTTCAACTCTTTGTCTCTTTCAACTAGAGGGTGACCATAATACTTTTTTACGTCCACCAAATTACCTACTTACTTACTTACTTACTTAAGATAGAGTATATGTGGTACCTATACAGATTTGATGATCAGGGCTCGGACTTTTCATCGGCCAAAAAGGAAAGGGACAAAGTCTTTCGAACTAATTCTTTCGGCTCGTTTTGCTCTGCACACATTGGGAGCCTAGATTCAATCTTAGGATGAAGAGATAAGGTCTATCTAACTTGCATGTATTTTCCCTAGTACGCAGTCCAGGTAAAGTTAAGTCCACGTCCGCCACTGGTGACGCCAATTAATTTTACTTATGTAAACGCTGACCCCGGTCCGTGAGACCAAAACACAAAACTTGCGCCCGCAAAACCGAACCGTCATCATCGTAAACCGTCGCGTTATGGTGGGGGACGGTGGGGGGAGGGTGAAATGTGAGGCAGCTACTCGAAATCACAACACAAGTCGATGACTCGTTAGAAAATTATTTGACTTTTTCGGACCACCCGGTCTGTCACCAGTGGCGGGTTAATGGATGCACAGATGACATCATACTTGTATGAATATTTATTTTATGAGAATCCTTATTACACCAATTACGATGGAACAATCTAGTATGTTTGGAACCCTTGGTGCGCGAGTCCTACTCGCATATGACCGTTTATGTTTTCAAATCCAACATTATCTAATTGGGACACAGTTCAGTTAACTCTCCAGAGAAATAAACTGAAATAACAAGCAATAACTTCGTTTCGCTGAACGTTAGTGCAGCGCCCCGGTACCAGGGACACAGGAAATGAACGGAGGAGGTGAGCGGAACTACCGACTGAGCGAAATGGCGGGAAGACGCGACGAAACAGTCACTGAAAGGAAATGACGGAAGGAGGATGGAGAGAAGAAAAGTAAAATGGCGGTAGGTCTATAGCCTATGCTGCAATCCGTAGCCGGTAACTATTGGTGTCCCTCTCGTACTCACATGTTAAAGAAAGACACCAATAGTTGCCGGCCACATGGTGCCCCTAAACGGGCCATATTTTCACTGCAATAATATGTGGCCGGCAAATATTGGTGTCTATCTCTAACATGTAAGTAAGAGATGGACACCAATAGTTGCCGGCTACAATTATTGCAGAAAATCCTGGCCCGTTAGTGCAGAATAATGCAATGGGTCTAATATCCATTACATAAGCACGATGGACAGGCCAAGCAAGCAACACTCAATATCTACTCACTCACTCACTTTAGTCTCTGTAAAAAAAAAACATTTATAGGAATCCTAAGAAATCATATTTGGTCTGACTGAATTAACTAATAGAATATACAAACCAACGATAACTTTTTGAGTTAAATTTTCAGTTAAATAGAAGTACTGACTAACGTTGCTAGGTGCACTTAATTAGGCCTTTTATGCATAAATATGTAACTACACTACGCAAAGTTCCCAAAGTCACACACATTGTAGCTTGTAAGTATACGAATGCCTCAGATACTTTGGTTTTACTAATAAACTAATCAATTCCTGATTAATCAACAGACACGCAAATGTCGTGATTGTAACTCTTACCTATGTATAGCACCATTTTTGCCTCTACAACACATGAAATAAGAACCAATCATGGCGATAAATAAACTAGCACAAAAACGAAAAATTTGCTACGAACATTGTATACAATTGAACAATGATAGCATGAAATACCTATCTCAATATTTTCGAGTATCACAATTGAACTATCAAATAATAACAAGCGTATTGAGGGTGTGAAGTTTCATGATAATTATAACAGTATCAGGAACAGCGACAATAGGTAACTGTTAAAACTTGTTATAGAACTCTCTCACGGCAGTTAAACTGACAATTTAGGTAACGTGTGAGTAGCAATAATAAACACAGAACAGAGCCAAACAAGTCACAAACAACGGAAACACAAGAATCTATTCTAATTATACGAATGTTATATCACATAATAAAAGCTAAGCTTATGCGGTCTTGAAAGCTCTATGTGACAGAGCTTTCATCTGTCATTTTGAAAACAATGATTTATCTGTTCAATAGGGCGTATCGTGAGTAATCGTGACTATTTGGAACAGGGCCTTACTACTATTAAACTTTGGGGAAATACTACGAAAGAATAAAAGTATCCAAAGGCAGTACCTACCTATTGAGTAACTGGCTAAAAGTGGGCTCTATTGTGCCTCTTCCACCACGTATGGGAAAAGGTGTGACGCTATGTTATGTTTTGTTGACGCGTCACTGAATATTGAACCACCTGAATAAACAAGACAAATGATTCAATCCCATTTTTATTAAAAGTAAACCTACAAAAAATATTCCGAGGAAAGGCTCTTCTTTATTTTGCCGCTCAGTTTACAAAAGGACAATTTGGACGCGTCAACGCGACATAATGGCGATAATTTATCTTCAAAATTATATGTTGCTCCAATCCATCCAAACTCCAAACAAAAGTAAAATCTTGTACAAGACTTACGCACACCAAGCCAAACACTCAATTCATTCATCATCTCATCATCATCCATATACACCCTCACACACACACACACACACACACCTACACACACCCTCATACACACACAACACACACGCACTCACACAAAAACACAATCATTTTTCTAAGAATGTTTTTCTTTTCTTCTCGTTCTCTTATTATTATTATTTTTTGTCTATTTTAAACTTTAATTTAAGTTATGTTAGTATAAACTAGCACCATTTTTGTTAGTCAGTCACGGACGTGAGGGAGCGGGATCTTCTGATACAGGTATTATTACTTAATAGAAGGCCCCAGACGAAACTTATATGTATCATTTGGTCATTGAATAAACATTTTTTTTTTTTTATTCCACACGTGGCCAAAGAAAGGTTTTCCATTGCCAAGCGTTGGATCAGGTATAGTATTATTTCAAACGACTTTTCCTTTGACGACCAACGACTTTGTTATAAGAATATACTGAGAACAGTATTAAGTATATAAGTATATTTAAATAATCAGGTAGGTATAGCCAAGGATATAGCTAACTTGTTCCAGTTTAAGGTCATAGGTATGTAAGAAACTCATCTAGTATTTCTTATTGGTACTTATTTGCTAGGTCTCTGTCTCGTATAACGAAGTATTGAATAACTTGCCAAAATTGGACAGAACGGTGCCTCTGCCACCCCGTATGCGTAAAAGCGTGACGCTAAGTAATGTTGTAGTTACTCACCAAACTTTTCTATAAGTGAAGGTATCTCGAGAAAAGTATGATTGAAACTTCTCGTAAGTCCCGAAACTTAGCAAAACCTTACACGTGATCGTGTACACTTTCTCTCACGTACTTTAGGCATTATTTATGCAATGGAGGCTCTCACTATACATAATATGACATTTAGGAGACCAGGGCCCAAATTCTACTATTCACAAGCCTACAACAAGCCTGGCACAAACTTCAACACGGTCGAGGTATTTGGTGTTCTACTAAAACCGGATTCAAATTCACAAGCGCCAGGGTGAAGCCAGCATATGGGCCTATTAGACTACGCTGTCGGCAGGGCCCTGTCGGACTCACTATCACTATCTCTTTCTAGTCGTTCTATCATTCATGAGTGAGAAGTCTATACAAATCGTGCCCTGCCTACAGCGTAATGTAATAAGCTCTGTACTTCGTATTCTACTGTCCAAAACGTACTTACGCTGGCGCTTGTGAATTGGATTCCGGTTTAGTAGAATACCAAATACCTCGTATTGAAGTTTGTGCCAGGCTTGTCGTATGCTTGTGAACAGTAGAATTTGGGCCCAGAATTGGATATGGCTGGGCAAGAAGGCCTAAACTACCGATATGAGAAACCGTAGACTTTATGGGTCGCTTTAAAACTGTATGCTTCTAAAATCTCGGCAACGACGACGACGACGTTTCGGATTCCGGATACAGGAAAATTTGGTTTTAGTTGAAAAAAGACTGCATAAAGGTACAACAACGACACAACGTTACATAATATTTACATATAGGCAAATACATTGCATCAGGCTCCACACTAGGATACCCTGTGTCGTGGGAACCAGAAAAAGTATGCCAATTTTCTAATTGTGGAGAAGCAGTGCTTTGCCCACGCTGAGTCTTATCCAATGGTCCTTTAGACGTTATAGAGAGCTCGCCCATCGCCGCAGGTACTTTATAGAGAGCTCGTCCATCGCCGCAGGTACTTTATAGAGAGCTCGTCCATCGCCGCAGGTACGCTATAGAGAGCTCGTCCATCGCCGCAGGTACTTTATAGAGAGCTCGTCCATCGCCGCAGGTACTTTATAGAGAGCTCGTCCATCGCCGCAGGTACATTATAGAGAGCTCGTCCATCGCCGCAGGTACGCTATAGAGAGCTCGTCCATCGCCGCAGGTACTTTATAGAGAGCTCGTCCATCGCCGCAGGTACGCTATAGAGAGCTCGTCCATCGCCGCAGGTACTTTATAGAGAGCTCGTCCATCGCCGCAGGTACTTTATAGAAAGCTCGTCCATCGCCGCAGGTACTTTGACTCGTGAAATAAAGCTACAAAGCCGACTGGCATTTGTTTACGAAATTGATTGAGCTTGTCGAAATGACGCGCCCCACTACCGCATTTATAAGCCCCGCGGAATGCAGGAATGCGCAAAAAATCAAAGATAGGAAAAATAGGAATAAGAGCTATGTTTTATCAAAATCTATCAAATGTATGGAACCGTGAGGGTCATTATTATTCTGCAGACACACAAGCATTTCGCAAAATGAAGGAGTGGGGCGCGTCATTTCAGGTTGAAAATGAAAAAACTCTACTTTAAATTACTACGCCCGACATCCACCAGGCATCTGTCCATCTTGTATCTTTTGAATGATGTAGGTTGTTCCAGTTCGTTTCTCTGGTAGACATGTTTATTTATAGAATTGACGACCTCTGTGGCAGGCGCAGCGGTTACACGTCTACCATGCGAGAGGTCCCGGTTTCGAATCCCGGCTGGGGGGAAAAAGCCCCAGGTCTTGGATTTTTACATGTTTGTGTTGTCGCTGTTTCTGGTTTCCACGACACAGGGTATCCTAGTGTGGGGCCAGAAGCAATGTATGTGCCTGTATGTAAATGTAATGTAATTATCCTACAAACGGAGCTCCAGTTTCACAGTCTGAAAATAACTCTGACAGTTGGATCTGTTTACGTGAAATCAGGAATTTACATAGAGAAATCTGTAAAAAGAGCTCTAAATGCCGTTACACAACGATTCGCGACTTAGATTAGTAAGCATATTTGAAATTTCAAATCACACGTAAAATAATACCAGTACATCATTAATGTGGTGAACGAGAATGAGTTTATATGAAGATTAAGACAATTTAATTCCGGCCTACCTAATGAAGATATAGTGTAGATATAGATATAGTGCAAGTTATGCTTTCTACATAATCCCAAAAAAAAAACGTATAATCATCAATACCATCAGTTTCTTTCTGCTAACTACTGGACATGTGCCTTCATTTCATATTAATTTTATTTGTAAACACGTAAGTACATAGTGGTTTGGTTCTCCTTTGCAGCCTATGAACGTTATTGATGTCCCGAATATGTATCTATGTGTGATTCAGTTCGTAATGGACATAATTCAAATGATATTGAGACCCGCTTATAAGACCCATTTAATGTTCTATGTGACCGTTCATCTTGAGACGTATTCACCACACACTCAATTATAAAGACATCCGTATAAAAAGGCAATCCCATAAAAGTCGGCGCCGACTCAATAATCGAGGTAATTGAATCACGAATAGCATTTTTTTTCTTATCATCCTCGTCTCGATGAAAATAGAATTGAGGTCGTTTACCTCGGTGGAGGAGTGTAATACGGGGCTCTATCTGATTCTGCCAGAAAGATGACTGCTCAGCTCAGTGGCAGTGACTTTACCCTCTCGCTCCGACGTCTATTTTGTTCTCCATTGTAAGTTTGTTCGGCTGTAAGTCTGTCCTTATGACCGATTAATGCTATCCAATCCAATAATTAAATGACAGTGTGTTTCTTTGTTTTGTTCGAAGGTAACGAGACGTGCTAATACAGGACCACAGTTTGTGGCAGGCACTATCTTAGACTAGAAGTAGTTCAGTAGAAGTAATAGTTCTATTAGTAGTAGTTCTAGTAGAAGTTCAGTTTGTAGAAGTTCAGTAGAACTAGTAGTTCTAGTAGTAGTAGTTCTAGTAGAAGTTCAGTAGAAGTTTCTAAGATTATGTCCAAAACCGTTATTGCAACCATAACTTCGTTACCAGAGGCCTGTTTCTGTTTTAATTGAATGCATAATTTCTTAATTGCATACATCGTATCGTATTAATTCGTATTGTATTGTTATTTTTCTCCTGTGGTAGATGCGATCGAGGTGTCTGAAAAGGAATAACATGTAGGTTCTAATTTTTTGCCTGCACTCCGTAAAATTCTTATCATTGATGTGTTCAAAATGTGTGATTTAATCAGTTTACACTACCTAAGCTCTTTGGTAGATCACTTAAAGAGCTTCCAAAATTTGCTAAGATTGAATATATCAACCAGTCTAAATTACACGTGCCCTGAAGGCTCAAGATCGTTAGCACAAGTATTTTTAACAAAAAATCCAAAAGAGCCTTAATTGAAAACAAAAATGGTAAGTCACGATTTAGGGCGCGATGAGCGGGACTCCCAAAGATTTACTTTAATCTTCAAGGAAAATAAACTGTCGAGTTTTAAATTATTCAAACGGTTCCCGTATTTACACAACTATTTGAATGCTGTATTAAAGTATAGCTGATTGTATGACCGGACTGCCTATCAACTGAAAGTCGAATTAAACATGGACCTATTTTTTATGTTAGATTTCGCACTGCTAAGCGCGTTTCCAACTCTTCTAAGATGAACGCCTACTGTGGGATGATTTTAGAAATTCGACTCCTAAAGATTGTATTTAAGGGAATGTTTCATACATTACTTTTAAAACACGTAATTTAAATTACGGCTATAGCATGTTTTGCAGTGCCTTGGATGCTTGGAATTACATTCACGTTACAAAGCTTAAAAATAACAACGCATCACGCGTTTGAGGCTTTTAACTTTTTTTATGTTATTACGATGTAAACTATAATAGAAAACGAAAAAAAAAACATGATTCCTTATTAATCTTATTATGCCAACCTTTACCTAGTTATTCAATAGTCCACTTTACGTGACAGGGGGCTCCACTTCGCCGCATACGTTACGAACACGGAACACAAATAATTGAAACAAAAAGTAAACTTTAGAAAAAACCGACTTCCACAAACCCTATTTGATTAGATTGAGTTTAATACTAACTGTAACCCCTTATCCCCCCCTCCCTTGGGGAATTAATTTTGTCAAATGCTATATCAGTGCTACCCCACGCGACTAAGGAACCCCTGTACAAAGTTTCATGGCTCTAGGTCCACCGGTTTAGGCTATGCGTTGCCTGCCCGTCAGCCACGCATTGTATTTGTACCTAGTATTGAGCAGATCTGGTGGCCATATGTGGTCTTCATCAGCAGTTCCGCATCACAATATTATGCTTACCATGTGCATTTGCACGAGTTATTATGAAAAACACAAAAATCACTATAGGTCTGCTTATAATATTTGAAGAGTTCTCTCGATTTCTCCAGGATCCCATCATCAGATCCTGACCTGGTGTCAATGGGACCACCCTTGAGGTATTACCTATACGCCGAAAAAAGATTTGTTCAAATCGGTTCATAATTGGCGGAGCAATCGCGTAACAAACATAGAAAAAAAAAAAAAAAAAAAAAAAAAAAAACCATACGGGTCGAATTGAGAACCTCCTCCTTTTTTTGAAGTCGGTTGAAAACAGTGGAACTGTCAAGTAGGCGTGGCGAGTGTGCCATCATTAAGCGTCGTTGACCATAAATTGCCGTAGTCCGTCACAGTGATTCGCGTGCGTGACAGTTGTGCAAATCTCAAAATCGAGCAATAGAAAAAAGCGGTAGAGATGCCTAATTGCTCCATTTTGGAATGAAAAACGCATGGTGGCATTTTGTACCATCGGTAAGCTATAATTAATATAATTTTAATAAATTTCTCATTTTTCTTTCTACGCGCGCTCAACGCTGTCATCTTGGGTCGAGTGGCTAAACTTCTTCCACTACTCGACGCTCAGATGACAGAAAGTAGTACTTGAATATTTTAGTTTTATATCCGAACGTCGTATATAACAAACATATTCAATGTAAAGTGAACAGTATCACTCAGATATAAGGCTTAAAATACATTAACCGGCAGTGGTTTATAAACTCATTTTTAGTGAAATGCTACGGCCAATCATGTTCAAGATTCCTTTGTAGTTTACGATTTGAAAGTGTGAGTGTTGGTGACATTGGTTCTGAACTTCTGATAGTAATCGAGGCATATGCGGCTTCCACTGTTTTTTTTTGTTGTGTTCCGTGGTTACAAACACGGAATGTTCCGTGGTTACAAAGGTTTTCCCAAAATTCAAACATGGCCGACGTCGCAGACACCAACCAACAGTGACCAAGACACAGACGACGACGAATCAAAGTCAGTTCTTGCGTCTCGGCTCGTCTCAGTACGTAGTACTATTATCTCTTCTGTGGTCTCGGTTAAAAATAAAGTATTTGCACAAGTTGTTATCCCATTCCCTCGGGAACCGGCCCAACCACTGTATTAAATGTTTTACTCTTTACTGCTCGCAATTTAGCTTAGGGTCCATTCACACAACCATATTTCCGATCAGCAGAGAGATAGATAGAAGGGAAAGATACTTTTAATCTGAAAATGGATTTGAGTGGCAATTTTATAAAGAGACATCACAAGTCTCTCAGAAGCGTATCGCAAGTTTGCCAACGTCAGACAATGGCGTTAGGGTATTCCGGATATGATCGAAGTATTCCGGAAAAATCTCGATGATGTCTAAGGGACGCTGGCCTTACGCTCGCATATCAGAAACATCGCTTGATTCCGAAAAATATCGTGTATTTATTAGGATTAGTCCATCGCCAAAAGGCATCTCTTTCCTTCCCCCAATGCTTCTCGTATGCTCTTAGATCTCTCTCTACATTTCCTTGCTGACTGATTGACGCTTAACTTGCGACTTAACAATCATAAATAACAATCTATGGCCGTCGTCGCCTCAGGCTTAGTTTCTGGAATTTCAAATGGTCGTGGTATTAGGCTTTGTTCTTGGCAAAGTAAAATAAAAGCCTATTAATGTCCTAACTGAGGAGCACAGGCCTTTACCCTGTTACAAGTAAGATTGATCCATGCTCTACGCTGCGGCTCAATTTTGTTAGTATTACCCTGGTAGAAATCTCACTTTAGAGATAAGCTCGCCTTTGCGTATAATATTTCTTGTAAATGTATTTTTTTATGTTTATCTGCAATAAAGAATATGAATATGAATGTCCACGCGTTCTTGATATAAAGGTTGTGTGACACACGGACAGACGGACGGACGGACAACAAAGTGATCCTATAAGGGGGCCTTTTTTTAAGCACCGGAACCCTAACAAATAAGAAGTAATAGTTTTGACTGTAAAAAAATATCTACAAAGTTCATCAGCCCAATTTTTATTTGACCTGAAAACTCTGCAATGCAGCTCAACATGCTGAACAAACTTACTACTACGACAAATTGTGCCCTCAATTCTTCGATGCACTTTCCAAAATAATGTTAGAATCGTCTAAATGGTTCCATTTTGATCAAGAATTTTCGCACTATAAATTAATTATAAAGATTGATTTATAATAATAATGAACGTTAATCTCACTCATACTGGTAGCTGAAACTTTACTAAACGAATATTGTGGGTTGTTCCTGTACATCTCCTGAATCACCCTGTATAATCATAATCAATCAAGAGTATAAAGACGTATAATAAGTAGGTAGGTTGCGACTCACCGTCAATTAGTATTGACAACTCATAAATGTTACGAATCTTGTACGAGTAATTTGAACATGAAGTGGAAGTTTGACTAGAGGATTTATTACGATATCTATGCAATTTAAAATCTCCAGGGAAAAGGCATGAGTATGATATATGGAGCACCTTCAAGTATTTCAAGTATTTCACCAGCAAAGAGAAGAAACGAGGGAACTGAAATTGAATAATCCTTTTAGGTCGTTGAAAGCTTTCGTACCGGATATTATTTCAGCGAATGAGAAATACGAGTGTGTAAACGTGAATTTTAATGGAGCAGGGTATGTTCAGAGTATGGATCGACTATCTATGGAGCAGCCAGAACTTAAGAAAACCGAAGAGTAAGTGGAATTTGTAATAATTGCTGATAAATTAAGCACCAACAATACTGAAAAATACCACAACATATTTTAGTGCGAGGCAATATCCCAGAATATACTTTATTAATTACATGACGTATGAGACGTATCCCAGATTTGTCTTAAAGTATACTTATACCTCGACAAAGAATTCCGATGTCAAAGTCAAAGTAAATCGAAGTTATTTATTTTCTGTAGATTTTTACAGACTATTTATATTTTTACTGGAAGATATCGGATGAATTGTTTGTATCCAAGAATTGTGTAATCCTGCAGCACTGATAAGTAATACACTGTATTCCTAACACTACTTACAGTAGGAATACACTGTAACAGTTATAAATGCAATTATAATTTAGACTTTTTTTGTATTTTGTTTTGACCTCATCATTTGTGAGGTCACAGATGCGTGGGTCAATGACGTTGCTAGGCATCATTTATGATAAACAATTGCAAATTAACCTGTTCTTTCTAACACATTATCATAAACAAGTTAGAGGCAATGAAATTGAAACATTTATGTCAAAGAACGCTCTTCATTATCAAAGACATTCGAAAAATTATGTTGTATATTTTTGCTAAAACATAAAAAAATAACACTTAACAGAAATGTTAAGGATAAGGATAGCAATCACAAATTTATGTAATAATATACCTACAATTAAAAAAAACAATAATAAACAGCTTACCCAAACTATGCAGTCAGCAAAAAAACTCAGATCCCCTCCAATTTTACATCGGCATTTCAAAACAATTATCAAAACACTTTTTAAAATTTTCAAATATCGAATAGCGTTCTTCTAAAAACACGTCTGCGGCAGTTCCGATTCAAGCTCGCGCGCGGCCGTTCGGATGTAGAATCTACAAAACACTGAGAGAGGCTTTGGAGGAAGGCTGTGAGGCTGCGTGCTATCACCTCACTCCCTAGAGAGGGACCGATGTATCACTCGCGAAGCTGTGTTAGGAACTTCTGGGCTTCGGTTTCCATCCTTCATTACATTTTCATAACGTGTCTGGGATTTCGGATGGCCAGTGTTAGGAAGATAAAGTGTTTTATGTTTTGTTATTTTGTAATTTGTATAGCGTTGGACGTGTTGTGCTAGTCCTTGGCTTTTACGTTTTGGTTATTCTTGTCAAAATACTACAATTAACAAGAGAGAAATAAATCTCCTTGGAAAATGTGTCACACAAATGCCCTGTAGAATTGTAAAACAAAGTTAATGACTTTTTATGTTTAGGTTACTACCCATTTGATATAATGGTCGTTGGATAGATGGTGATGTTTATTCTAGGAATTTAGCTGAGAATCTAGACCAAGTTTTACATCAAAATACGAGACATAGCTATTCCAATAGTCCGTTTTCAAGAGAAATATCCCTAACAACGTCCTTATTGTACAACCGACCTCATATCCAGCTTTAATTTTATTTAACAACAACAACAACACAGCGTCACGCCTTTTTCCATACGGGGTGGCAGAGACACATTTTAATTAAAACACCATCGAAATATACTATATGTATACAAGTCTGTGTAAAACATATGTTATTTAAGTTTTAATATTAAGTTACTGTGCAATTAAATTAAATTTAAATTAAATTAAATCATTTTATTTCCAGACATAAAGTCCAATACAATACAAATTATAAGTAAAATAGAAAGTTAAATGTCAAATGATAAAATAATCTTAAAAAACCAAAATAAATGTCAACTTAATATAAAATAATGTCAATAGAATAAAAACTAATTATATTTATGAAACAATTCAATGATTTGACGATTAAAGATTAAATGGGAATAAATAAAATTTTGATTTGATATTAATAATAATAAATAAAGAATATAAAAGATATACATATATATAAAGATTTCTTAGACCACGAAGATACGGACGGTACATACGGAGCGTCTGTCTGGTATTTCAATATTCCCATGTAACAACATAGCTGCGGCGATGGGTTAGCCCCTTTGACGCTAAAGCCGAGTAGGTATTGAATAACTCAAGCTTGGACACAATGTGCCTCTGGGAAAAGGCGTGAGGCTGTGTTTGTCTGTATGTGAGTGTTTGATTACAAAGGCGTGAGGCTGTGTTTGTCTGTATGTGAGTGTTTGATTACAAACAGTCCTTTTCCCGTACTCAACGAAGGCATAATTTTGTATCTCTTTTAGCCAGTTAGTCCACTCAATTTCGGGTTACATTTACTCCGTTTTTAACCGACTTCCCAAAGGAGGAGGTTTACAATTCGTCCGGATGTTTTTTATGTATATGCCCCGATAGCGCCTAGACGGATGGACCGACTTGGAAAAATATTTTTTTGTTTGAAAGGGTTTAACTTCCCATTGGTCCCATTGACACCAGGTCAGGATCTGATGATGGGATCCTGGAGAAATCGAGGGAACTCTTCAAATATTATAGGCAGACCTATAGTGTTTTTTGTGTTTTTAGTAATAACTCGTGCATTTACTCACGGTAAGCATATTATTGTGATGCGGAACTGCTGATGAAGACCACATATGGCCACCAGAACTGCTCAATACTAGGTACTAATACTATGCGTGGCTCACGGGCAGGCAACGCATAGCCTAAACCGGTGGACCTAGAGCCATGTAACTTTGTACAGATGTTCCTTAGTATCGTGGGGTAGCACTGAGATGAGATTTGACAAAATTAATTCCTCAAGGGGGGGAGGGGATAAGGGGTTACAGTTTGTATTAAACTCAATGCTGATCAAATAGGGTTTGTGGAAGTCGGTTTTTTCTAAAGTTTACTTTTTGTTTCAATTTTCTATTTTTGTGTTTGATGTGTTTCCGAGCGTACAAGGCGAGTGTAAGCCGCAGTGATGTTGCATACAACACTACTCCAGTGGGACTCTGCTGTTCCCATGCAAATGTACAGTGCGGCGACGACGATTCTGCATCTGCAGAGAGTGTGTGAGTGAAAGCTTTTGAAAGGCATCTGTGCTGATTCTGATGTGAAGAACTTCATCTAAATTTCCTACTGTGTTAGTAGAGTTCACACCTCGCACGGCATTGGCACATACTTACATATACTATATGGTTACCTAACCGAGACTCCCTGGTTCCTGTTTTAGCCATGATTCGAAAGTTACCCTGCTTGACACGAAAACAAATCAGCTAAATAGACTTAGGGTTAGTTTTCGGAAGCGTCCGTGGCCCAGCGGAATTCCCACATCGGAAACGATCGTGCGGGTTAAGCAACATCTGGCTGAGACGGGTACTGGATGGGTGACCCGCGGCATTTGTTTTGGGCACTTCCGTGTTTCGGATGCCTCGTTAAGCTGCAGGTCCCGGCTTCTATGCTTCTTGGTGGTAGTCGTAAAGCTGTGTCAGAGGAGGCTATAGGGCAGCTTGATAGCCTCTGACAATCGTTTACCGAAAGGCAACCTGTTTCAATGACGTAGTCATAATGGTAACCCAATTTGGTCATTACAGTGAAATTCTATACAAAACGTGGTGCCTTTGAAAGTCGAACTGCTATTTTCATCGCATATTCTTTCAGGGACTAAACTCTTCGTACCGCGCAACAGCAGACGGCCGCATTCATGATGTATTCAGGCTGGGCCAAACATAATGGTGAAATGTACTTTCGTTGCACACACCGGCTGAATACGAGAATGGTCTACCTGTGCACTTGTTCAATAGGCTCGTTTAGCGCGCTGATTACCATTTTGTTGTTGGGGGAATGAATGAAATACTACCTTAGCTAGTGACTACAATCGTCAATATTCCCCATTAGTGACAGAATGACTGCTAAAGGATGCTGGCCAGGGGCATGACATGACTGATTTTGTATGGGAATCACTCGATATAGGTGTCGGTATCCGTACATCGAATGCGCGAGAATCATACCCCAGGGCCATGCATGACGATCTCCGGTCGACTCTGACAAAAACCACTGACTTTGTCATAGATGTTGGACCTGCTTGACACGACAGTCTAATAGACGAGACGAATAACTCCCAATCAAGCCTGTATTTCTCAATAAATGAGACATCTTGAGGGGGGTTGCGACGACGACGTTTTATTGTGCATACGCTTCGCTTCGCTCTGCTCGCTCCGGTTTGGATTCTTCTGATCTGAGTTTCAACCTAACCTTACCCAATTGAAACTTAATCGAGATATTCTGCAGATTACCTAGTGAATGTAAGAACTAAAACATTTTTTACCACTTTATAAGGGTCTCATCCAGGTAATTTGCGCGCTGGATATGCACTCTTACTGATTTACGCACTCTAACGGTCACATACGCATATCAGCTAAGACTACTGCCATTTACAGAAAACCAAATTAAAGCGATTGTCCAGCTGAAATGCCCAACGATAAAAGTTATTCCAGCAGATTGCCACACTTTCTGAATCCAGAAAAAATATATGTTATAAAATAGTCCCTTTCCTAAATATTTAGTGTTTGAAAAGATCATAATGGCATCAGGGAACTATATGAAAAAAAAATATATCCGTCCCGCTTGAGTGCTAGAGCTAGAGTGTCACAGACCAATACATACACATAGAGTCAAACGCTATAAACTTCGAACACCCCCCTTTTTCGTCGTCGCGGGTTAAAAATAACATAAAACAAAAGTGCAACGAGAGAAAAAAGAAAGAGTAGCCTCAGTAAAAAGTTTCCAAGAAAAAGGTATCATCACAAAAACTTGCATGCGAGTCACGCTCGCGGTGAAATATATGTAAATTGGAGCCGTGGTTCCTGCCAACCAGTACGAAAAGACGGTCAAGTGCAAGTAGGACTCGCCCCTTGAGGATTCCGTAATGTGGCGTGAATTAAAAAAAGTTGTGAAAGTGAAAATGGTCAAGGACTTCTGTGACAGACACGTTATCATATCACACGTGCGTGGTACGTAGTGTTTAGAAACATACGAGTAGTTTATACAATGATTGGAAAAACGTGTTTGCCTCTATCACCTATGACGATATTTATTTATTGAAATACGATTGTTGTTTAAAAATTGGAAGCTGTGGGTTTTTAATGGGCGCCTAATAAAAACATATAAAAGCGTGAGTGTTTATTATTTATTTATTCAGGGGTTACAAACAGGACAAGTTACATTACAAAAACAAACAGAAGACAAATACACATTCAATGTATCCCACTAATAGGATAAATGATGGACAAAAATTAGCTCCGAATGAGCAACAACTAAAGTACGTTTATGCGCTAAGAAGATACATAGTTACTAAAATAAAAATAAACAATTCACGAAATAAAAAGTTAAACCCACCAAAAGATTTGTGCGTTGTAAACAAGTAAATAAAACAAGGCTTTTACTGTTTGTTTTTAGCAAACGACAATCTTAGCCTTATTTCCTCGGAATTGATGAAATGAAATAAAATGCGAGTGCTTTCTCTAGACTAGACGATTCAATCATTTTCACGTTTTTCTCTAAATGTTGTTATTATTTATTATACGCGCCCGATTACACGGGGTCAATATAAACTACTACCATAACATTTTGTTAGATACTTACTGGTATATATTGACCTCGTGTAAAACAATTGGCAACACTGATACTAAAACTGAACAACTCTCCGTGTATAATCGACTATACTACAGTATACATAATATATACTGTGACTATACTTAGGCCCGAAGACATACAGACAGAACATGAGTTAGCACTATTCTCTGAATTCCTCTGACAACTATATTAGAGTTGTCAAAGTTATCTGAATAGTTCTAACTCTGTCGAGCCGTATTTTAAACTTTCAAAGCTCTAAACCTAGACATCCAGTAAAGTTATAATTTATTCAGGTTGACCAACGGTGACCCACTAATGTTTTCAACACTTTATTCTGGGAACACATTAATTCAACACTATTTGCGCAAAAGGGATTGATCAATTAGCAGTGATATAACTTGGTTAAATAATTAATTATTGTACTAGGCTGGGCGACTAATCTGAACATCATCAGCGTGTCTTGTACCTATGGAGTGTGAAAGAGAGGTCAATCCCAAATTCTAATTGTGTTATCGGATCAGGTAAAATAGAGTAGCAAATAGTAGTAGGTAGCATGCAGTAGTCAAATAAATATCATAATTATGTTCAAGATCGTTAGGAACCGAAACGACCCGTAGAGTTTTGGTAACTTCGACACATTCCGTGACTTTACTTCTCTTTATCTCAGAAATTTACCGAAACACGAAATAAAATCAGAATAGTTCACAAAGTTACAAACTTCAAAATAACCGACTTCGAGACCTACACTCAATCCTCTCTGCGGGCGTATGATGCGGATCATCACTCAATGATGATCCGTTAAAATTAAGAAGTTATTGGTGTCGTTCAATTATTGCGTAACAAAGGATATCAAAATAAGTCGGCTAATATTAGATTCATCACTGAGTTAGCGAATAAGCCCGCTGCTCGCGTTGCGAATGTCGTCAAAAACACGAAAATGAGCCTACAACATCTGTATTCTGGCTGTTAACAGCGGACTTAAGTCCATACATGTTATAGAACATGGACGAATATCGGTCCCTGTCAGCCCACAGTCACAGAAAGGAAACAATACGTTATTTAGTTTACCGTTAATACGTTAAGTTATGACAGATATTTTCAGATATTTTCATGTTGTAACCAAACTACTGGACCGATTCCTGATTTTCAAAAATGGGACCAAGCTTATAAGTAACCCTTTAAAACAAAAAAATAATTATTGAAATCGTTTCATTAACAGTACCAGCTTCGATGTAACACACATTAAAAATAATAATGATAAAAAAGCATACAACCGAATTGAGAACCCCCTCCTTTATGAAGTCGATTAAAAATACCGTATAACATATACACTTTTCCTTCAAGTTTAGTTACTTTAGCTCCTGTCCCCGACACCAGCCAACCAATAACCTAAACCGCAGCGTCAACGTCGGATTACGGGACTTCGAGCCAAGGCGAGGTAGTTCACAATTTCGATCAGTCACAGCTTTTTTCATACGGCACAAAACATTAAAAAGTATCGGTTGAGAGCACTATAATGCCGTGTCGACACAGACGATTCACTTTTACAGCCGCTTCAGGGACGTATCAAGTGATTTCTTAGGGGCAAATGGGGACTTTAATGGTAAGAGCACTTCGCTAAGAAATAAGATTATACTCCCGCATTTACGATTATAGCGTGCTTGGATACAAAATATTCTAGTCTAGCTACATACCTACATAGGTCTACTTAGATGGGAATAGGACAGTAGCTTCTCTTTATCTTCTTACGTCGCCTTAACCCTCTTCATTGTCGCGTTTATATCAGTAGACAAAAATTGATTGATGATGATTTTAGATTTACTTTAATCTAATTTAGTGTGTTCATAGATCTGCTCTCTATAGATACTAGAACTAGGTAGCCATATATAGAAGTAAATAAGCATTGTTAATGTTAACTCCGATGATTTCAAAATTAAAATAGCTATACTTAGATGGTGTAAGTAGGGAGCCTAGCCATATGCTCTTTTCTCAACTACAGCCCTGGACGCATCACACCGACGGAAACAATAATACGTATCGGTGGTACAAAAACGACCACTTTTCACAGTTCAATGATTTCCATCGTTCTTCAAAAGCACCGGTAACGGGTTCCGATCAGCTGATTGGCTTGTTTCAAAAAAGGAACAATAACTATTACTGGATCGGGAATTGGAAAATAACGGTCAATTGCACATTGCAGTACTTAGCAGTAGAACTCACAAAAAACTACTTCTAGGGCTGAAGCGGCGGCGTCGTCATCGTGGGAATAAGTTTGATAGGAAGTCTGAAGAGTTGTTTTTATTTGACTTTGCCTTAGTTTTGCTCTACATCTATAATGTTCCTATTAAACCGACTCCAATTACTATCTCTACCATACACTTCTTCTTCAATTTTTTTTAGAGTCAATCCAATTTTATTATTACGAATTATGACTGTGACAATATTATAGTATCTGTACTGTGACGAAGCTTTGCGTGGATATTGACATTTTCTGTTATTTTGTAATTCATTTAGTTTCAACGTAAATGTTGTTTTTTTTTCATTATCGTAATTAATCATATAAAACTGTGTTTTTGTAAATAAACTAACATACTCGTGATTATGACGAATCATAGTTAGATATAAATTAGGTACAGTATCAGTGCGCCTATCACTGTCTTCAAATAAGTCATGGTTTCGTTGTTTTTGCCGGGGCTGTTTGTGGCGGGGCTGTTTGAGCCGGGGCTGTTTGTGCCGGGGCTGTTTGTGTCGGGGCTGTTTATTTTTTATTTAGAATGTAAACATAAAAGCGCGGTGTCACGCCATTTTCCTTACAAGGTGCTGCCGGAGGCAGAATTGTAGAGCTTTTCCAAACTGAAATGACGCGCCCCACCTTACGCCAACTCATTTGCGAACAAAGAGTTTGCATCCTCCGTTTCGTTTGCAAATATTGTGATATTTATAAAGGCACTTACATCGTCAAACCATACCGTCATACGAAAATCGGAGCCGTAACGGGCCGTGTAGTTCCTAGCACTATTTTGTGCTTACGTGAGTTAGCGGAAAAATCTATTCTAGCACTATTTTGTGCTTCTGTGCGTTAGCGTGTGTTTACAGCTTTCAACGGTCTTTTGGCGCGCAGTGACAGGCGGAACGAACGCTTGATGATGACCAATGAGGAATGAAATGAAAGGTCGGTGTTGATGAGAAGTTCGTTGCGTTAAGTTGCCTAGAACTGTCGGCCCCCTGTAAATGTCATCAGCCAAAAGATGGTTGAAAGGCTATGTAAATGAGACAGTGGGGCACGTCATTTCAGTTTGGACAAGCTCTACCCACCCCAAAGACTATAATATCCAATTGACTGCGCCTGCGGGGGAATGCGGCTCGCCAAACGTTTTTTGTATTCAACGTAGCATCCATTATGTACGATGACGGGCCACCAGACAGTTTCGCAGCGACAGCTCTTTTACCTCGTCCCCCGCTGCCCGTAAATTGGTGAGTTGTGTTTCAAAGGAAAATGTATCGATGCGCTCTCCACTGGATAAGTGCTCCCTGACCCACCCACATATTATGATTTGTTAGGCTGAAAGGAGGATGCAAACTCTTTTTTGTTAGTATATTTTCATTTTAGCGAAATTTCGAAAGTCGATATTTTAACATTCCTAATATTTTACATTCTCGTTATTTCACATAGCGAATTTCTACGTAGCGTTCTTCAATGTTCGCTTTAATTTTTTTTTCGCTTAATTTATCGATAGCTGATTTTTTTATCGTATTACTGCTTGACAGGGAACTAGCTCAGCTTCGGAGATTGAGAATTTCCTCACGATGTTTTCCATCACCATTAGAACGTTTAAAGTGTATGTAAGATGAATTACTTAATTTTGTTACATGGTCAGCAACGGATACGATCCTGCATCTCCTATGTGAGAAGCGAGTGTAAAACCAACTAAACCACGGAGCTCTTTCATTAGGTTACTTACTTCTAGTTTTATAAATTTCATTCCACATATTCATCATAATGATGGGAAACGTACATTTACGTACGAACACAAAAAGCATGCGTGTGGTCTGTACTCATTAATTTCCAATTGCAATCAATCGACCATAGTTGGTAATTATCATACTGTAATGTAAACAGTATTCACAAGGGATTAGCGTAACCCGACAGCTTACATAATTAAATATGCATCGGATTTGACCTTTTTGTAATGAGTGTGATGATGAGACTGATGAGAGTCGGTCGGTCTACGCTACATAGAATATAGGCCTTACATACTAAAGTAAACTTTACAAACAAAAAGTAAACTTTAGAAAAAACCGACTTCCACAAACCCTATTTGATTAGATTGAGTTTAATACAAACTGTAACCCCTTATCCCCCCCCCCCCCTTGGGGAATTAATTTTGTCAAATCCCATATCAGTGCTACCCCACGCTACTAAGGAACCCCTGTACAAAGTTTCATGGCTCTAGGTCCACCGGTTTAGGCTATGCGTTGCCTGCCCGTCAGCCACGCATTGTATTTGTACCTAGTATTGAGCAGATCTGGTGGCCATATGTGGTCTTCATCAGCAGTTCCGCATCACCATATTATGCTTACCATGTGCATTTGCACAAGTTATTATGAAAAACACAAAAATCACTATAGGTCTGCCTATAATATTTGAAGAGTTCCCTCGATTTCTCCAGGATTCCATCATCAGATCCTGACCTGGTGTCAATGGGACCAGTGGGAAGGTAAACCCTTTCAAACAAAAAAATAATTTTTTAAATTGGTCCACCCGTTTAGGCGCTATCGGGGAACATACATAAAAAAAAAAAAAAAAAAAAAAAAAAACAAAACAAACATCCGGACGAATTGTAAACCTCCTCCTTTGGGAAGTCGGTTAAAAATTAGGACGCTTTTAATAAATCGCTAGATCTATCTAGATCTAGATCCGAAAATTCGATTATTTATTGATACTTTTTACTTAACTTATCACTCGGCCACAATCCAATCCAGTATCAATCACGCATCATCATATTGTCAATCCAGTATCAATCACGCATCATCATATTGTCAATCCAGTATCAATCACGCATCATCGTATTGTCAATCCAGTATCAATCACGCATCATCATATTGTCAATCCAGTATCAATCACGCATCATCATATTGTCAATCCAGTATCAATCACGCATCATCATATTGTCAATCCAGTATCAATCACGCATCATCATATTGTCAATCCAGTATCAATCACGCATCATCATATTGTCAATCCAGTATCAATCACGCATCATCATATTGTCAATCCAGTATCAATCACGCATCATCATATTGTCAATCCAGTATCAATCACGCATCATCATATTGTCAATCCAGTATCAATCACGCATCATCATATTGTCAATCCAGTATCAATCACGCATCATCATATTGTCAATCCAGTATCAATCACGCATCATCATATTGTCAATCCAGTATCAATCACGCATCATCATATTGTCAATCCAGTATCAATCACGCATCATCATATTGTCAATCCAGTATCAATCACGCATCATCATATTGTCAATCCAGTATCAATCACGCATCATCATATTGTCAATCCAGTATCAATCACGCATCATCATATTGTCAATCCAGTATCAATCACGCATCATCATATTGTCAATCCAGTATCAATCACGCATCGTCATATTGTCAATCCAGTATCAATCACGCATCATCATATTGTCAATCCAGTATCAATCACGCATCATCATATTGTCAATCCAGTATCAATCACGCATCATCATATTGTCAATCCAGTTGTAGTCTAAAGGCTGTTTTTCATTGATCCTGTAGCTGGATCCAGTATCACTGGATTTCGGCACTGGATTGTCATTCGATCAATTTAAACATGTTTCAGCGGACACTGTTCTGGATTGAAACATGTTTACATTGCTCCAGTGTCAATCCACTGGATCCAGCTACTGGATCAATGAAAAACAGCCTATAAGGTAGTATTCACATAAAGCTAAGTCGAACGGCTTGTTAACTTCTGTTTTAAACAGGTAGGCGGGTTGGCGACCTAGTCCAACATCCCTCCAACAACCTCACTCAGCAAGGACGTGCGTGGTGGAGAACGGCTTAAGTTTATTCTTATCCTGGTAAAGGCCTGTGCCCCTTGGTGAGGATTCTTGGGCTACATTTATTTTATTGTATAACAAGACATGCCCTTTCCCATACAGGGTGGCATAGGCACAACTGTGATCACTTTAGCCTTCAGTGACTTTTAGGGTTCTGTTAGAGAAACAAGGAACCCATATAGTTTCGTCAAGTCTGTCTGTCTGTCTGTCTGTCCATCCGTATGGCACAGCAACTTTATTCCAAAACTATTAGGGCTACACAGTTGAAACTTGGTATGTTGATCTATTCTGTGAACCGCTTTACGATTTTTGCACAAAATTCAAAAAAAATAAAATAATAAGGGGGGCCTCCCCATACATAGAACTGACACCAAAAATATTTTTTTTCATCAAACCTATATGTGGGGTGTCTATAGAATGATATTAGAAAATGACGTTGAGGTACCATTAAAAAAACCATTTTTCCTCAAAGTCAATCGTTAAATAGACAGATACTTCCAAAGTGGAAAAAATTGTATCCCCCCTCTAACTTTTAGATGCTGTGTAACTCAATACAAACTTTCAACGAAAATCGGTTTGAACAAAATATATTAAGCAGATTTCAAGATATAAAACATTTATTAAAACCGCAAAGATAACTTTGTCATTCATACAAACATTATGAAAAACCAAAAGTTACAACACAAACATCCAGTCTTATAATTACTTGCTACTACGGAACCCTTGATGGGCCAATCCGACTCGCACTTGGCCACTTTTTGTAGAAATAGTAATATATTTATTTGACAAATAAACACAGGGATATTAATAAAAAAAAAATACCTACAGTTTATGGTTAAGGCACAGAAGAGATAATAGTACTACGTACAGAACGGCCACTCCCTTCCCCGCGCGGATTCAGATACCGCACCTCACCCCGGAGTCGGGGAGCCTCTTCGGGAGACACTTTGTTTAGACGCTGAACGCACACATTCACAAACGAACGAGTTTACGCACACATTTGCACGTGTACAAATGTCATTAGGCTATGTAGTAGTAATAGGTGATTATTTTACGAGCGTTCTATGGAGTGTCCGAGGTGTGGTTAAGGTTTAAATGTCAAAATGGTTTGAACTCAGCATATGTATGTGTGTTTTAATGTATGTGTCATAGTATTTTCTTGTCAGTTTTCAGCTCTCAATAATTCATGCGCACGCGCTTGACGGTCTCTCCTACGCAGACCGACCTCCGACATCGCGTGCGGTGATGGCCCGTTATCTGCCGCCATCTTGTGAGAAGATGCGCGGGCGACGATTTTCATACCGCCATCATTAATACACGTGTGTAATTGTATGTTTGTGTTGTGTAAATATCATAGCTGAATAGTTGCGATGGCTAAACGTAGTGTGCCTCTGCCACCCAATATGGGAAATATGGGAAAAGTTGGTAGAAATAGCAATCAGAAACTTTATTTGCGTCTCTTGTGAGGCCGCACTCGCTGTTATTGAATAGGTACGTTCCACAGGTGCTGAAATATGATGATATACAGCCCAGTCTCTAACACCGCTTTTCAAAATCATTTGTATTCTGAATTCTGATGTAATAGATAATAATGTCGTGCCTTGCTTAGTTTAATTTCCCATTAGAAAATGTGATGATCAATCATTATCACATCACCACCATCAATCATTTCAATATTTAGCATCATCGTCGCCTCTATGGCTGTCTCACACTCAACCAGGGATCTTGTCACTTGCTCGCCACACAAGTTCACACAACACAAGGTACTTCTTCTTCTTCTTCTTCTCTCAGGGGGATGTTGTGCCTGCACCTGGCCCACGCGAGCGGGGCCTTTGTGCATGTCCCCTGCGCCTGCACTCTAATTCAGCCATCCCAACTCCAGCACAAGCTGAAGTAGGAGGCCTGGATGTTCGAGGAGGGTTGACGCTGTGCTGTTTTCTCCTAGAATCGCGATTCTGGTCTCTATGGTGGAGGGGCACGCAAGCAACATGTGCTCCACGGTCTCGTCCACATCCATGCATCCCCTGCAAAGGGAACTGTCTGTTGCACCTAGGGTTACCATATGACAGGCGTTTGCCGCATTTGACAGGCATTTTAAGGTTTAGACAGGCGTGCGGCCGGCATTGGTCTGAGACAGGCATTTTGAAATTTCGCGGCCGCGCCGCGTGCGCAGGCACTTGCATTTGTTTGAATGATACTGTAGCAGCATCGACACAGCGACTCACACTGAAGAATGAAGATCGAGAGGCGAAGATTGACACCGGGGCGGTGGCGCCGCGTTGCGCATGCGTAGTTTAGGCGGCGCGAGAATGAGAGGGAGGATAAACTGTATCTTGTGAAGATTTTTACGTTTATGTATTAGAAAAGAAAGAACAGGCTTGTGGCCAAGGTAATCCAACAAAACTAGGAACAAGTCTTAAGTTGAAACATTATGTACAAAATGGCTTGACATTCTCAGAATTGTATATTTCCAGCAGATATATTTTATAAAGTCAAGTTTGTGCAAAAAAAGACAGCATTTGAAGGCACTTTTACATGACGTCATTCTGTTGTTATTTCATAGAACGCATTTGACAGTTCATAAAAAGTATCTATTTTGACTTGACAGGCCACAAGCCTACTGACAAATATCAGTAATAAACATCCTTCTTAATTATTATCTGTTGGCTTTTACTTATTACCAGTGATCGGATATTCGGATGCATATTTACCTAAAGCACAGAAGAGATAATAGTACTCCGTACAGAACGGCCACTCCCTTCCCCGCGCTGATTCAGATACCGCACCCCACCCCTGGCGTCTAGGAACTGGTTGAAATATCAATAGACGCGGTTGAACGCCTGACGAGTGACCGCGCGTACCTATACGGTGAATAATAACCGGTAATATAATATGGTGAAGTTTTGTGCATTATTTGTGTGTCTGTCGTCAACTAGAAACAGCAAAGACAGGAGATTCTTTCGGTTCCCGACTGATGAAAGAAGGTAAGCAACAGCAACTCTATTGTTGTTCTTTTGAGAAATAAAAATTCTAATACCTTAACTCCCGGAATGTAACTTGGTCAGCGTTTGCTGTGTGTGTCTCGCTCTCTCACAAGGACAGACTTTGTGCGAGACAGAGACAGAGTTATATGTTTGTAGTACTTACTAGCTACTGACTACGATAATTGGTAATAAGTCAGTGTCGTAATATTTTATTTTTAACCGACTTCAAAAAAGGAAAGGTTCTCTAAAGGTTCTCTTTCATATTTTATTTTCTAAGATACCTAGTACTAAACCTTCCGTTATACATAATTATATAATTATCAATAAAGTACATTTATTATAGGTATTCATTTCGTGCTATCCGTTGTTGGTGCGATTCAACAACGCGAACGAAGCACTTCGAGTTGAAAAGTAGGTAGTAGGTGGGTCAATCAACTATTTTACCCACACTTTGCTGTCCCCGACCATTTATTATTAAAATACGCTAAATGGTTAAATTTACACATTTTACGAATATAACAATAGTATCTAAGCTAGCAGGCACTACGGGGAACTTGATTACGTTCTCGAAGATCTTCGTTTGTGTTTTTTTTTGCTCACATGGCGCGGTATGGTGTCCTTTGATAGTGCCGTTGAGCTGCAGTCCTCGAAGAACTTTCAGAGAGAGTGCGTGCGTTGACAGAAAAGTGTGGGTTAAGTTGATTGACCCAAGTACGCACGCACTAACTTTGTCGCGGCGGCGGCGCGCCGCCATTAGCTGGGTCCACATATAGCGAGCTTCGGCCGGGTCTCGCTCGAACCCTGTAGTGGTTTGGTTGTTTTGAATATCTCAGAGACTAGGTACCTACTTAACATAAAATTCGAATATTGTACAATCCTAACGATGTTTTTACATAGGTAGGTACCTACCTACAGTTCACGCCAAGTGTCTCTTACCTACTTCAGAATAAGTAATAGTAGGTAACAACAACATAACATAGCTTCACGCCTTTTCCCATAAGAGGTGGCAAAGGCACTGTGCCCACTTTTAGACAGTTATTCGATACCTACCTACTCTATTTTTGTAACTTAATGTATGAAGGATCAAAGTGAACATTAACATTTTTTAGGATTTCAATGAGAACCCGACTAGGTATGTTTAAACGGCAGCGCCCCTAAAAAGTCACTTCATAATAATGCAAACGCTTGTGTTCGGGACAGTTCGGGTCGCGCCGTCGTCGTTCGGTTCGCCCGACGCAAATCGCTGCATTTGCCGCGCTACCAGCCCTAGCAATATTGACGCACACATTTGAACGTATACAAACATCATTTAGTCATGTAGTAGTAATAGGTGCTTATTTTACGAGCGTTCTATGGAGTGTCCGAGGTGTGCCTAAAGTTCAGGTGTTGGCTAATATGGAATGCGCTTTGCTATCGAAACAATTCTGATTTAAGTGATCAAATCATAGTGATAGATAGTGATTAAAATGCTAGTTACTGATAATTAATACATATGGAAACATAATTTAACCCGTTGAGTGCCCTTGGACACTCGAGGGGTTATCAAAACATATATTTTGTTTTTATTTTTTTTCAGACCTTCTTGTACCCTTACATACACAATACACATATTTGCATCAGGGATCAAATATTAACGCTAAATAAATATGCATCCGATAAGTTACACAATATCGAGATACCTTTTACCCGGTTTTTTTTTTTGAGATAAATTATTATTATTTTGTTAATTAATCCTGTCCATCCTAGGTTTGCTGGAAGAGATCTCTTATTAGAGATAAGCTCGCTTTTGTACATGTTTTTTTCATTATTAAGTGTCTGTATTCTGTTTTTGTGCAATAAAGTTTAAAGTTTATTATACACCCGAGAAGGGGAAGGCCCAGTAGGAGATGGAGGGACAACCTGGATAAGTTCCTGCCGGGGTGGATGGAACAAACTGCAGCCAGAGATGTGTGGGCTCGAACCGGTGAAGCCTTTGCCCAGCTGTGGGACACCGCAATGGGCTAGATAAAAAAATAAATTTAGAAGCCGCTTTCATACTTTTACAGTTAAAAACAAACTTTAGGTAAATATGCATCCGAATATCCGATCTCTGCTTATTACCTATCTATACAGCGTTTTGCTTTAGACAGGCATTTTTCTAAAAAATCAGGCATTTTAGGTACCATAGACAGGCGTCCCTCTATTTACATATGGTAACCCTAGTTGCACCTGTAATCACAAGGTACTTATAGGTACAACCTTTTTTCAAACAGTTTTTCATTCATCAATAATTTTGACATGTTTATGTTTACTTTCTATTACTTATGTCAAAGTCAGAGATGTCTGCAGTTTTTTATACTTTGTAGGAAGTTTTTACTTATTTGTGATTTTACACTATTATTAAGCGGAATACGGAGGCCTGAATATTCACAATACGAAGCGGTACTTAACTGTAAGACAATAGGTGAGTAATTTTAATACCCATAATATTTAATCTTTCTGTTTCTTCTTTCAATCGTACCTGCCTCTCCATCTCCACTATTGGAGTTTGGTGGTGAGCCCTCAATACTCCCTTTTCTTCGCCAAGCGCCAAGCGCATAAATTTTCCGATGATAAACATGGATTATCTGTGTGTGCCATCCCTTATGGGAAAATAAGAGAATAATAAGGGTGAGATTCATACAAAACTCCTGTTTCGTCACACGGGCGTCGCAAAATGAGTTGTCTGCCGACTCAGTTTTGTATGGAATCGAATTTAGCAGAAATTAAGTGACCGAAATTCTGTGACTCATGACATGACTCACAAAATTATGCTTGTTTGGAACTCGCTAGCGTCATGCTTGTCAGCTGGGCACTCCCTCCCATTCTCATGACAAACATGGGTACAATCGTGTCTCTGGCACCCCGTATAGGAAATAGCATGACGCTATGAGAGCTTGGAGGAACGCGGCCTTTCCTACCGTGTTGCTCTAAGTATGAGAGTTAAATTAAAAGTCACTAATTAAACGTATCCTTAGCATACTAACAGTTCAGACAGAAGCATTAGCATGACCCCACTCCCACACAGTTTTCTCCGACAATAAACACCTTAGTTTCGTATACAATAGAAAAGTTACACTCTCTCGATATACATAATGTATGCCGGACTGTTTCGAGTCTGACCATGACCGAGTAAACAATGCGGTGTGAATACAAATCTGTCTGGCGGGAAACTGGTATATATTACCGGCATTTCACTTGCGTATATTTGAGAAACGCTAAGTGCCAATAGCTTGAACGCGATATCGTTTAACTCGATCAGACATTTACAAATCCATAAAAAAGGAGTCGAGTTGTGTTAACTCGCTTTCTAGCTAGTGCCACTCCGATGGCGAGACAACACGGCTATCTAGAAACTTTGATAACTCCATCCAAAAAAATTGGAAGTTTCAAACTTATTCAAAGAATAGTAGGCCGGCACGGCTGAACCGATTTGACAAAACATGTAAGAATCATCACAGGCAAGTCTTCTACCATTAGTATACCGCACCCTCGAGATGAGATAAGTCATAAGTAAGTTACAAACTTAGCCCCGAGACCAAGTCCTAGTAATCTCGGAAACCTTTCACAGAGCACCTCGGAACGCCAGCTAATCAGATCTGGAGAAAATGGCTTCCAAATCACGGGACAATTCCGCGTAAGTAACAGGATTATGTTTGTATGTATTTATTAGTGTATGTATGTGTATGTAAAAATTTCTTTATATATTATATTAGTTTATTAATAGTATTATATCTTTAATATTTTGGTAGTTAATTTTAGGATGTATTTGGATGTAAGTATATTCTAGCTTTGTACTCGTAGGTATATTGTTGTACACAAAGGTCTACCCTTGCTGATATATCAAACTCTCTCATCGGAACTTGGTTTGCTGGAAGAGATCTCTTTTTAGAGATAAGCTCGCCTTTGTACACTGTTTTTATTTACTTTTTGTCATTGCAATTAATTGTGTGCAATAAAGAAATTATGAATTATGATTATGCTCGAGCCAAAAGGTAACAATCGTCAGTACAAAAACATTGACTTTGTCATTTTTGTACTGGCGATTGATTCCTTTTTGCTATTAGCAATTCTAGCTTGGGCAAAGATTAAGGAAAAGTAAAGTAGGAAGGGCACTGGCCTACCCACACCCAGGCACTCCACCATGTCTTGACAAATACTTGAATAAAATGACAAGTAAATCGGTCGCTTATCGAGACTTTTTGGGACAGACCCTACCACCTTAATCTTACACTGTAAAATCGCAGGTCCTCACAAAAGGCCGCTCCACACTGGGAGCAAATATTGAGGAAGTTCTCGCAAGCGCATAAAGAAGAATGCAAGTAAGTTTACACGTACCTAACCTCCAATTTATCAATATCGTAGCGAAAAGGTTAACAATGGCCAGTACAAAACGTTTGACGTTTTTTAACCGACTTCCCAAAGGAGGAGGTTTACAATTCGTCCGGATGTTTGTTTTTTTTTTTTTTTTTTTATGTCTACACCCCGATAGCGCCTAAACGGATGGACCGATTTGGAAAATTATTTTTTTGTTTGAAAGGGTTTACCTTCCCATTGGTCCCATTGACACCAGGTCAGGATCTGATGATGGGATCCTGGAGAAATCGAGGGAACTCTTCAAATATTATAGGCAGACCTATAGTGATTTTTGTGTTTTTCATAATAACTCGTGCAAATGCACATGGTAAGCATAATATTGTGATGCGGAACTGCTGATGAAGACCAATATGGCCACCAGAACTGCTCAATACTAGGTACAAATACAATGCGTGGCTGACGGGCAGGCAACGCATAGCCTAAACCGGTGGTGGACCTAGAGCCATGAAACTTTGTACAGGGGTTCCTTAGTAGCGTGGGGTAGCACTGATATGGGATTTGACAAAATTAATTCCCCAAGGGGGGGGGGGGATAAGGGGGAGTTTGTATTAAACTCAATCTAATCAAATAGGGTTTATTAAATTATCCTCTCCATCCTAGGTTTGCTGGAAGAGATCTCTTATTAGAGATAAGCTCGCCTTTGTACATGTTTTTTCTAATATTAAGTGTCTGTATTATGTTTTCTGTGCAATAAAGTATAAAGTATAAAGGTTTGTGGAAGTCGGTTTTTTCTAAAGTTTACTTTTTGTTTCAATTATTGTACCGGTTATTGCTTAAGGTTTTCATTCGATGACAATTACTGCCGCCGCCGCCGCCGCTCTATTTCGCAAAGCAAATTCGATTCCTTTCGAATCAATCAAATAAGAACCATTAGGCACAAACAGCTCAATCTGTCACAGCACAGACGTATGTATAACTTACAAGCAGCACTTTAAATAAGCAGCTCTGTGCATTCGGTATGGAACGAATAAAGAGGAACGTAACCTTTATGGGCAACTGCAAAGGTGCAAAAGACAGTTTATTCTCATCTTTGTAGGTCATATCAAGACTTTACGAGTGACTTTGTTTCCTTATGTTGCCGACGCAACATACACATCATACAAGGACTGGAAAACCGAAATATATCGGTACCAAAACAAAAAGGTAGGACACCTTTATTTTTCCGCTACCTCTATATTTTGGTACCGAAATATTTTCGATCGTTGGTCGATTGCGTAATCAAACCGATAATAAATATAGGACGTTATGATAATTCAATGAAAATATTACGTATGCCGCAGTCGTCGTCGTCGTCGCCAAGCAACAGCCCTTTCGCCCTATGAGCTGCGAGACCTACCTCAATTAAGTACCGGTACCGGCATTTAAAGGGTCGGAGTTCGCTGCAGTTGAATTTTGGTACACATTCAAATAACGGTCGATACAATCGGTATCCAACAGGTATAGCCAACCGATTCGGTAAACCAACCTTTCTTTGTTCTGATAAAATAAACAATTGTTTGTGGAAATTCCACGTAAAATCACTGAGAGTTCACTCAATGAACACCTTGAAAATAAAAGGCAAAGATATTCCTAACCTAAAAATGTTGATATCACGACGAGGACGTGGGAAATGTAAGCCAAGAATCATGGCTCTGCCAAAATAAGGGTTTATTTCGCAATCTTCGTCGCTCTAGCTCGTAAAACTCATCGCTTACTCTCCGAGGAAACTCAAGTTGTGCGAAAAAGCGCATAAAAGCATAATGAAACGATAAAGTTTTCCTTTAAAGTGAATTTAGCTGCAATATTTTGCACAAGTCGAGATTAAAAGTTGGTATGGATCCCGCGGCGAGAGTTGAGTTGGGAGTCGTTCCCAGAGTCATCCAAACAGAGACTACATCCATTTGACTGCGCCTGCTGCGGGGCAATGCGGCTCGCCAAACGTTTATTGGATTCAACAAACGTTCGCATACGCAACCTATGTACGAAGACTGGCCGCCTGACAGTTTCGCAGCGGCTGACCAATCACAGCTCTCTTACCTCGTCCCCCGCCGCCCGTAAATTGGTGAGTTGTGTTTCAAAGGAACATGTATCTATGAGCTCTCCACTGGATAAGTGCTCTCTGCATCCAAACGTGGTGCTCATTTCACTTATTTCAAATATACAATTCTGAGAATGTCAAGCCATTTTGTACATAATGTTCCTAGATTAATTGGATTACCTTGGCCACAAGCCTATTGTTTGTGTGCAATAAAGAAATTAAATATGATTTACCTAGTTATATCAATAGAGAAATGTAAAAGGAATTTCACAACAACTATATTTTTTTAAACTGATTAGGTAGGTATCTACTGACGTAACAATCCTGAAAGTTCCGAAAATTCTCCGGCAGACAAACTGCTATATCCTAAATCCGGATATTCATTTAAATTGCGTCTTTTGGCAACTGCGGCAATTCGATTGACCTGAAACCGGGAATTGGAATCCTGCGCAAACTCTAGTGCTTTCTAGTTAGTTACCTACATACAGTGATGATACGGTGATTCTGCATCTCGAATGAGGGCGCACTGGACAACTATTATGCCGTGACTGTAATAAACTGCTTTCTTTTCTCTAACCGATTTTAACAGACTAATTATTATTTTAATTTTAATTAAAAGAATTTCACAACTTGCTCTACTACTTTTAAATACTGATTAGGTTTCTGTTTTCTGATTTCTGATTTCTGGTAGGTACTGACGTAACAATCCTGAAAGTTCCGAAAATTCTCCGGCAGACAAACTGCTATATCCTAAATCCGGATATTCATTTAAATTGTGTCTTTTGTTAACTGCGGCAATACGGTCTTGGACAACATTAAAAATATTCAACAAAATGTGGTACTCCTATCAGATAGTAGCGTAGAAATCGATATTTCATTATATTTTAGAGAAAAATATATTTATTTTTTGCGGATTTCAGGAATTAAAATGTATAAACTATCGAAATTTAATCTGTGACAAAAACATGACGAAAACGCTCTGTCTGACGTTTATCTCTGGTGATGTCACACCCTCGTCTCTGACATCTTGCTTGACTGAATCATAATGATGGCGGGTGTTCACTCACGAGCATGTGACGTCACGCGGGTCACGTGATCGGCGCCATTAGAAATACAGCGTTTTTGGCGCGGTTTTTTCAAATTCAACTATTCATTAATTTTTATTGAAATTACAGTAGATATCCCGGAAATATCAATGTAGTGCGCTTAAAATGTAATAACCTTTATTTTAAAACTACGTCCAAAATGAGGCCAATACCGTATTCGATTCACCTGAAAACGGGAATTGTAATCCTGCACAAACTCTTGTGCTTTGTAGTTAGTTACCTACATACAGTGATGATACGGTGATTCTGCATCTCGAACGAGGGCACTGGACAACTATTTATGCCGTGACTGTAATTAACTGCTTTCTTCTCTCTAATCGATTTTATCAGACCAACTATTATTTTGTTTTTAAATGCTCCATAGTACAGCCTGCCCTTCGGCCCAAAATGTATGGGCATGGCAATAATGAAGTTGCTCTGATCCAGTAGGTTACACAGCATTTGTACCAGCCGGCCCTAACAATAACAAAAACCCAATAAAATATTGTATACACCTTACTGTTACACGCCGCCCGCCGCCGCCGGATACAAAATGGAGCTTAAACACACGTTTTAACTCGTATACAAACCTAAGCGAAGCGACACCATCTAAATACAGGGTGACTGTAAAACCCCTAGCTATATTTTAAGGGGTTGTTAGAGACATCATTCTGATCTGAGCAACTTTCACTAAGAAACAGATTTAATCAGAGAAACTTTGTTGTTCACTTCCCAGTACATTTAGGCCTCAGTGGTCAGCTGATTGTATGGAAAAGTGATCAAATCGGTTTTGAAAGTTGCTCAAATTAATGTCCCTAACAACCCCTTAAAATATAGCTAGGGGTTTCACAGGCACCCTGTGTATAAATGCGTTAAAGGACATACTTGTTCAATGACAACTTTACACACTGGTTATTAGAAAAATCTAGATTCTGTAGAAACACACATTCTACCCAATTAGGTCAGTCACACATCAAGGTAGTTTAGATGCCTCGGATGATTATGATTAGTAGCTGGCTTAGCCGCTCGATAGCCCCTAGGGTCGTTTTGAACTAGTTCCTATGAGTTCTCTTGTGGGAAAGCGTAATGTAGAATGGATGTTGCGGATAAAGGAAATTAGCGGTTAAGAGCTATTTCAATATAGGTACCTGCGTTTACTATGTCCTGTGCTCGCTGAGCTAGTTTAAAACATAAAAGTTGCATTTCCTTTCGTGCTTACACCAAGCTATTCACTATTTTAATTTATGTCAGAGCATTAATAAGGTAATTTTTAAACGTTGTATTTTATGTAGCTACAGTTCATGCAAGTTTCTTTGGCTCTGAGCGATTATCACCTCTCTCTTTCTCATCTCACCTTACCCATTGCGCGAAATAGAGGAATTACAATGAAGCAGCATCAGTGTCAATCAACACTCTGCTTCTTTTGTTAACTTCCATAACTTGCTGGACATTCACTCACTAGATCCTGAGTCAACGTTAATGGTGGTACAGGCTTTACCACTTATTTTAAACCTCTCGGGTCAGTTTGTCACACCAAATTCGAAAGCGCGCCTGCGTGGTTTTGTTGAAGCCATTTACAGTTGAGTAACGACCCGGATTATGATCCAGAAGTGGGTAATAATAACCCAGAAATTCAGGAGAATAACCTGGTCTGGGTTATAACCCGGAGTATTACACATGCAGTAATCTTAATTAATCCCCTTGAATCACTGGGTTATTAACCATCTGTAGGTTATAACTAGGCCATTACCCATCTGTAGCAGCCATTTGTCAATATGGACAACCAAAAACCCGCCTCATCCCTAGCGTCCTGTGCTCTTTATAGTCTCAACATCTTATCCTAAATCTTCCAGGACATATCCCACCTCCACTAAATGTCATTCCGACTTCAACTCATAATGAGGCAAACGCAGGAAGCAATCTAACGGTGTTTTTAGGGTTCCGTACCCGTAAGGTGCCAAACGAGACCCTGTTACTAAGGCTCCGCTGTCCGTCTGTCCGTCATCGGGTCCTACAGCACGAACCGAATAGCTAGAGAGTTAAAATGTTTTACAGAATATAAGTATTTCTATTGCCGCAAATAGTAGGTATTAAGTCAATTTAAATACAATAGCGCCTGACATTTTTTAATAGCAAGAGACGACTGACGACAAGATTGAAGGTATTGCCGTTGCACAGACGACGTTGATGCGGAAGCCTTCGTATGATGTGGTTCTCCCTGGCACGACCATGGCCTGCGAGTCCGACCTGCACTGGACCAATTTTATTTATCTTCCAGGTCAGTATCGCTGGAGATTCCGCGGGTGCAGCGCTCGACGAAAGAGTTTCCCACCGGCAGTCAGTACGACGGGACCTGGGACGTGCTCGGCATGAGTGGACACGGGACTTACACCTTCCCCAATGGTTGGAGTTTTAGCTTCGCTCTTGATTCTATTTAATAAAGGTATTCGGAAAAATCCCAGTTTACAAAGCGAGCCCGCAATTTCGTCTGCATAGTGACACATCCCAGTTTCCACAGACAAACCATACTAACATTTGGTTTTGTGGGATGTTTGTGTAGCCTATAAGATTTTAATGCAATAAACGTCTATTCTATTCTATTCTATTATATTCCATTCATGCATGGAGTGGAGTCCAATGAACTATCCAAAAAATAAACGGTCAAGTGCGAGTAGGACTCGCGCACCAAGGGTTCCGATCACACTTGGAGAGTGTAACATGTGTAATTAGGTTTCCACATAAAAAACTAAAGTATTATGTAAACCAAATTAAACATTTTTGTAGAAAGACAGAAATTTGCAGTTTTCAGATTTTTCCCCGTACTTGTGCTTAATGACCATGCTTTGTGCCAAATTCCATGATTTTAGGCCAACGGGAAGTACTCTATAGGTTTTGGGTCCATTGCGATTACTATGAAAATCCAACTATTTTACAGCATAAACGGTCGTATCGTTCGATTGAGTTGACCTAGAAGGTTAATTTTTTCAACGCTTTATTCGACCACAATGTTCATAGTACAAAGTCCAAAAAAAAAAATTGACCACCAAATCATACAGATTGCTTAAACAATGTTAATTTAATATTAATATTTTTGTTATACCACACAGCCCGTTTGGAAGTTAACAATTGATATAAATTTCCGCTTGACACGTCCACGCGTTCTTGTTATATTAAAGGTTGTAACACACGGACAGACAGACGGACGGACAACAAAGTGATTCTATAACTATAAGGTTTCCTTTTATCCTTTTAAAGATTGGAACCCTAAAAACAAACGCTAAAGAAAGGAAAAAAGAAATGCAAAACGATTTCTTAGTGGGTCTTAGTCTTAACTCCTTGTACATCCTAAAAAGGGCAGCTACCCTCAAAATTTCAGCTTTTTGTTTTGGCAGTTTGGCCCCTGCGTTGATCACTCAGTTTATGTTATGTTATGTATGTACCTTCTTTACATTTCCTTACCTTCCTAAAAAACCACGATAAATCCTAATCCCACAGACAAACAACGACATTATTTCATATTCATTTATAAAGTTCATAGCAGAATCAACACCCAGATATAAATGCGACAAGTTGGCAAGTTGCAGCTGAAGCTAAACTTGCGAATCCCCCAGGTGTGATCTACGAGGGAGCGTTCGACGACGGAACCTTCCACGGGAGCGGAGAACTGCGGTACCCCAGTGGCGCCATCGTGCGGGGGAAATGGCGGCGCGGGGAGATATACGAACGGACGCTGATTTTCGCCGAGGGGCTGGAGTATAGCGAAGTGGACTGGCAGTACTGCAAGATGCCTGATCGGAGGTAATACCTATCTACAATATCGCTGATGACTAGGGGTAGCTATATTTTAAGGGGTTGTTAGGGAAATCATCCTGAGCAACTTTCACTACGAAACCGATTTGATTTATGCAACTTTATTTTTCACTTCCCAGTACATTTTGGCCTGAGTGGGTCAGCTGATTTGTATGGATAAGTGTGAAGTCTCCATACAAATCAGCTGACCCACTTAGGCTAATTAAGTCTTGCTCCATGGTAGTGGGAAGTGAAAAATAAAGATGCGCTGATCAAAACGGTTTCATAGTGAAAGTTGCCCAGGATGATGTCCCTAACAACCCCTAAAAATATAGCTACGGGTTTCACAGTCACCCTGTATAGAGCGTCACGCCATTTCCAGGACACGGTTTGTGCCTCTTCGTGGGTTATTTATAACTCCAATTTGTATGACAGGGCATTGCCGCAGCTATGAAGTAATGAAGGGTTCCTTGCGTATTTATTTATAAAGAATAATGTAGTACTTACACCGAAGGGTACAGGCCTTTCATAAGAACCAAGCAAACTCCAGCACGCTAGCTTGTGTGTGATGAATGATGATGCACAGAGGGATGGGCGCAGGGGGGGAGGGATGGTTTAGCCAAGTCAAGGATGATTCTATTTGTATTTCTAAACTACGCATCTACGTCAGTATACCACTCTTCTTCTCTCGCAGTGGTCCAACGCAGAGAAGTGGTAAAAAAAAAATATACGCGTGTAGCACCGTGCACGTGTTAGAAGTAAAACTTCTGTAGCTAGATCATTAAGTGGTACCTATACTATACACCTATACCTACCTATACTAAAAGAGATTTAAATTTCCAATTTTGAGATCCAATCTCTGCTTCAAGTTACTTTTAAGTTTCAGACGTCCGATTATTTGAAATTATTTTATACTTGTACTTACTTTTAATACGTCATGCCATTTATTTCCCACCATTCCTTATCTACAATTTGTCGCGCTCGTGGTGATATACTTAACTCATTCAATAGTCTACTATTTGCATCTCGCTCAGATTATATACCATCTGACGTCACGTCTTTAAGCCGTCTCGCTCAAATGTATGCATTGCTTTGCTTGTTTTAGAAATCCATATCGACCCGTGTGACATTGATGAAACTCTTTTCTTACAAACTGTATGGATCGCATCGCACAGCTGTCAAACATAAGTTCCGGTCATGAACCTAAATCCGTGGTTCCGGTTCCAACAAAGAGGTTTTTTGTTTGTCCCAGCCAGCGGCGGCGGCGGCGGCGGCGGCGCCATCTTGGCCATACCGGAAATCAAGAACTCGTGGAAGAATGCTTAAAATAATTTTTATTTGTTAACGTTTCATCAGGTTTTTCTCTCACTAATTAACATTCTTTATTGTACGAATGTATTATTATCTTATCTGATTAGTTAAAAACCGTATTGAAAATAGTTGCGGTTTTAAAAGTCTTCAGCCGACCCTGACGTCACCGATTCCAATTTCCGTTACATTTCTTAGCCACTCGTGATAGCACCCGGCTAGTAACAATTGAGAAGCAAATATATGAATAACCCACAGTTGAGAGGTTAAATAAATTTTACCCCCGTGCCCCAAGAAGTTTTACTTCAAAAATACTAGTTCTAAGTGTATTTGTAAATATCTACAGAAAATAAATACATTTGATTTGATTTATCGCCAGCAAATGTAGTTCAAAATCCCATCCACAGCGTTAGCTATCTTTATGTTTTAATTTAATCGTGCGTCCTCTGGAGAAATTTCATGTTGCTACACGGCAAGCGATTTCAATCTCAGCGACCTGTTTGACGTCTAAATTCTATCTCGGAACATTTTAGCCAACGTAACGTGTTCAAAATTAAATTGCTGCTGAAGTCTAGATATATCTAGCTTATTTAGTTTTATTTAGGTCATAGCTACAGTTGGGATTTTGCTGATTGGGAAGTTACAGTCTCCTTAGTTCATAATTTTCTCGTCTATTCCCTTAGACTAATAAATAACTCATTATTTGAGTCACTATTCTAGTGGGTTTTTTTATCCCACAAATAACACGACTTGTCATCGCGACTTTAACTTTTTCCGTACCTTTGTTGTATATCTACGGCTTGAAATCAATCCAGTTTTATCGCAACCACGAGTTTACCATTCCCCCTTTCAAGACTCTTGATGTCATTGTGAAATTGACAATTATTGAAGTGCAATTAGAACCACAACATACAATGGGTGAGAGAGACAGAGCTGACAGCTTACTCAGAGCCTAAGAATGTTTGCGTGAACTCTAAATAGATCGAAAAGAAGATACCTGCAAATATTTACTTCCACTTGGTCACATCAGGTAGCACTTATCCAGTGGAGAGCGCAGAGATACATTTTCCTTTGAAACACAACTCACCAATTTACGAGAGCTGTGATTGGTCAACCGCTGCGAAACTGTCTGGCGGCCCGTCATCGTACATATGTTGCGTATGCGAACGTTTGTTGAATACCTACAACAAACGTTTGGCGAGCCGCATTCCCCCGCATGTGCAGTCAATTGGATATATAGTCTCTGGGTCACATCCACCAAAATAAAAGTTTCTAGAAATCTCTTGGAATCATATTATTGACTCTTCACTATGTTGGACCACTGTGGGAGAAGAAGGGCGAATAAACTCCCACAGATTAATTAATAGATCTGTATCATTCTATCATTTAAAGTCCTTTCTCTTCATCTCTAGGTTTTCGATCGAATACGACCTCGGTTTGAAGCCGGCTGGGGAGTCTTACTTGACGGCGATGCAGCCCACGCGGGAGATCCCGCCTGGTTGCTACGACACGGAAGACGGTTTCTATGACCCCAACACCAAGGCTATCTATAAAGCTGAGGACCTTACCCACATCGTCAGGTAAGAATAAGAATGGTTGAGCAGTTTACCCTGGCGACAAAATAGGGATCCCGCTTCGACACAGGCGGCGGTGGATGCTATTCGGACTCTAATTATTCGGTAAGGATGATAGAGCAGGATGATTATCCTGTTGATGATGATGATGTTTATCCTTACTATGTTTTGTTTCGTGAATATAGAATAGAATAGAATAGAATAGAAAGCACATTTATTCAACTGTCACAATACACAAAACACAGCAATAACAAATTACAAACAGAAACAAGTAGGAAATAAAATATACACATGACAAAAAGAACAGTAAAAATAAGATCGGGCAGAACGGTGCCATGAAGTGTGTACCGCAACAGCGAAACGGCTCCGACTCAGCATGTGTTACAGGACCTCCAGGAGATTCTGCAACGCTGATATTCTGTCGGTACCTATTAGAGAGTGAGTAAGTAGGTGTATGGGTGGGTGTTAACAAAACTACATACTATTAATATACGTGTGTCTATGTCTCTGTCTATGTCAGTTTACCCTGGCCACAAATAGGGATCCCGCCTGATCACTGCGACACCGGCGATGGGTGCTATGACCCCGAGGCCATTGCTGTTTAAAGGGCTGATGACTTTACTCAGGGGCCTGAAGGTGCTCTGCATCGGGCCCCAGATCTTCAGATAACAATAATTGAAAAATCTACCCTAGCCAGCAATAGTGCACCAGAGTAAGCGATTATTCTTGAATTGTTGCGTGAAGTTGGTAAAGTTTTGTTATATTTCAATGATGTCCTCTTGTCTAAGGTCTTTATAACAACGCTCCATGTTTTTTCTTTCTCTCCTGAAAATCTGATGTTTAACAAGGCAGGAGATCCCCGGCACTATAAAAAGTTTGTGCTCGATCTCGACACTTGAAAACTTTGCTGAAGTCACGTATTTCTGCTCGTTTCATCAGATCGCCGGGTGAAGCCGAGCAGCAGTGGATCATTCAGAACTGCCGCGTGCACACATTACCGCCACTGGGTCCTCGTAAGGACCTGTACGAGACGTGGTCGGAGCCACAAATACACCATCCTCCCGTCGTCAAGCCAGCTGTGCCCTCTAGAATCAAAGGAAAGAGCTCGACCCGGGTGACCCACGAACCTAGCTTGTATGCTTTGGACTCCGAAACTGTAAGTTCACTTTTAAGTAAACAGCGACAATCTTTTGTGCCGTCAATAAAGGGGAAAGTTTTTGGACGTGTACATTTTAGTGATTCCACTGCTGGCAGTTGGGGCAGTGACATAATTATGGTCGTTGTATATGTTACTGTAAAAGCCCGAACTACGGTAAATACTAGGTTTCCGGTAAATCCTAAGATTTTCCAACTAGCTGTGGTAAAAGCCCGAAAAATTTGTTAGGTATCGTTGTTTATTTCGGACTTTTCGCCACCACGCACCGTAGTGAATGGAAATTCCTTAAAATTAAACTTAATGTGAACCAACGACCATACAGGTGTATTGTAAAACATGTACTTACACACCGTAACAAATAAAATTATAATCGATGTCCACAATTTCGTGCAGGTGTACCGACACAGTCTGGGCGGAGGCATTTTCACGTCTGGTTTCCACCAAAGCGGAGATGAGAGGAGACGAGAGGAGATGTGTTTTGAATAACCATCAGATTTCGTTATTGCCACATCTCCTTTCTGCTTAGCTTCGGTGGAAATGAATCAAGCGGAGAGGAGAGGACATGTCTCATTTTTCTCTAGAAGCAATTGCTGCGCGCAAGCATACCGCCCGACCGAGCGGAATGTGTGTAGCCGGGCAGGGGGGAGCCCGCGCTCGCTTGCCCCGTGGCCGCTGCCTTCTGCCGCCCCTCATACACCCGAAAGCGTCATTCGATTGGCAGTTCGCGTCTCCGCTACGCACAGCCCACATCTCCTCTCCTCTCCGCTTTGGTGGAAATATCCTGCCAGCTTCGCAGCACATCTCCTCTCGTCTCCTCCCTCTCCGCTTTGGTGGAAACCAGGCCTTACCGTGTATTTGAAGTAAATCTTAGGATTTAACAAGTGAATGGTGGTAAAGAATCAGCTCCGTGGTCTAGTGGGTTTCTTGTTATCACGCAGGAGATTCAGGTTCGAATCCCGGTGCTGACCATTTACCAATGAGATAAATCATTATATGAATGTTCTTATGGTGATGGAAAACATCGTGAGCAAACCTTCATTACTCCATAGCTGTGGCGATGGGCTAGCCCCCTGTCACGCAAAATGGATTATTGAATCACTGGCTAAAAGTGGGCACAGTTTTGCCTCTGCCACCCCGTGTGGGAAAAGGGGTGACGCTATGTTGTTTTATGTTTTTGATGGTAAAAGCCCGAAATAAACAACGATAATAGAACTGTTCGAGCTTTTATTTATTTATTTATGTTACAAAAACAACAGCACAGAACAGCAGTTATTATGTCGCCGTAATATTGTAAAAACCTCGAGAACACAATCAAATCCGTAATTTTAGGCATAAAACACAGAAAAATATACAAAATTCAAGTTGCTTAGCTAGGGTATCCGCATGAATAATTGGAACATCTGAGCCTGAGCTAGGTAAGAGTCTGTATTTCAGGCTGCAGAGCTCTTCCCTTGGATTGTAATCTGTCGATTTATTGTGAACTGTACCGAACTTCATACATTATAACGCGTTAGTAAGTAGATAAACTGAAATGACGAATCACTGGGCAAAGTGGTGGGTCAGGGTAGGTGAAGGATAAAGGCGGTGAGCGAAGCGAATCCCCGTTTATCGTTCATGTTAGGTAGACATGTAAGTACCAAATAATCGGTTAAGTGCGGGTCGGTATCGCACACGAAGGGTACCGTACCATCGTACAACAAATCAAAAGCACTCAAAACAATAAAAAAATAAACAAAAAGAAAATTTAAAAAGTTTATGCCTTCACGAGATTTGAACCGACGACCTCCGGATTGAGAGTCTACATCATACCGCACCGGCTAACCACAACCATGTGGGTTGACGCGAAATATGCTATCATATTTAAATGTGTAGTATGTGTCTATGACATGGTTGCTATGACAATAAATAAACAGTTTCAGTCAAGATGTCCATTTTGAAATGCGTAAGTGTATCTAAACACGTCTCTTGTATCGGGGCCCCCTTTAATTTGCAATATCTCTCGTATTTCAGTATTTGTGGTTGGTGCGGCAACAGATATACACATTCTGTGAAAATTTCAGCTTTCTAGCTATTACGGTTCGTGCAGACGGACCCGGTGACAGACAGGACGGACGGACGGACGGACGGACGGACGGACGGACGGACGGACGGACGGACGGACAGACGGACAGCGAAGTCTCAGTAATAGGGTCCCGTTTGGCACCCCTTCGGGTACGGTACCCTAAAAAAGCATAAATGCTAAAACCTTGTCGATCTTGTTCACAATAAACCGACAGATTACTTTGTAACGGTTTTTTTCGTTAGATTGTCCTCTTGCTGTTTTTACAATATTACGGTGACAAATATAGGCAGTAACTTAGATGAAACTAATAACCACAAAGCCCGAAATAACTGAAGATGTCACAACTTTTCGGGCTTTTACCAAAGCTATTAGTTGGTACCGGTTTACCGGTAAATCCGGATTTATCGGGTTTTACAGTAACATACACATACACACACGAGATTGATCAAATGCCCGCAAAGTGGAATTATTAGAATTGACAATAATGATGATGAAAAGACCCCTTACGTTTATTACTGTGAGAGATTGAACTTAGTCATTTTTGCACGTTTTTTTTTACTTTATGTCTACTTCATCGTGAGCTGAAAAAACATAATTTTTGTTTTCGCGTTTCAGACAGCAGCGGTGATCTTCTTCTGTGAATATGTTTGAGACATTAATTTCTTCTTCGCTTTATTTCTCTTGTTCCTTGTTACAAGTAGAGCGTGTCAGTCAGCTCCTATCAGGATTTGAGTTTTATTAGAAGTTAGTTGATAAATCATAAATGTTTTTTTCCTTTGTTACTAACGAGTTATCTTTATTTTGTTAATTGCTTATATTATATAAATTAATCTTCATTTGTTTAATTGCTTTATTACGTAAATAGTTATTTCAATAAATGTTATGTTATTAATTAGTTTTTAAATTGTCAAAACTGAATCCTAAACACTCCTCACAGTTTTTCGCATTACGAAATATAAATAAGGAATAAATCTCTTTCAGGAAATCAACATTTTGGGATCGGGTGACTCTTCGGATAGCTCTTTCATCTCTAACGTTAATTAATTTAGTGCCGTTCTCTCATTCCTCAGATAGCGTGTATTTGTCTGTTTATCTATCTGGGGCTTTTGACATTTCACACGTACAAAAAGTGTCCAAAAATATCTTACTGTTTATCCATCTCTTGAGAGACCCGGGCTTAATGTTCTTGCTTATTTTATTACTGGCCCTTGCTCAGGCCATGTTATTTGATTTTGACTTAACAATCTAGTATTTAGGCATTTAGAATTTACTTATTTTTAGGATTTGTATCGAACAATCGTTTACCAAGACCGAGTAATATGACATGTTTGTAACAAAACAAATAAGTTCCAAACATATTCATATGCCTTTTTCCATGCTGGGCGGCAGTTAGTTGGCTTGAACTGAAGGGTCCGGCAGACTAAAGTACATAGGTCAAAAAAGTGAACTTTACAGGAGAAGGAAAAAACTGAATAAAAAACGATATATGTGTTGTTTGTATATTTTATGCCTGTAATGTTTGTATAGTTTAGGCGAAGTAATACTGTAATTAATTACACATGCATAAAATATACAGACAATTCAGTCTGCAGTCTGCCGACCCTTCAATTATTGCTGTCTTTACGTCGTCGTCGTTTGGACTATACAGTGCTTCGTGCGTGAGCGTGACACGTTCCTAAAGAGCTTATTACATTACGCTGTCGGCAGGGCACGATTTTTATAGACGTCTCACTCATATGGAACGACTAGAAAGAGACAGTGAGTCAGACAGGGCCCTGCCGACAGCGTAGTCTAATAGGCCAATAAACTTGTTGTCATCGTCGTCGTTAGGAACAATCCGGGGGTGGGTGGGAACAACATTCAGGGAGAGCGTATTTAGGAAAGGGGAACTATAAAACGATCGGAAAAAAACTCGCCCAGCGACAAATCGCCCAGTGACCCTAGTTAGTACGTAAGTTAGGTATCTTTCTTTGTATATTTATATATTTCACGTCGTCGTCGCTGCTTCTGGGTCAAAATTGATAGAGTACTTTTTGGGCTGGAAGCAATGTATTTAGTTTTTTCGCTTAAATACGGTCCCACTGGACGGTTTTATAGTAGCAATGTTTATCTTGTTTATGGCGTAAAGTAAGGGACGAAGCTGTATAAGTATATCAGCGCATAGCTCTGTCTGCCCTCACTTTCCTAATCCTATGATATTACTGTACATTTTCGGAAATTAAAAGGGCCCCTTGTAATGCGGGATTGGACCCGTGACGCCTTTGTCCAGTGAGACACGTATTTCGTATGTTATTGCATAAAAATGTTTACCTATCTTTAAGTTAGGAATCATGTTATCTAGCCAATAAATGCGCTATCACCACACATGGTTGTTTCCTTGCCTCTAACCCTGGATCCGTTCGTTCGCAGGGCGAAACTTACCCGACGCGGAGGAGGTTAGACTCCTTTGGCACCTCGGAGGGTAGTCGAATGACCATAGTTTTCGAACCTGCACCGACGGACCAGAAATACTTCTAGAAGACTCGCTGAATGCACATACTGCTGCTCAAATAAAGTGCTGTTAAAAAGTCTGATGTTGCAGCATGAAATTAGTGTCCGTCGAACTTGAGTTATCGTTTGTTTATGGGCCACGGAATTTATATTTAAATTTTTATAATTATTTGCTTACTCATTTTGATAGCGAGAATTATAGTTACTTTGACATCTAGTATGACTTATATTATTTTTTGAGTTAGAAGCGACAGGCCTGTTTAAATTTGCTAAGAGTTAGAAGATTCTTTGAATATCATATCTTCTATTCTCATCCTGCCTGTGGCATTATTCTCGCGCATTCGATATTATACGATACAAGAGCAGTCGATATAGGTGTATATAACATAGGTAGATATCGTATATCGAATGCGCGAGAATCGTAGAATTGGCCATATCATGGCCTAGCTAGCATAATGAATGACCACAGATGACCAACAGTTAAGTATCATGAAACGATGAAATCTTTTAGTGCAAACATTGCGGTGTACAAGGTGTGAATGAATTAATGCAAAATGAGAAACTACTTTGTTAGGAACATTCTTCTGAGCAACTTAAATTTTATGAATCCGATTTCATCAGAGCAACTTTAATTTTCACTTTTCCATATAAATCAGCTGAGCCACTCAGGCCAAAATGTACTGGGATGGGAAGTGAAAAATAAAGTTGCTCTGATAAAATCGGTTTCATAATTAAATTTGCTCAGAATGATGTCCCTAAAAGCAGAGGCCTCTTCTAAACAAAAATCTCTGTTGAGTCCTTACATAAGTTTAGCTACCACAGGCCACAGCAATGCAATAATAATCGCAGCACAGTAAGTAGAATAATTAAATAATTATTCTGGTATTTTCAAGATGGAGGTCCAATTTTGTGAGGATTAATTAAATGCGATGTCTTGAGGGTACATCGTGACGAGGAGTCGAGGACTCGTGACGACTCGTAGTGCAGCAGCGCATGCTATTTGCCTTTAAAATATGTGACTTCGGAGATCTACTGGATTACAGTAGAGATTTTATGATAGATTCGTCCATTATAGCCTTTTCATTAATTAACCGAAAGTTGTGTGTGGTTAGTCGTTGTGTTAATTAAAGGATTCCTATTACATTACCTATCATTTAATCTGTGGATTTGGACAGATCGTGCTGTGTTGATTTGAGTAAGCGTATAAGGAGCCTGTACCTTTTTTTTTGTACACAATGTAGACAATGTTAAACGCTAAGGATAGCGAAACGAAACTATAACTTTTTATGTATGCGATTTGACATTTGGAATCACTTCGTGACGTCACCTTAGTGAAACTAAATGTCAAATCGCATACATAAAAGCCGGCCTGTATGTACAGTCGTAATTCCGGTACGGAATGCCGTAATGGAATTTTTCCGAACGCAGTAAATTCATACAAATCTATGGATCTACCACATACATACAGAAGTTTTCGTGGATTTGTATGGGATTGAATCCCGTTTCGGAATTCCAAATCGGAAGAATTCCGACTGTATGGGGCCGGCCAAAAAGTTATCGTTTCGTTTCGCACCGGCTAGCGTTTCACTTTACCTGGGGGGGCTGGAGTTGTTAAGCTTTTTGTTGATTCGCTATGGACAATGGGCTTTTGGTTAGGTCACACTGTTCTCCATACGAAGTGATAATGATAAAAGAGACATCACCACCCGCGTATCAAGGAGGCAATCGCCGCAGCTACGATGAAGGTAAATAAGATACAAGATCCTACTACGATTATTTTTATAGAAAGTTTAGAGCGGCTGTACTATCCAGCTAGACTTTACGAAATATCGAGCGAAAATAGCTCAGGGCTGGAGTGAAACAAATACAATTTTTTTTTTTTGTCTTTTATCGCAGACAACTTTGGAGATTAGTTTTAAGTGGTCACGACACGACTTTAGTCTCTTGATCACGCTTAACTATCATCCGATCTATTATCGATTAGTATTACTAAGTATACCTACTAATGCAGTGAAGTGGACAAAAGAATAAAAACAAAGTTTAAGTGGCCTAACTTTACAGATTCGAGTAATTGGGCTATTCATATATCAGTCAGTAGGTAGGTATACTATGTAATAAGTTCATGTGAATATGCTGAAATCTAGGCGTAACGAACGCAGTACCTAACTATTTATTAATCTGTGACGAAAGACCGACCGCGTATGCTGCACACGAGACTTGCATGCATGTGCGCTTTGGTATGGTAGTACGTATACGTTGTACGCACTATGCTGTTAGTTAGCAGCGGACGGTGTACAGAACACAATTAGGTAGGTACCTACAGTACGGTGCCATTGTTTTGGCACGTCGTCGTCGGGACGGGACCCAACGCACAGATTGAAGAGGAACGTGCCAACGTACGTACGTGCCATACTTATACTTATACCTAAACAACAAAAGTGAAATTCGACTATCATGCCAAGTAATAGAGCATATAATCAAATGACTCCCCCGTGACCCTCCATACAAACTTTAGAGGTCTTTTTGACCCAGTTATGGTCTTTTTGACCCATTCTTAGCGAACGGTTATGTAATAATAAGAGGATATTCCCATCAATCATGGACCTATCAATAGAATCTTTCTAGCTGCAGCCGTTTCGCCGGTTTTTTTGATCAGTCAGGACTTACTCTTTTATATAAAGAGATAATAATAACCAGCCAAGTGCGAGTCGGACTCGCGCACGAAGGGTCCTATGGGAGCCCCCCCTAAATATTAATTTTTATTTTATTTTATTTTGTTAATTTAACTCTTCCTCTTAAAATCAATCACTCGCACTTATCAGTTACTTTCCACATGTTACTCGCACTTTATACTGTACACCTGCACTTCACACTTAACAAAGTGAAAACGGGTCTTAAAATGGCTGGATCAATTCGGACCGTAGAGTGTAGAGTAGTTCAGAGGATTCCTATTGTTCTGAGGAGGATTCTGTATCCTCTGTCTACGATTCGGACCGTGCTCAAAGTTAAACTTTCAAACAAACCACAGAGAAAGTAATCACCAAACAAACAAACAAACAAACAAACAAACAAACAAACCACCATAAAAAAAAAAAGACATGGCTGATATTAGAAAAAGTCAACCACCCTTTCTTAAATCTTGTTACGCGTCTCGCGCGTCTCACATGTTTCGTCATCACATGACACTGGCATAAATTGTCTGGCATAAGACAGATTGCCATGAACTAAAATTGAAGTTGAAGACATGGCTGTACGGCTTTAATTGCCTTTGCCTTTCAATAAGGAAGAAGACAGAAAAAAAAACAAACCAAATATTGTTCTGAGAACCCCCACAGGAGAACCCCAGAACCCTGACTCCTGCCTGCCTGAGTTGAGAAAGTTGAGATGAGAACCAAACCAACCGTAGACAGAGAAACTTGGAGGAACGCGGCCTTTCCTACGGAAACCTACCGTGTTGCTCGAGAGAAAGGAATACTATATTATACTCCCCTCCCCCTACGAAACCAACCGAAACCGACCCAACCGTCCGTCATTTAAAAAAATTTAAACGCTCTCCCTGTCCCTCTCCTCGCCTCTGTGTTCAAAACAAAAACGTAGAAACAAAACAATACATTTATTTACGATTTACGCCATTATTTAGCGAATATTCGCATTGTGTTACCCCATAAAACATTTTTATCGGCTCCTCACAGTAAGTTCCGTGTACACCCAGTGCAAAACCAAACAAACATCATGCAGAAAACAAGGAAGAAAAGGGGCGACGCCGAACCCATGGAACTAGATGAAAACCCAAGCGCTGGTAGCGACCAAGAGTTTGTTCAGAACGGTGATATTGACCATATTTCCGATGATGAAGAAGGCGGTACGAGAATCGGTGATATCTACATCCCGCCGGCGCCAAAACCGGCGCTTACGTTCGATGCTACCGGGCCCCGCATGATCATCACTCACATTGTGAATGATAACTTCAAGAGCTACGCAGGCGTGCAGAATTTGGGGCCTTTTCATAAGGTACCTACATCTTTCTCTATCAACAAATACTCATGTAATGCAAATGAAGTCCAATTAGGTTATCCCAGGATGGGACACTGGTTCCATGTCTGCAAGTCTGTCCATATAACAAAAGTACTGATAAATGTCCCAGATGACAGATCGCAGTAAGAGGACATAAAAAAAAGTAAGGTTGAGCTATACTCCACCACGCTGGCATAACGGTTGATGGCCTGCCCCGTAGACAAGATGCAAAAATCTATTATCGTTCGCACAAAACGCTAAGAATATGTATGTGATTTGACGTTTAGTCACAAAATGTCAAATTGCATACATTTAGAGTTTTTGTTTTGTTTGGTTTCCGTAGCATTATTAACTTTGTCTAGGCCTACTGATGGTGGGGTGTGAGGCTAGCGGCCAACCTGACTGTCAGACTGGCCATCAAACTGATAGAAGAAAAGTGTAATGATGATGAATGTAACTGTGACTGCTGCTATCAAGTATTGTCACCTCTTCTCGGGGAGAGGCACATTTGTACCCATGTTCAGCCACTTATTCGATACTTCATTTATTACCATTATTTGAAAAACAACTAACTGCTAGTTGCCTTACTAACTAACCCTTTCCGTTCTTCTCAGATTATATGTTTAGTCTTAAGTTTCTAGTTTCAGGAAATAATGTGAGCTGAAAACCAGCATTACATGCAGCTCACTGCTACACATAACACATGCTGAGCTCAAACCATTTTGACATTTAAACCTCAACCGTAAACTGTACTATTTTTTTCCATATATCCCTGTGTTTATTTGTCAAACAAATATAATTTTCTATTTCATTTCCCGTCTTCTCCTGGCCGGAAAAGAAAAATATTTGACATTAAAATTAGGAGAAATTCAGTTTTCATTTCCTTGCAATAGACATTAATTGACATCTTGGTACCCACTGTCAAAGTCACGGACATACACATGTATGTCCAGGAACTCACGTGGAGGTTAATATTGTTATTGGTATCCACCTTGGAGTAAGATGATGTACTCTAACCAATTTGTTCATCTTTTCAGAGTTTTACATCCATCATCGGTCCAAATGGAAGTGGCAAGAGCAATGTCATAGACTCTATGCTCTTTGTGTTTGGCTATAGAGCCACAAAGATCAGATCCAGGAAGATCTCTGTGCTGATCCACTCGTCAAGCAAATTCCCGAACATCAATAGTGCCTGTGTTGCTGTGCATTTCTGTCAGATTATAGATGGGGTATGTAGAGCAACTTTGTAAGACAATATAGTATTTTATTTATTATTTATGTATGTATAATGCACAAGCAGCTTAGGGCTGATGCTTGCATATCAGTTCACATTTCACTGCACTTGTTTTATAAAATTGCCAAGTCTATTTCTTGCCAGTATGCTTAGTAATTTCCTCCCCTGCAACTGATTTACCGTGGAGTTGAGAGATTGTTGTCAAGAATGGAATTCTTTGAGGATGGCTTGACATAAGACCAAATCAAACTGCTAAGCATGCTGGCCGGTGTTTTATAAGCTTCAAGTCTGATTCAATTCAATAATTTTCCAATGGATTCCAAGGATGGATTTATAGACCTAATAGTTCTGCTGGAAGTAAACATGGGTTGATTGATGATTAAATTGATGATATTTTTTTGCAAAACTATGTAATAATTTCAGGAAGGTGAAGAATTCACAGTAGTTCCAAACAGTGAGATTGTGGTGTCAAGGACAGCATTCAAGGACAACTCGTCCTTTTACACCCTGAACGGGAAGAGAGTTCAGTTCAAGGAGGTTGCAAAGATGCTGCGGTCACACGGCATTGACTTGGACCACAATCGGTTTTTGATTCTTCAGGTAAGCTTGCTTTGTAACGACTTAGAAAAATATCATAATAATTTCTATAGAAGTAGCAAGTAAGCTAAAATATATAGCCTGTACAGAACTTGGATAGATAAACAGAATAGTTCCTAGGTTTAGTTCACTTCACAGTATGTCTCTGATTTTTGTGTGCCTTTTAGCATAGGCCTTCTCCAGTTATTTCCATTTGCCTCTGTCCAGTGCTACTCTAATCCAGCTAGAATATATTTTGTTCACAATTTAGGTTCCATTCCATTGAGTGACTTTCTGTGACATGTTAAATAAATAAATAAATGTCTCTAATACTTACAATTTCCTTAAATCAACCTTAAAAAAACATAATTTTACTGGTTTGCCTTAAAACTCAATCAATATTTCAGGGTGAAGTAGAACAGATTGCGATGATGAAGCCTAAAGGTCCGACTGAACATGAGTCTGGGATGCTGGAGTACTTGGAAGATATCATCGGCACATCCAGATATAAGGTATGAATTAATCATTAAACAGAGTGTAACAAAAAGGTGTAGTCATATTTTAGAGGATTGATAGAGACATAATTCTAATCATAAGCTGATCATCGCCTGGCACAAAACATATTAAGTAAATGTACCTAGCCTATCAATGTCCCCACCGAGGGGCACAGGCCTTTACCCAAATCCGAGTGGCTCAGTGCGGGTTGGTGGAGGGGTTTTACGACTACTATGTACTACATAACATATGTAGAAGTGAAAATAAAATCGTTCTTTGTCTTTTGGTGTTTTAATACTACGTCATGTAACAACTACTGAATCAATTTGGCTGAATTTTTACATCGGTAAATAATAAATAACCACTTACCACTGCTGACACCACATTCGCACTGACAATGTATGTGTGTGTGTATAAATGTTTGTAATTTTGGAGTGTTGAGTTACTGACTAAACATGGCCGCAACTGTCGCGTTGCCGCCCCATATCAGAAAAGGCGTAGATATTTGATGCAGCTTCTAATGCAATATGTTGTCAATAGGAACCTATCGAGAAACTCTCTGTCCGAGTGGAAGAGCTCAGCGAGATGAGGAAAGAGAAGCTCAACCGAGTCCGGCTGGTCGAGCAAGAGAAGCAAAAACTAGAACAGCCGATGAGAGAAGCTCTGGAGCATGTGGAGTTAGCCAACACCGTTACTCGGAGCCGAAACATGCTGCTGCACAAGTACATGTGAGTGACTCCCCCTCTTCCTTCTTCCACTGAGCCTGGCTGGTGAAGGAGATGAAAGAGGCCCTGGAGTATGTGGTGCTAGGTAACACCGCTACTCGGAGCCGAAACATGCTGCTGCACAAGTACATGTGACTGACTCCCCCTCTTCCTTCTTCCACCGAGCCAGGCTGGTGAATGAGATGAGAGAAGCCCTGGAGCATGTGGAGTTAGCCAACACCGCTACTCGGAGCCGAAACATGCTGCTGCACAAGTACATGTGAGTGACTCCCCCTCTTCCTTCTTCCACTGAGCCTGGCTGGTGAAGGAGATGAAAGAGGCCCTGGAGTATGTGGTGCTAGGTAACACCGCTACTCGGAGCCGAAACATGCTGCTGCACAAGTACATGTGACTGACTCCCCCTCTTCCTTCTTCCACCGAGCCAGGCTGGTGAATGAGATGAGAGAAGCCCTGGAGCATGTGGAGTTAGCCAACACCGCTACTCGGAGCCGAAACATGCTGCTGCACAAGTACATGTGACTGACTCCCCCTCTTCCTTCTTCCACCGAGCCAGGCTGGTGAATGAGATGAGAGAAGCCCTGGAGCATGTGGAGTTAGCCAACACCGCTACTCGGAGCCGAAACATGCTGCTGCACAAGTACATGTGACTGACTCCCCCTCTTCCTTCTTCCACCGAGCCAGGCTGGTGAATGAGATGAGAGAAGCCCTGGAGCATGTGGAGTTAGCCAACACCGCTACTCGGAGCCGAAACATGCTGCTGCACAAGTACATGTGACTGACTCCCCCTCTTCCTTCTTCCACACCGAGTTTGGCTGATGAGCAGAAGCAGAACGTCCTACCTTACCTAATCCTCGACCTCTGTGGCGCAGTGGTTCTGGCTCAGCCTACCATGCCAGAAGTCCTGGGTTCGATTCCCGGCTGGGGAAAAATTTAAAACGAAAAAATTAATCCCCAGGTGTTGGATGTTTGTGATGTCGCTGTTTCTGGTTCCCACGACACAGGGTATCCTAGTGTGGGGCCAGAAGCAATGTATGTGCCTGTATGCAAACGTTTATGTTATGTTTACGTTTAAATCCTCAGATTACCTTATCTCCATCCTCAATCCCATCCATATTAAGCATTCATCATCATCGTCATTGGTCTTTTATCCTTTCAGATGTTTATTACAGCTGCTTTGTATTCTGAGTAACAGTAACTGAACAGTAACGGCAACCGGCCCCACCACCTTACACCGAATTTGCTTGTGACCGTTGTGACAAACAGTGTAAATGCTGCATTGAAAAGGATTAACATCGTAAATTGTTCTATTTGTTCCAGACATGAAACAAACAAGATAATCGAAGGCAAGAATAAAGAGATGGAAGAATTGAAGGAGAACCTGAAAGGCATCGACGAGAAACTCAACACCATCAAGGAAGAACTCTCGGAGAAAATCGCCATCTTGAAAAATGGCACACAGTGAGTACTAATGTTTATTTTGTGAGGATGGGTGTTTGTTTTTCTTAGCTTGGACGCAAAAACTACTGAACCGATTTTGATGTATCAGGATCCATGTATCCTGATAATTAAGATTGGAATAGGAAGCTCATTCAAGACTTTCTATCCCGAAGTATTTTTTAAATAAATAAATAAATAGTACATGGATGACCCTAGTTTCTGTGGAAAGTATCAGCTAATATAGCGCAAAAAAGTTCACTATTAAGTTATCCAGAAGGCAATTCTAAATCTTGCAGCAAAGAGGCAGTCCAACCCAAAGCCCTAATGGTAACATTTTTCCCACAGAAAATACGACGTTCTCCGAAAACAAAAAGAGGAGATGACGGAAAAGCTACAATCCACGAAGAAGAAGATGGTGTCCGTTATAGCTGACAACACGCAGGGCAACAAGAAGCGGAAGAATCTGGAACAACTGCTTGAAACTGAGAAAGGGAAGCTAATGGATTTGGAACTGGTTGGTATTTCGTAGAGACCTGGATTATGTGAATAAAATTAAAGATGATTAGGATTAGCCCAGCAGAATGGTAATGCGCATAACGATAAAGATCTGACAGTGTCATGAACATGATGTCTACAGGAATAAGAGCTATGTTTTATCAAATGTATGGAACTGTCAGGCGCATTATCACAGAATAACTAATAGTACTACGTACAGACAGAAGGTTCACTCTCGAACAAAAGTCAAGGTTAGGTGCAAAAATTATTTGTCTATGCTACTGCGTATGCTGACACGAGCGTTCATATTCCATTAGACACCGCTGACACGATGCCGATCACGCAGAGTTGCGTTCGTTTATTCACACCCGGTGTAGGGTATGTACACGGTGTTAAAACACTGAATGCTGTTTGCTGTTTAGAGTGAATAAACGAACGGCCGGTGTGATATCTGGTGTCAACACCGTACACCGGGTGTGAATAAACGAACGCAACTCTGGGTTGCGAATCGCACTCAGTTGTTTTCGGCGTCATTGTTTTCACGCGGCTAGCCCGCGCGCACACCGAGAGCCGAGCGACAACCATGTGACAATGACCGACTGGCGCGAATAGCCGGCCGTAGATACCTATTCAGCGAAGTGAAACCCCCCTGGCATTACCTTCTCATTGTGGTCCGCGGGGCCAACGACGCAACGTCGACGTGGTATACGGCGCATGAGTGTCATACAGTCGCGTTGAGAAATCACATGAATTATCCCTTTTAGGGGATGTCAGGTGCAATTTCTAAACGTGCAAAAGTTCCACACTGTCCATAACGATGGTACGTTAGAGAGTGTCCATTAATTACGTGAGGTGTTCAGGGGGAAGGGGGTCGACATAGATTGGAATGTACGGGCTCGATCTGAATCTTACCAAATCTCACGCGGAGGAGAGAGCTCGACAAATATCACGTTAATTTTCCCCTTGAACAACTGTGTAAAATTGCACAGCAGTATTGTTAAATCGTCAGAAAAGCCTCACGTAACTAATGTATCTTATTATAATTTCGTCTCTCTCTCATCAGGTCCCTGAGAAAAATAAGAGGGAGATAGAAGACTGCGAGAAGCTCCTTGTGAAGCATCGAGAGAGTAAGAGCGCGATGGAAGAAGAAGTGAAAACTATTATGGCTAGTGTCAGGTTGGTGGTCCACTCCTAGAACTTTCTATCTTATTTATGTTTATTTTAAGTCTCTTGTAGACTGTCTTGTTATTGAGTCTAAGAAATTGTAGTAGCCCCAATAATCTCGCATGATTGATGGAAACGAAGACGGGGTGAGGCAACGGTTGCCATATCTCAGGTTTTGGCCAGAGATCTCAGGCGTATAATTATCTGCATATCATGTTTGTGATTTCATTCGACAAAGCCTTCATCTCCTACGTTGCATTTAGTAAGTACCTATTTAGTTATATTTCTTTGTTTCTCAGTATCATAAAAGGTTCTTTTTCTTCTCAGATCCAAAACCCAAGAATACCAAGAACAAAAGGACAAGCTACAAGCCAAACAGGTGGCCCTCAAGGAAATCGTCGGCGAAGTGAATGAGTATTTTACGCTCGCCAAGTCAGAGCTCAACTTTTACCTGAGCACTGAAACAAGGGAGAATGATAAGTTGGAGAAAATGAAGGAGTCTTATGAAAAAGCGACGAAAGATTTGGAGGAAATGAAAACGTAAGGAAATCTATTAACTGGGCCGAATACGCACACTGCTGCTCAAATAAAGTGCCCCTTAATTGAGAGCATGACTTTAGGTGTCCATCAAACTATGAGTGGTCGGTGGTGTATCCCGGACACAGAGACATTTACTTACTTATGTTAATTATGATTAACCGTCGCCCTGGCTGGGGCCTGCAGTTACTATTCTATGATCTTTGATCAACTGAGGGTTATGGCTCTAATTTTACTCACATAAAGAAAATTATGTTAGTTTAAAAACGAAAAACGTCCTTCGAAATCGGGAGGTCTCATTGATGAATCAAATGAGCCCAAACTCAATGTGTTTTAAAGGATGAATACTGGAATTCCCTCTCCACCTTCGAGGTCCATCATCAGACCAGCTTGATGGTACTATAGTGTTGTACTACATAGACCAAGTTTCGTTATCATAGAAGAACTACAATTGTGCTTGGTTTATTGCATGATGCTATTCAGTTACACGTGGACCTAAATATATTTACGAAGACATTTCTGGAGCCTTGTATGTTTACATTTTTGTGGTGTACAAATGTAAATAAGCTCCCACAGTAGATGTTTCTGCTCTGATGTCCAAGTCTAAAGCATTGTTTGTCTGTAATAATGCATGTCTTATTTCTGTTACAGTTTACAAAAGGATCTAACGCGGAAAGTGCCCAGCGAAGAGCAGCAGCTCACAGACATCCAGTCGCAGCTTCAGAACCTGAAGAAAGAAGAGGCAAGCGTGGCGGGGGAGGCCAGGTCTTTGAGGTAACTTCATCATATCATCCTACTTCTTCTTACTGTTCTTCTTCAGGGGGTTGCAGTAATAATTCGCAGCTCTGCCTTGCCTTAACCGGCCGGCCAGAGGGGAATCGTTAGAGGTACACCGGCTTTTCTGGTGTGCACTTGAAGGGTGGATGTGAAACGTAAGTGGCGAGTGGGCGTACGTGATGGGTCCCTCAGGGTGCAAGTGATCGTTGTTTTAAGTCCAGTTTCACATGACCACTCTAAGCAGTTCACACCATTTCTGGCCCCCTTGCCGTTATATGACGTCTCGGCTAAAAGGGGGGCCCAGTTAGACGGCGAGTCACCACCTGCCTATTTTTGATCATAATTGAGACTTGATTCAGGCAGGTGTCCGTAGTCTCTGAAACATCCCATAGCTCATTCCTTAGTTTCCTCTTAGTTTTTTCAATAGACCTGTGCTCCTGGCGGGAATGTTCTTTGAGTGCACTTTTGGTGTGGGTGTATTCGGGGACGGACCCAACGGGTGCACCACATTTCATATTTGTTTCTAATAAATTGTCTGAAAGGGCCCTCTACGTGTTGGACCCATGTCCCCACGCAAGCCTACAAAAAGGACCGGGACATCACTGTCCCGTGAACTGAAACTCAGACACAAAATAATAATAATAGAGATATTTGGGGAGGGCAATCGGCTGAACCAACAGTCACCAGCGCTCAAACACTGGGTGAAATAGTCACTATATGAAGAATACTACTATGCGGTCTCTCTACATTTGTTGCCTTCCCCTGTTAAAGTGCAAGTAGCCTTATTGTCGCCGAGGCGACGGCATCTGCAGACGACATGTAGTTGCGACGCGAGTGACCATCACAGCGTACCTAAGTACAGTACGGGGCCTTTGTTTTGGCACGTCGGCTCTCGTCTCGCTCTCTCTCTCGCTAAGTCAAATGCCGAGTATCATACTCGTGGCACCTCGGGTCCCGTCCCGACGCGCCAAAACAAAGGCCCCGTACTGTAACAAGACAGTGGTGTGTAGATAGAATGCAAAAGCACCCTAAAACAAATCTTAACCACAGAAGGTGTTGTGGGGTAAAATAAAGAAGATTTCATGCTCAAAATATATTTCAATAAATACATAATATAATAATATTAGAGCTACATTTGCACACACTTACACAAGATCGAAAATACGTACGGAGATTTAAACATAAGAATAAAATGAAGTCGATAGTCCTTTTAAAACATAGCGCAGTTGTATGTATTTTCTTTCAGTTTACATTTAAAGAGATCTTTGTGCCATTTTTTGATGGAAGTCATTGGAGATATGATGTCGTTCTTATTGAATCCATTATTACTTGGTCAACAAGGAATTGGAATCTTTCTCACACTTACACAACTTACACTATGTAAGGCCGTCGTACCTATATCAATCCTATTGACCGAGCGATACAGAAGGGTTATAACGGGAATTTGAATGAATGAATGAATGAATGAATGAATGAATGAATGAATTTGTTTATTTCCCTGTATCCTGTATTTTGACGTTTTTGTCGAGAAATCAATTTAACTCTTCAATGGTATCACATATTGCAGGTTCATTTGTGTAGCTATTAGCATGGGATGCATGGTGGTGGGCATGGGTTACATGGTGGTGGACATGGGTTGCAGGGTGGTGGGCATGGGTTGCATGGTGGTGGTATCCATGGGATACATGGTGGTGGAGAGGGGATGCAGGGTGGTGGGGATGGGATACAAGGTGGTGGGGATGGGATGCAAGGTGGTGGGCAAGGGTTGCACGGTGGTGGGGTTGGGATGCAGGGTGGTTGGCAAGGGATGCAAGCTGGTGGTGTTGGAATGCAGGGTGGTTGGCAAGGGATGCAAGGTGGTGGGGTTGGGATGCAGGGTGGTTGCCAAGGGATGCAAGGTGGTGGGCTTGGGATGCAAGGTGATGGACAAGGCGGGATGCAGGGTGGGACGGGTTCGTACGGGTTGCCCCACGATCCCCACGCGCCCCAGTTGGACTCGCAGCCCACAGTTATCGGCGCTGGCTTAATCGGCGCGAGCATCGGCGGCTGTATAGTGATCGAGGGCGGGCAAATAGGCGCCAGTGGGTTCGGCCGCACCCAAATGGGCGGAGGCACCACCGGGCACGGTTGCGGAGGCTGCACCCAACACGACGGCGGCCAGATAGGCCTGGTTGGCGTTGGGCGGATGATGATGGGCGGCGGCTGGATGGTCACGCCGGGGTTCTGTCTGATCATGAAGGTGCCTCCCGGGACCTTGACTGTTTGCATGCCGATCGCTTGTAGTCTGCCGATGATGCTGCTGGCGCCGGATGGGAAGGCGACTTGGATCGGGCCGCGGCCGCTGGTGCCTTGGGATGAATATTGTGTTTAGTTTCAAGTTATTTTTTTTATTTGTTTGTCTAACCCGTCACGAGTGATCACGACACGAGTATTGAGGAAATGGAAATGAATTAATCTTGTTGTATCTCAAAGTCGAAGTCAAGTCAGAGGATTTTTTTTTTCAATTACTGACTTGTGACTACCAAGACGTCAATTAATGTCTATTGCAAGGGGATGAGAACTTAATTCCCCTAATTTTAATGACATTTTTAGGTTTCCGTACCCGAAGGGTGCCTTACCGTCCGTCTGTCTGTCTGTTACCAGGCTGTATCTCATGAAATTTTCACAGATGATGTATTTCTGTTGCCGCTATAACAACAAATACTAAAAATCAAAAGAAATTTAATATTAAGGGGTGCTCCCATACAACAAACGTGATTTTTTTGCTCATTTTTGCTCGATATTGATAATGGTAGCAGGTAGACGCTTAAAATGTTCACAATATATTGAGTATATTATTTACTTAAAAAATAAATAATTAAATTAAAATTAAATTAATATTTAGGGGGGCTCCCATATTATTATTTTTTTTGCGGTTTTTTATAGATAATGGCACGGAACCCTTCGTGCACGAGTCCGACTCGCACTTGGCCGGTTTTTTCCTTTTCGGCCAGGTGAATGACAATCTCTCGACTGAAAGGGTAGGATGTTAAGAACATAATATTTTGTTGAACTATACATATTTAACCTATAAGGATCTGCAAATATTATTGGAATATTTACAATACTATTATTCTATAACAAGGATTAATTTTAATGGTAATTAAAATTATACAATACTTATTATTAAAAAAATATAGAATAAACAATTAAAATAATCGAAATGGTACAGGACAGACGGTCTAAATGTGATACTAGGATATCTTGTGACAACAGTTTGTATCTACTTACATGTTGGACAACCGCAGGCGGTTGGCGCAGGTGGTAGCGGCTCCATGCTCCACGGACATGGTTGCGGGCAGGGTTTCGGTGGCGGGCATGGTTGCGGGCAGGGTTTCGGTGGTTGGCACGGTGGCGGTGACGGAATCCACCATGGGGAAGGTTGCGGGCATGGTGGCGGTGACCACCATGGGTACGGTTGCGGTTTCGGTGGTGGGCATGGTGGCGGACAGGGTGGTGGGCACGGTGGCGGACATGGTGGTGGCGGTGGTGGCGGAGTCCAACATGGGTTTGGTGGTGGTGGCGGTGCCGGTGCCGGTACCCAACATGGGTTAGGTGGTGGTGGCGGGGGTGGCGGAGTCCAACATGGGTTTGGGGGTGGTGGCGGTGGGATACCCCAACATGGGCTAGGTGGTGGTAGCGGCGGTGGCGGTCGCCAGCACGGGCCTGGTGGCGGACTTGGGGTTGTTGACCATCCGCTCCATCCGGATCCGATCCGGATAAAAGGTGTAGGAATGTTACAACCTACTCTTATCTGGGGCTCCGGTGTAGGGGCGGCACACGCACTGGCTATAAACGCTGTAAATAAAATTAAATATAGTTATATTATTATGTTCGAATCCTACTTAATTGATCTCAAAATGGTCGATTACTTACCAATGAAACCCAATGCCGTGAGACGCGCCATCTTAGCAACCTTCTCACGCCTCTGCTCAAAATGTAAAAAACTCACCCATTTATATCCATACGCAAAACAAACATGAAATATTTCGGTGTCGCCCGATTGATCGTGAAACAAATGTTGAGTTTCGTATTTTAATCGCTTTGGATTTCTGTTTAAATATTCTAATCAGTTAACAATAATAATTGATGTTAATAAACGCATAGCTGCACGGCTGTTCCGAGGCAGCAAAGACTATGCATCACTTACGTACCTACGACAGAGTACAAGTTACTATCAGATGAAGAAAACTGGTAACTGCTGGCCAGAGGCTGCCAGGATCCTCCTGGAGATGGAGCAAAGAAGGGCAGAAAACTCCCCCGTACCTCTTTTAAAATATGTTAGGGCCTTAAAAATACAATGTTATGTATTTCTACTTAAGTCTAAGGAAATACACCGTAGAGAGACGTACTGACTCAGTCCATCGCCCCTCTTTGGATTTCTGTGCGCCGAGATGGTAAAGACCACGCAGTTTTGTCATCTAAATATTATTTTACACTGTAACGGCGCGGCGTGGACAGACGATGACGGGCCCGCTCCGTCGCCGCTCCGGGCGCGTCATCGTCTGTCCACGTCCTAATAAGACTTCTTTAATAAACCGTTTTTGACATAGTTTTCGAACCTCCTTTCTGGTAGGTCCGTTGCTTCATTAGTTATTTTGCTGTTGATTCCAGAGCCCAGCTCGAGGAGTCTCGGCAGGCGATGAGCGCGAACAAGTCACGAGGCCGAGTCCTGGACTCGCTCATGAAGGAGAAGGCCGCTGGCCGCCTGCCCGGCATCTTCGGACGATTGGTGAGTAGCTGCGTATCCACTTGAGGCAGCCTCGGGTCGAGCGGCTGCCGCGCTCCGAGGCCGCGCGAGTGGAGACGCTGCCTCAACCTGAGGCACGCTGCGACACGTGGCAAATTCGTCGCCGGGAACCGAGCCATATTTTGTCGGTTTTTTGCCGTGCTCAAAGGAGCCTCAGTCCGAGCCGTGTATTTGATGGAGACGTGCATTGCGTTTTGGCTCTAAACTGATACGTTGTGGATCAAGCAGAGGCGTGTCGCCTCGTATTGATCCGCAACGTGCCTCGACAGAGCGAACAGCCTGAATCTGAGGCGTTTTGCTTCAAGTCGAGGCTGCTCAGCCTGAGGCTGCTCTAATGGATACGAAGCTAGTCACGTGACAACGTGGTCTAGTGAGTTTCAAGATGGCTTCTCACGCAGGAGGCTAACCATGAACCAATAAAGTAATAGTAAGATTGAGCCTTATTCCATGTACCAATAAGATAAATACAATACGGTATTATTGCCCATGTAAGAATAAATCTAAGAATGCATGTCCGAGGTAGATAGGCTAAACGAGAATTAATCCATAAAAATGCAATGTAAATTTTATAATTCAATTTGAAAAGATGTGTTTTCTACTCAGTTCGTCATTTGACTAAAACACCATTCGCCATTTTGATTCCGACTTGATGTAGCTCCGATATAGTAACTATTGGCGTAAATTAGTACTTGGTCTTGGTGTGTTTACTAACGGAGTGACGTCACGAGCGAAACATCATGGCGGCTAGTGTTTCCGCGCGACAATGCACTATCGTAAATTAATTAATGATTTATGGCGTTTATAGGTTGCACAAAATTTAAATAAAATTTCTACGTTGTTGATTGTTGACTGACCCATTATTCCAACTGCAATAAATTGGTGCATGTGTGTTTCATGTAATATTGGTAGGTATTGGTTAGCAAGGCACTGTTTACATTAACATATACACGTAATATAAAACAAACAGCACACCATAACATGTTATCATTCCAACAAATTCAGTCCGCAGTGAGAAAGTAACACAAGCAGATAATATTAACAAGTAGTCGATATTATTAAACGATTTTAAAACCCTAAAAATTAAATTAAATAAGTATGTACACTCCAATATTACGGTTACTACTTTTGTTGGTTATTACGATGAAAATCAGCGAGTCAGAACAATTCACCTCCCTATCAAAGCGCGACATAGAACAGTCCAGAAGAAGGTCTGAACCAAAGAAGGATATATTCAACATCGAAACTTCTAGAGTATCGCGAGAGAAACTGAAAAGTAACAATCGTTACCAAGATAGAGAAGTTGATGTTGAATACGGGGTGAAGTCGCGAGTGGCCAGATCTGTGATAACGAGTGTTTGCCCTGCAGGGAAGATTAGAAATAGAAAGGGACGATGTGTAGTTATATGGCATTAACAGCTGGTTTTATCAATACCATGACTATTTTGCTGGAAATGTCAAGGCAGTGTAGAAATGTAAGTAGATTTTATAAACAAAACTAATGTGATTATGTTCGAATAAGTCAAGTTAACAAAAATACATGTGAAAGCGAAACAAATTAATGTGTACCTAACACCACTCTACACCACCTGTGTCATCGCATCATCAATAGTTTTTAACCGACTTCAAGAAATGAGGGGGTTATCAATTCGGTTGTGGTATGTTTTTTATAAAAAAAATGTGTTACCTCGAAATTGATATTGTAATTTGTGCGCCGATTTTTTTTTTTTATATAGTATGGATCTTCAGGTTGGTCCCATTTTTTGAAAATCAGGAATCGGTCTAGTACTTAGGTTTCTACTTTCTACATAGAAAATACTGTCATCTAGGTATCCAAAATTACATATGTTTGCCTTTCTGTGACTAACTAATTGTGGTGTAGATGAATATTGTGAATTCTTAGATGACATTCGCATTCCACGCGGACAGGACCAAGTATAAAAGATCATGAAAGCGGTTTTTTTTTAACTTGGTGAATTATTATTTAGGCGAAACGACTCGATCGTCCGTCCAAAGTCCTTGTGTGGATCTAGAAGTATCCCAACAAAAACATGCATAGGCATATACAAAAACGCCAGTCTCGCAGCCTGCGCAGTTTATTCTACCGTAAAAAGTTGTGAGATCTAATTTTAAACCAAGTCGGTTAATTTAACCAGTATCTGTGTATGGTAGAATCTTTCCAACAACTTTATTATCGTATACTGTTAAGTACCTACCTAATTAGTTAACTAATAACATTTATAGTGATCGGATCAATATAAGACATCTTTATTTCTTCAATAATAATTAGAATGACTTGGCAATCGCACGTAGAAAAGTTGTCGACTATAGGACCGTGTGTGCAACGTAAGGTACCTATTGCTCTCGCTCCGAAATAATTCGTTGTTTTCTTATTAGTTAAGTTTATCTTTATTTAGAGATATGTTGTGTTGAGTAATAATATTCATTTGTGCTCTGGGTGCTATAGAGTGGTCAGTTGAGCGCGATTGCCAAGTTATTCTAATTATTATTGAAGAAATAAAGATGTCTTATATTGATCCGATCACTATAAATGTTATTAGTTAACTAATTAGGTAGGTACTTAACAGTATACGATAATAAAGTTGTTGGAAAGATTCTACCATACACAGATACTGGTTAAATTAACCGACTTGGTTTAAAATTAGATCTCACAACTTTTTACGGTAGAATAAACTGCGCAGGCTGCGAGACTGGCGTTTTTGTATATGCCTATGCATGTTTTTGTTGGGATCTCATTTCTTTTTGTAAGTAACATTACTTTTTTTCTTTTCGGGTACTATTTCTTGTGCGTTAGCTACCGACTTTCTCAAAGCCCACTCCCTATCTCTATGGGCTCTTCTCTGTGGCTTTGATGTTACGTGTTACGATTTGTGACAAGTCTGGGCGGTGAATTATATAAATATAAATCATACCTCAAACCAAACCATACCGCGATTCAGGAAATGCAATAGTTTTATTGTACGCGCAATTCTTCCCCTTACCTATCATCTCCGTCTCCTACCCAACATGGTTTGCTGGAAGAAATCTCTTATTAGAGATAAGCTCGCCTTTGTACATTTTTTTTTCTATGTTAAGCTATTTTTACTGTCATGTGAGTACAATAAAGAAATTACAAACAAACAAATGCACACCTAGCGACATCTAATGGGGAATAGCGATATTAGACAATGTAACCGCTTTATTTAAATCATAGCTGGAACCAAACCATACCGCGATTCAAGATACACATAGCGACTAGCGACATCTAATGGGGAATAGCGATGAATCGAAGTAGTCGTGTACTGAGCTTATTGATAATTAATATATTATGAAATTGGGGCTAAAATTGCGCAATGTTTGAGTTTTCCTTGGCTTTGCAGGCTAAACTCTAACCATGCTCAAAATTTTAAGCTTGTGGGTTCGCTAGAAGTAACCTTTAGAGTTTTCATGATCGTGAATCAGTGAGTCAGTGAGTGTCAAAATTGAGGAACTTTGAATTGCTGTACCTTCAACTCTACTGGTTTAAATTTATTGAAATTTTGAGAATATGTCTTATAACATGGTGCCTTTTAGCCGCCGGGAATTCAGGTTTCTATCTTTATCCACAACGGAGTAACAGGTAGGTCAAATATGCTCTGAATGGCTTCCTGTAAAGGATGTTACTGCTGCGCCCGTATGTTTTGCTTTTTGCTCGTCTTGGCTTGGGGGCGCTGCCGCGCCCCCAGATTAGAGACAGAATGACTGGCATAGGAGGCTAACTACATTCTTCACAAAATAATAGGCCCGTTTTGACAGTTCACGCCCATGAGGTTTTAACCCCGAACGCGTAGTTGGGCGCCAGTTTGACGCCAGCGTACCAAGTTCGTTTCCAAAACGTACTTACACTGGCGCCAGTTTGACGCCAGCGTAAGTACGTTTTGGACAGTAGAATACGAAGTACGCTGGCTTCACGCTGGCACTTGTGAATAGGATTCCGGTTTTAGTAGAATACCAAATATATGAATGATATTGAAGTTTGTGCCAGGCTTGTCGTATGCTTGTGAACAGTAGAATGCGGGCCCAGAGCGTGCGAAAGATTTTAGAGTTGAATCCCGAGTGCAAACTTTTTTTTTTATTCCCAGGGTGACCTAGGCGCAATCGACGCGAAATACGACGTCGCCATCTCGACCTGCTGCGGCGCGCTCGACAACATAGTCGTGGACACGGTCGACACAGCGCAAGCTAGTGTCGACTTCCTGAAGAGAGGCGACGTGGGCCGAGCGACGTTTGTCGCGCTCGACAAACAACAGTGGGCGGTCGCGCAGTCACAAGTCAAGAACACTTAGTGAGTATCTATGGCTGATCGATGACAACATAGTCGTGGACACGGTCGACACAGCGCAAGCTAGTGTCGACTTCCTGAAGAGAGGCGACGTGGGCCGAGCGACGTTTGTCGCGCTCGACGAACAACAGTGGGCGGTCGCGCAGTCACAAGTCAAGAACACTTAGTGAGTATCTATGGCTGATCGATGACAACATAGTCGTGGACACGGTCGACACAGCGCAAGCTAGTGTCGACTTCCTGAAGAGAGGCGACGTGGGCCGAGCGACGTTTGTCGCGCTCGACAAACAACAGTGGGCGGTCGCGCAGTCACAAGTCAAGAACACTTAGTGAGTATCTATGGCTGATCGATGACAACATAGTCGTGGACACGGTCGACACAGCGCAAGCTAGTGTTGACTTCCTGAAGAGAGGCGACGTGGGCCGAGCGACGTTTGTCGCGCTCGACAAACAACAGTGGGCGGTCGCGCAGTCACAAGTCAAGAACACTTAGTGAGTATCTATGGCTGATCGATGACAACATAGTCGTGGACACGGTCGACACAGCGTAAGCTAGTGTCGAGTTCCTGAAGAGAGGCGACGCGACGTGGGCCGAGCGATGTTTGTCGCGCTCGGCAAACAACAGTGGCAAATTAAGAACACTTATGTGGCTTCTAGACGGTCGCAATATTGGTCGGTCGACCGATTTCTACACTGTCGATTTTAAGACCAACCCGACCAAGGTCACGGTGGTCGGCGGTCGGTCCCAATCGTGTAGAAGGCCCTTAAGTGAGTAAATATGGCTGATGGACGACGACAGAATACTGTTATTCTATGAAGCCGATTTGATCAGAGCAACTTTAATTTTCACTTCTCTATACAAAACAGCTGACCGCCCGGACCAAAACGTACGGAGCAATGAAAAATAAAGTTGCTCTGATCAAATCGGTTTCGTAGTAAAAGTTGCTCAGAACGGTCTCTCTAACAACCCCCCAAAATATGACTACACCCTTCTGTTACACCCTGTATAAGTTGGCACGAAAGGCAGGAGGCTCATACCGAGCAGTGGGCGGAACCAAGCTGCCAATAAATATTGTTGTTCCCGCGCAGTCCCGAGGACGCGCCGCGGCTCTTCGACCTGGTCCGCGTGAAGGACGTGCGCGTGCGCCCCGCGTTCTACTACGCGCTGCGGGAAACGCTCGTAGCTCGCGACCTCGAGCAGGCGTCGCGCATCGCGTACGGCGCCACTCGCTACCGGGTCGTGACGCTGAAGGGAGACGTCATCGAGATCGCCGGTGAGCAGTGATGTTGGACTATCCATAGTTGACCTTGAAAAACAGGTCGATATATCGATAGGACTATCGAAATTCGTAATAGTATCGATAGTATTGATAGTGAAAATTAGGCGATACTATCGATACTATCTAATTTAGATACTATTGATAGTATCGCGTCAAGAAAGTCGATACTATCCATACTATCGGCGCGTTTCGATAGTATCGATAGATTTGCTTTAGTTATCTACGTGTTTTATACTATCGATAGTATCGATACAATCGATAGTTTTTGTACTCATACTATCGATAGTATCGCCCCGTATAGTATCCCCCGCCCTAAATTGGTGAGTTGTGTTTCAAGGAAAATCTCTCCTGAATCTCCACTGGATAAGTGCTCCCTGGTAGTATTACAATGTGTGTGGTCGCAGGCACGATGGCCGGCGGCGGCAAGACGACGATGCGCGGGCGCATGTCGAGTTCCGTACAGCAGGACACGAGCGAGCAGGACCCGCGCGCGCTCAGAGACAGCGAGGAGAAACTCGCGCGGTTGGAGGAGAGGTATGTCGTCGCATGTCCATCTGTACCCTGAGCTTTTGTTGCGGATGACAAGGGACAGACATACAAAGCGCGTGCTCGGTCCGTGACGACATGACCGGCATGCTACACTCTATCCATGCTTAGAAGCAACTTGACAGCTAACCTAAAACTTCATAAAATCCACTTTTTAAACACTAGGGATGTTAGCAAAACAATCGGGAAGAATCGAAATTGTTTATATTCAGTTGCTTTAGTTGCTGTTTCAGTTGAATTAACAGAAGAGTTGTCATCGCCATCACTGCTATTAGCACTTAAAGATATTATTATTTAATTTCCAACCATATTTAGAGTAACTGAAGAATCAAGTATAAATGTTAGACATCTCTCCGATTCACGAATGCTTAGAGGGTGTATCGATTATTTTGATTAATCGATTTTTATGAGCAATATCCTCTCACTAACAGGCTAAGATTGTCATATGTCAAGGTGCCTGTTATATTAGATAAACTGTAACGATTCTGCGGCACAAATTTCCGCTATTTCAGGCAGTTATTTTTTTTCCCATGCCCTATTTTTTGCTTTCTCCGCTGAATCTCCGTAACCGGTTAAAGGCTCGTGCTCGTGCCATTAACTTATTTACTTACTCTCCACAGACTAACAGAGCTGCGCAGTAAACAGTCGAGTCTCGAAGACTCCATGGTGTCTGTACAGAAGAGCTCGCGAGACGGAAAGACTACACTCAACAAGTTGACCATCGAACTGAAGAACTTGACGGAACAAGTACCGCTGTTGAAGGTAAGACTTGCGGAGAAATGCCCGTTTTCATCAACCATCCCCTAAGTTTATTTATTTATTTTTATTTATTTTCTTTAAATTTTTTAAGTTCCAGCTAACTAGGGAATCCCTAGCTTAAGTCAAAACCTAAACAATCCCCTGTCTTAAATTCGTTTGCAACGTACAAAGAAACACCTTGTTAGCGGCTACTTACTTAAGCGACGGTTTGTCTAGTGTTGTGCAACGGATAAATTAACCGGTAAACACATTTTTATGTGTTTTTCTTAAATTCAATGGACAATTTAGCTACAACTTATGCTTTTATTACACATGCTACATTGATTCAGCAAGCAATGAATAGTAATTATGTTGAAAATTTATGAAAAACTATCACTGCATTGTGAGTGGCTGACTGGTGGTTAGACATTGACATAAAATTTAAAAAAAAACTGTCGAGGGAATGGTGTTTTCTGATCTGAATGAATTGCTCAATTGACAATATTTCAAAAAAAATAGCAGCTGGTTTTATTATCTCATACGAAAATAGATGGGAAACGATGGGACCCGTATTTTTTATTTTAGTGTTTATTCTTATTTTTAAGTTATAATTCAAGATTTCTAGAGTTACTCATTCTAAAAGGGCGTAAGTACAATGTCAGGATTATAAAACGTTGAACTTTTGCCCGTCATTGCATCAATAAAAATTAAAATGTCATTATTCTGTCATAATATCACCCCCTGTTCCGAGTCACGCCAAAATCGATTACAGTCCGAGTCAGTTTTGGGCTTTTGGCGATACAAAACGATGGCATCTTAGACGCTGTATTCGATTATGGCGCTGACGGCGACGTCGCGGAACGCACTGTCAGTATGTGTAAATACTCTTTTGTTGTTGTGCAACTTCGTGACAAGTTGACAACCAGCAGTGAAAAAAATTAGTTGACAGATGATGACTGACAGTTGCTTTTTTATTTATATCTAGCCTGTGGAACACATGCCATAAATCCTGACATTGATAATTTGGACAACATTTCAGTTTTTATTATTTAACTCTTAAATTACTGATCTAAAAATTCTGAAAAAAGTATCTAAGAGCTCAGAACACTTAAATCTCGAAATGGTTTTCTAATTTTAGTACCTTATCAAAATGAAATGTTGTCAATTATATTACGTGCTACGTGCTCTATTCGTAGTTACTCATACTCATATATTTATTGCGTCATTGTGGTACACTTTTACAAAATTATATCCAACAATGAACCCTGTAAGGGCACTACAATTAGTTAATCTTTCTTTATATGCGAAAACAAAAAAATAACGGCAGAAAAGAAGACGCCATCCCAAATTTTTCCATTTTACTATGAAATAAACAAGTACTGACAGCTAAGTAACTGTCTCTTAGCGTCAGGAGCTCGATATTCGGCCTCCTATATTTAGGAGGACTTCTAGTAGCCAAGGTGACACTTAAACCTTGGTGAAAGCGAAATAAGCAGTACGTAGCCCCTAAAATGAGATAAAGAGTCCCACTGGCGGTGAAAACGCGCATTAGTTTCTCACGTCTGAAGGAACTACTTGGTACCCACAGCCCTTCGCGTCCCCCCGGGTAGTGCTGACGAGGAACAAATCAACAATAACATAAAGAGAACCTGTCAAAATACAGTGGAATCTACAAAACACGTGACATTGGCGCAATTAACTTTAGTTGCTAGTTAAGACATTGAATAGAATTTAGGGTGAGACTTATGCCCGATTTCACGAACGGATAGGGGACACTTAGCTTTATACTTTATTGCACAAAAACAGAATACAGACACTTAATAATGGAAAAACAAAACATGTACATCATGTTGATTTGTAAGTAATAATTATATGTATTGTACACATGGGTCTAATCCTATCCTACTCAGCAATCCTCCTGTCTTATCCCTATTTGGTTTGCTGGAAGAGATCTCTTATTAGAGATAAGCTCGCCTTTGTACACGTTTTCTATGTTTTTAGGGTACCGTACCCGAAGGGTGCCAAACGGGACCCTATTACTGAGACTTCGCTGTCCGTCTGTCCGTCCGTCCGTCCGTCCGTCCGTCCGTCCGTCCTGTCTGTCACCGGGTCCGTCTGCACGAACCGTAATAGCTAGAAAGCTGAAATTTTCACAGAATGTGTATATCTGTTGCCGCACCAACCACAAATACTGAAATACGAGAGATATTGCAAATTAAAGGGGGCCCCGATGCAAGAGACGTGTTAAGGTACACTTACGCATTTCAAAATGGACATCTTGACTGAAACTGTTTATTTATTGTCATAGCAACCATGTCATAGACACATATACTACACATTTAAATATGATAGCATATTTCGCGACTACCCACATGGTTGTGGTTAGCCGGTGCGGTATGATGTAGACTCTCAATCCGGAGGTCGTCGGTTCAAATCTCGTGAAGGCATAAACTTTTTAAATTTTCTTTTTGTTTATTTTTTTATTGTTTTGAGTGCTTTTGATTTGTTGTACGATGGTACGGTACCCTTCGTGTGCGATACCGACCCGCACTTAACCGATTATTTATTGTACTATGTAACTGTTTGTCTTAAATTTAGGGGATCTCCTAGTAGTCTAGCTAGATGATTCTTAAGCTTAAGTCAAAGCGAAACAACCAGTAGGTGGCCCCTGAAAGGAGATAAAGTGTCCCCTAAAGATAAGGATTGTTGGTGAAATCGCCCATTAATTGTTTAAACATCTGTGCCACCGCCACTTTTTGTGGGAATTGGGGATAGAGAGGTGACGACCTCTGTGGTGTTGCCTTTGAGGCTGTGCTTCACAAAGAGGTCCCGGTTTCGGATCCCGGTTTGGAAGTTTCTGATGTCGCTGTTCCTGCTTACTTACTTACTTGCTTTATACTTTATTGCACAGAAAACATAATACAGACACTTAATATTGGAAAAAAACATGTACAAAGGTGAATGCTTCCCAATGTTGGTGAATAAAATCTTGAGTTAGGTTGAGTTGAGGGTAAATCGGGTGAAGGAAACATAGCGGGTATGAGTTGCATCCAAATCAAGGGGCGATCTTTCAAGACCCAGATACAGAACACTTTAGTATATATTTTAAGTAAAATAAACAAACATTTACATACAGGCACATGCATTGCTTCTGGCCCCACACTAGGATACCCTGTGTCGAAACAGCGACATCACAAACAAGTAAACATCCAAGACCTGGGGTTTTTTGTCCCCAGCCGGGATTCGAACCCAGGGTCCTCTCGCATGGTAGGCAGATGCGCAACCGCTGCGCCACAGAGGTCGTCAAATTCCTCAGATAAGCCGACAGATAAACGGTATCCGAGGAGTGAGATGCCCGATGGTCAGATGATATTGTCAAGGTAGCTGGCAGACAGGTGACTAGAATGGCGGGTGACAGATACGAGTGGCGCGCGTTGGAAGATAGATGGAACAATAGGATGATACGGGCTGGTATGATGATGAGGAGTGACAGATCGCCCCTAAGCCTACTATAATGTCCACAGAATGAAATAAAGCAGCAGGAAAGCAAAGCAGCGTCCAGCAAAGTGGACGAGCGGCAAAAGAAGAAGTTGGAAGCGGCCATGCGCGTCGCCGAAAGGAAGCTTGAGCAGGCGAACTGCGACGCGAGAGAGGTATGGAAATTAACCTAAACCCCCTTAAGAATAATTGAAACAAAAGTAAACTTTAGAAAAAAACCGACTTCCACAAACCCTATTTGATTAGATTGAGTTTAATACAAACTGTAACCGCCTATTTTCCCTCTTGGGGAATTAATTTCATTAAATCCCATCTCGTGCTACCCTACGCTACATAAGGAACCCCTGTACAAAGTTTCATGGCTCTAGGTCCACCTGTTTAGGCTATGCGTTGCCCGTCAGTGTGGCGCTAATAAATCCTTATATATATATATATATATCTTAGCGCTATCTCGTGGTATTTGCAATTTTTCGATGGTGCTGCACCAAGCGATAAAACCCTCGGAACTAAAGAAGCTTCCGTAGCATCGAAGTTTACGCCGGTCACATATTTTGTTCTACGTGGTCTATCTGTATTAGTATAATATTATAGTATCTGTTATATTACTAAGCCTCCGCTGTCCGTCCGTCCGTCTTAAACTTTCCAGCTATTACGGTACGTGCGATAGCGCCCGCTGACGAACAGACAGAGACAGATGGATAGACAAACAAACAGGGGCCCTATGCTGCACTGGGAAACGCATTGCAGTTGTATCTCGACCGCTTTTCAACCGACTTCAAAAAAAGGAGGAGGTTCTCAATTCGACCCGTATGTTTTTTTTTTTTTTTTCTATGTTTGTTACGCGATTACTCCGCCAATTATGAACCGATTTGAACAAATCTTTTTTCGGCGTATAGGTAATACCTCAAGGGTGGTCCCATTGACACCAGGTCAGGATCTGATGATGGGATCCTGGAGAAATCGAGAGAACTCTTCAAATATTATAGGCAGACCTATAGTGATTTTTGTATTTTTCATAATAACTCGTGCAAATGCACACGGTAAGCATAATATTGTGATGCGGAACTGCTGATGAAGACCACATATGGCCACCAGATCTGCTCAATACTAGGTACAAATACAATGCGTGGCTGACGGGCAGGCAACGCATAGCCTAAACCGGTGGACCTAGAGACATGAAACTTTGTACAGGGGTTCCTTAGTCGCGTGGGGTAGCACTGATATAGGATTTGACAAAATTAATTCCCCAAGAGGGGGGGGATTAGGGGTTACAGTTAGTATTAAACTCAATCTAATCAATTAGGGTTTGTGGAAGTCGGTTTTTTCTAAAGTTTACTTTTTGTTTCAATTATTAAAAGCCCGAAATGGCGTCATTTGGCATTCCCGTAGGGGGAGTATAGTATAGAGATGACACATCGTCAGAAAATAATTGAAACAAAAAGTAAACTTTAGAAAAAACCGACTTCCACAAACCCTATTTGATTAGATTGAGTTTAATACAAACTGTAACCCCTTATCCCCCCACCCTTGGGGAATTAATTTTGTCAAATCCCATCTCAGTGCTACCCCACGCTACTAAGGAACCTCTGTAGGTACAAAGTTTCATGGCTCTAGGTCCACCGGTTTAGGCTATGCGTTGCCTGCCCGTCAGCCACGCATTGTATTTGTACCTAGTATTGAACAGATCTGGTGGCCATATGTGGTCTTCATCAGCAGTTCCGCATCACAATATTATGCTTACCATGTGCATTTGCACGAGTTATTATGAAAAACACAAAAATCACTATAGGTCTGCCTATAATATTTGAAGAGTTCCCTCAATTTCTCCAGGATCCCATCATCAGATCCTGACCTGGTGTCAATGGGGCCACCCTTGAGGTATTACCTATACGCCGAAAAAAGATTTGTTCAAATCGGTTCATAATTGGCGGAGTAATCGCGTAACAAACATAAAAAAAAAAAAAAAACATACGGGTCGAATTGAGAACCTCCTCCTTTTTTGAAGTCGGTTGAAAAAGAAAGAGATGACACAATACGAATCATTATTGTCTAAGCGAGAAACAATAACGATCACCTGTCCCTTACCCGCGTATGGGTTTTTATCGAGCCACAGTATTGTCAAACGCTTGTTTTGACAGATGAGTGGCAGAACAATCTCTGATTTTGAACCTTATGCTTATTGAGAACCAACTTTATCTCCATCTCAAAGGTGTACGCATGCACGCCGTCTATTCCTTTCTCTGTCTACGGGCATTCCGGTAGCACATCGCAAATGGATTGCCAGTATTCGCAAGGCGTTTTTGAGGCATTCTCGCGGCGTTACAAATTGCTAATGGAACGCTTATTTTTAGTAGCATTGCCCCCCCACACAGACGGACAGCGGAGGCTTAATAATATAGTAAACGACTAACCATTAGGTTGTGTTACTTTGTAACCTTTGTAGGTCGAGAAAGAGGTGGCCGTCGTGGACGCGCAGATCGCGAAGGTGGCCGGCGGGAAGGTGAAGGAGCTGCAGAAGGGCGTCGACGAGCTCACCAAGAAGAGCGTCAAGGTGGCCGCCGAGATCAACAAGCTGAACGTGGCCATCAACACCAGCGTCCGGTGAGTGGCAAGAAAGAGGTGGCCGCAGATTGTGATGGTGGCCGGCGGGAAGGTGAAGGAGCTGCGGAAGGGCGTCGACGAGCTCACCAAGAAGAGCGTCAAGGTGGCCGCCGAGATCAACAAGCTGAACGTGGCCATCAACACCAGCGTCCGGTGAGTGGCAAGAAAGAGGTGGCCGCAGATTGTGATGGTGGCCGGCGGGAAGGTGAAGGAGCTGCGGAAGGGCGTCGACGAGCTCACCAAGAAGAGCGACAAGGTGGAGATCACCAAGCTGAAGGTGGCCATCAACCCCAGCGTCCGGTGAGTGGCAAGAAAGAGGTGGCCGCAGATTGTGATGGTGGCCGGCGGGAAGGTGAAGGAGCTGCGGAAGGGCGTCGACGAGCTCACCAAGAAGAGCGTCAAGGTGGCCGCCGAGATCAACAAGCTGAACGTGGCCATCAACACCAGCGTCCGGTGAGTGGCAAGAAAGAGGTGGCCGCAGATTGTGATGGTGGCCGGCGGGAAGGTGAAGGAGCTGCGGAAGGGCGTCGACGAGCTCACCAAGAAGAGCGACAAGGTGGAGATCACCAAGCTGAAGGTGGCCATCAACCCCAGCGTCCGGTGAGTGGCAAGAAAGAGGTGGCCGCAGATTGTGATGGTGGCCGGCGGGAAGGTGAAGGAGCTGCGGAAGGGCGTCGACAAGCTCACCAAGAAGAGCGACAAGGTGGCCGCCGAGATCACCAAGCTGAAGGTGGCCATCAACCCCAGCGTCCGGTGAGTGGCGGTCAATAGCTATAGCGGGAGCGCGGAATACCGGTTTGTTTTTAGCCGGCGCGACACGTGGCGCGGTCAACAAGCCTGAACCGGGGTTTTGAGCCGTCGCTTTAGCCACTGTCATACGATTCGCGTACACGAATCACGGTCCAGGGACATGGCGAAATTGGCTACTGAACTGGGTAGTATATGAAACCATAGGGTGCTCATCCCATACAAATTAGAATTAGTAACCCTTCGTAAAAAAGAGATGGCGTGAGGAGTAAGATTTGTACTTTAAACGCCATGGTTTCAGTTAACATACTTCTAGGTGGCGCTAATCTTAGAATAAATCCTATTTATCTTAGCGCCATCTCGTGGTATTTGCAATTTTTCGATGGTGCTGCACCAAGCGATAATGGCCTCGAACTAAAGAAGCTTCCGTAGCATCTCAGTTTACGCCGGTGGCATGAATATATGAAAGAGAGACTTTTCAGGTTGGTCTAATTTTTTGGAAATCAGGAATCGGTCCAGTACTTTAGTTTCTACATAGAAAATGCTGTCATCCAGGTAACCAAAAGTACGTATTTTTGCCTTTATTATGTGACTTTGTGGCGTTTACGCTCATTGCCATTGAGATGCATGCTGGCTGTGAGGACCGATATTTGTTTATTTTGTGTAGTATTGTGAAGTCAGAAGACAGATTTCGTAGGCTCATTGGGTATCGTGTTCATAGATGACATCGCATCCCGCGCGGACAGGTTTATAAGTGATTTCAGTGGTGATGAAGTCGGTTTTTTTTTAGTTTTGAACTTGGTGAATTATCAGTAAATAAAATGTTCATGTTATGTTCCAGAAACACAAAGAAGTCGAAGGACAAGATCAGCCAGATGGAAGCCGACCTCAAGGAGACTCAGAAGAGCCTGGAGCAGCTGTTAGACCAGAAGAAACAGCTCAGCCTGGAGACAGCGCAGCTGCAGAAAGACCTGGAAGAGGTGCGTGGCATACCATAGCTGGGTGTAATAGAAAGGTGTAGTCCTCGAGTGTTCGTAGGTCGTACCGCACAAGGAACACCACACTGCGCTCCATAACTGGCATCGCTGATGTGGGTGCACAGACCGCTAAGATAAAGTGGAACTGGGCCGGCCACATAAGTTGCATGCACCCAGACAGATGGGCGAAAAACGCCACTGACTGGGTGCCACAGGACGGATACCGGTGTAGGGGCAGGCCTAAACGGAGATGGCGGTACGGCCTTGACAGGTGTTTGCCGGGGTGGCCGGAGGTAAAACAGACCAGGAGTAGCATTTTTGAAACCGTCGAAAACCAATTCGCTTTTTCAAAAATGGCAGTCCAGGGATGTGTGGACCAAAGAGGGGGAGATCTTTGCCCAGCAGTAGGACACTAATGGCTAAATAAAAACGTCCTCAGATCGTAGGAGTCTGAGGTCTATAATCTGTTCGGGAATTGATAGTCATAGTTTAAGAGGTTGTAAAATGCTGATTAAGTTATCAGGTTCATTAAATCAGTTTCGGCCAATCACGTGCCTCTATCTTCAATAATAGCGGCACGTGACTGTGAGGCTGATTTAGCCAATTTGTTAACTTAATGAGCGCCCGGGAATTATACCATGTATTTTGGTCCTCTGTAGTTGTTTGTGTGCAATAATGAAATTATGTTTTATCACGGGGTGCTCATCCCATACTAATTAGAATTAGTAACCCTTCGTAAAAAAGAGATGGCGTGAGGAGTAAGATTTGTACTTTAAACGCCATGGTTTCAGTTAACATACTTCTAGGTGGCGCTAATCTAAGAATAAATCGTATATCATATCGTATATATATCGTATGATTTATTGCACATATCAGAAAAAAACACAAACAATACAGAAAAGGCATGAACAAAGCCATATATCTTAGCGCCATCTCGTGGTATTTGCAATTTTTCGATGATGGCCTCGAACTAAAGAAGCTTCCGCAGCATCTCAGTTTACGCCGGTGTCATATTTTGTTCTAGGTGGTCTATCTGTATTAGTGTAATAATATTAGACTAGGTGCCGCCATCCACGATGACGCGTGACGTAGCTATTTGCATCTTCCTCTTTCATCGGGGCACTCTGCTGAAAGACAAAGATGCAAATAGCTACGTCACGCGTCATCGTGGATGGCGGCTCCTATATCTGTGGTTTAATGCTGCATTCCAGATTGAAGAGCAAATTAACGAAGGTACAGGAGAGTTTTCGGAACTGAAGCAAGAGATCGCCAAACTGCAAGGCAAAGAGAATAAGGTCAAGAGCGCCCGCCTGGAGGCGAATAATGCGGTCTCGAAGATGGAGAAGGCAATCCAGGACTGCCGCTCCAAGGCTCCCTTATGGGAGAAAGAGGTAACGTGACGTCACAGTTACAGTGGGCTCGCACTATACCTGTATGTCTAATTCACTGCCAAATATACGTCAATGCCAAAGTAACACGTGTCATTGTCTATTGGAGATGCGCTTTCCAACAATGTTTTGGCTTGCGGTGACAGGTGAAACTACCGCTTTTTTACATTAAGTTGCGTAGAACTGGCGCCGCCGCTCTGTAAACCCACCTTCAACATCAAGTCACATCTGAAGGGCTACCAGTGCATTATGATCATAAATTCTACTAAACCCTCTTGATGAAATATTTTTCGATACGATTTTATTTGAGGTATGTTTTTATATCAGGCAAATAATCCGATTTTTATCTGTTGAACTACCAATAAATTCATTTATAAAGTGCCGCTTTTATTAAAATAGTAATCTACTATCAGACAAAATGACATTTTATATGGCAACCCATGTAGTTACGATTTTGGCAGTGAACTAGATATACAGGTATACGACCGATCCGAGTCCGATCCGAAAATACGGTCCAGAGTCATCTTAGTACTATTTCTATGGTAGTTTGCGCACTAGATCCGCATATCCTAACCTAATTTTATTTTATGCGCAGTGCAGTTTTTGCTGGGCCGAGCTGCATGCCTTGCATTTAGTATGTAAGCTGGCTCAGCTATCGTACATTTTCATAAAAACCTGCATCACGCAAGAATGTTTCGCGAGGTGCGGTTTCATGAAAGTTTTCACCGCAGCAAATCACTTTGCTGAAGTGTCAAACCTTCATGAACCGTCATATCGGAAAATTATTCTTGTCTGTTTGCCACTTCTCTACATTTAGACACTTTGCGTGAAGAAGGGCATAGAAACTACTAATAATTAATAACTGTAGCCCATTAATGTCACCATTCGTTCGGATATGAGTATTGAGCCCTCAATAACGCTGGCTCAGTGTGGGTTGATGAAGGGCTGTCGGGTTAGTTAGTGGCCAACGAGACTATCAGAAGCTGCCCTTTTAGGGCCTCTGGCACAGCTTGAAACTACAACAGATAATGAATGAGGTTCGAACATTTTTGTATTGTGCCAGGGATACTGGGGTTTTGCATTTCCGTGTACACCAAAAGACATTATCTGTCGCAGGGAAATGATAGAATCCGGGATTCAGCTAAATCCCTAGGGATTTTACAAAATCCCTGGAAATTGTGACCTAAACCAGATGAAGGAGAAGAATAGAAAAGAAACTCATTGTTTTTTTGTTATGTAATAGATTAAGCTGTTTGTTTTCCTAATAAAGAAAATAAAATAAAATAAAAAAAATAGCTTTTTAGACAGACTTTTTAATAATGATTTTAAAAATGGGACGGCCAAGGACATCTTTGATATTAATAGGGTGTCTAAACACCGTGTATAATTGAAATTCTTACTTAGATTACCAAATAAACATTAGTACATACAAACTTAGTTTTTGCTATTTCACTGAACCACTTCAGTGATTTAGCTTAATCCCTAGATCTGTCTAGTGACATTATAAAATCGTGTTTTTATTCTATCATTTCCCGGGATTTTGTAAAATCCCTAGGGATTTAGCTGAATCCCGGATTCTATCATTTACCTGCGACATAACATCGATAGTTTAATTACAAACAAAAAATGTTTTTTTGACAAAATGTCGGAAATACATAGTAGGCTTTCTGAGAGAATTCATTTTGAATAAGTAGAAAAGTAATTTACGGACACATTCAGATTGAACGCTGTTTACGACATTTTGTCAAAGAACATTATTTTGTTGCTTGCAAATAAATTCTCAATCAATGGACATAATAATATGATTTATAGGTGTACACGGAAAAAAAAACATAATTTTAGGGAATAGGCTTGTGGCCTGTCAAGACAAAATAGATACTTTTTATGAACTGTCAAAACGGAACTTTTGTTCCTGGGTTCTATGAAATAACAACAGAATGACGTCATATAAAAGTGCCATCAAATGCTGTCTTTTTTTGCACAAAATTGACTTTATAAAATATATCTGCTGGAAATATACAATTCTGAGAATGTCAAGCCATTTTGCACATAACGCTTCAACTTAAGACTTGTTCCTAGATTTACTGGACTACCTTGGCCACAAGCCTATTTCAACTGTAGGTATCCCAGAAAGGTTCGATGTTCTTTCAGATTTAAAAAGAAGGTTCTGTTCTACACATGTTTACACAATCTCCTCCCCAGATCAAGTCCCTGAAGCTGGAGGACCCGGGCGTGGAGGGGCTGCCGGGGGTGGAGCGGCCCGCGCCCCTCGCCCGCCCCGCCGCGGAGGAGCTGGAGGCGGCCAGCGTGGAGGAGCTGCGCAGCCGGCTTGCGGCGCAGAAGGGCCGGCTCGGGAACGCCAAGCCCAACACGCAGGCGATACTGGTGAGAGTGTACTCTACTCTTCTACAGGGCGTAACCGAAGGATGTAGTCATATTTTAGGGGGTTGTTAGGAAGACCATTCTGAGCAACTTTTACTATGAAACCGATTTGATCAGAGTAACTTTTTTTTTCATTGCTCCATACGTTTGGCTCCAGGCGGTCAGCTGATTTGTATAGAGAAGTGAAAATTAAAGTTTCTCTGATCAAATCGGTTTCATAGTGAAAGTTGCTCAGAATTATGTCCCCTTACAACTCCCTAAAATATGACTACACCTTTCTGTTACACCTGTATTATTCTTCGAGGAGATTCTCTGTGCATATCTTCATCACACAAAGTGGTAAACTCGCAAGTCCAAGCCAGCTTCTTCAGTTCAAATGCATACTGTTCAGTCTACTCTCTCAGTCGACTCTCCGTCATGTTGTTTTCTTGTGAATCAACAGTAATGTTTTTCTTAGGAAGAAAGAATGAATCGTATTTATCCAGCAAGGTTTTTACATCCTCGCACTTCTCCTCTCCAAATTGCTCATAGAATACTTCACGGCATTGTGAAGGCACTTCACGGCATCTGACCTGCACTGCATCACTTTTATTTTTCAATTCACATGCCTCGTGATAAATTTTAAAAGATTTCTTCCATTTTTCTCATTGGTTGCATAAATTTCCCGATGTTATGTTTTCTAAATTTTTATTGAAATTTAAATTCGGTGGTGGAGGCAACATGGAGTCGTACCATAGATACTCACATGCCAACACCCTTCGCCTGCCCATCTAATTCAGCCATCCTAGCTGCTGTACCAGCTGGAGTAGGAGGCCTGGGTGTTCAAGGAGCTCATAGGTCGTTGTTGCCTCTCCCGGTATAGCCATTTCCTCCACTTCCATGCATCCCCCGGTGAGAGTGTAACCACCACCAGCGTGCTGAGTCAAGGCCATTTCATTGCTGTGGTACAGTCACATAACCACACAGCTGTAGGGTACCTACTGTTAATAGGCTTGTGGCCAAGGTAATCCAATAAATCTAGGAAAAAGTCTTAAGTTGAAGCATTATGTACAAAATGGCTTTACATTCTCAGAATTGTACATTTCCAGCAGATATATTTTATAAAGTCAATTTTGTGCAAAAAAAAAAGACAGCATTTGATGGCACTTTTACATGACGTCATTCTGTTGTTATTTCATAGAACTCAGGAACAAAAGTTCCGTTTTGACAGTTCATAAAAAGTATCTATTTTGACTTGACAGGCCACAAGCCTATTGCATAGTGCGTGCTATTACGTGCTATCTATTTAAATTGATTTTTGTTGTTATTAACTTATGTGTGTGTACCATGTCCTAAATGATTTATCTATGTATCTATCTAACAAGGTCATGCCTAGAGTGGGGCCACAATAGTCGCCGGAGGCAGTGTGGAGTTGAGGAGTCGGCTCGCGGCCCAAAAGAGCCGGTTAGGGGACGCCAAGCCCAACACGCAGGCGATACTGGCAAGAGCTGCGAGTGCACAAACAGTTTGGTTTTAGCACCCTCATAACCTCCCCCCCCCCCTCATACACACAATATACACAAGCATTCACACACACAACTCAATTCGATGATAATTTAACCATTGGCTAACTAGGTATAATTAAATTTTTCCATTTTGTGTTTGTCCATTCAGTAAACAGGTAGGTATATTAAAAAAAACTGTTTTTAGACTGCAATTAGTTTGTAGATTAATTTACTGCGAGACGGTCTCTGACCTTATGACCTTATATAAAAACTAATCATAAACTAGTGCATAAATAAATTATAATTGTTTTTAAGTTAATATCATACTTTGAATAATAATTTAGAACTTACCTATGTTCTAGATATAAATAAACTAATGATTTAAATCAGTGATTGTCAAGCTTTGTTTCAAAAATGGTAACATAAAAAGGTAGTAGTGCAAAAAGGTTTTATTCAATCCCCCCGTTCCGAGTCACGCCAAAATCGATTACAGCGTCTACGAAGCCGTACCGAGTAAACCTGTAATTAATATTCTTGATTAATAAACACTTTGAACTTTGAGCATCGCCAAAACCGGAATTTTTCGCTTCGCTAAAGCCATGCAATGCGCTTACAGAATCACGGCCCGGTTCTGAGTCGGACTTGAGCACCGAGAGATACGACCGTTGACTAAGTAATATGTATGATTTTATGGTCAATCTTTGAACTGAACTGAGTACTTTTAACGTTTTCGTAGATGGGCAACGAAGTCCTATTCCTATACGGGTTCCTATTTTTCCTTATACGGAAAGGAATACCGACTTCGAATCCTTTCTTCAATCTTGGTTGTTTGTATTGTGAAATCGCTCTTTCTGGTTCCCACGTCAGGACATCATAGTGCGGGGTCAGAATCAATGTATGTACGTAAATGAAAACTGATCACAAAAATAATTTGCATTCAGGACTACAAAGTGAAGGAAGAACTATACCTGAAGCGCGCAGCTGAGCTGGATGACATCACGAGCAAGAGGAATGACATGCGCGCACTCTTCGACCAGCTCAAGAAGAAACGGACCACGGACTTCCTTAGTGGTAATCACAGATACTATGTTAGTACACTAATACAGATAGACCACCTAGAACAAAATATGACACCGGCGTAAACTGAGATACATATATATGTATAAACGAATATACGACTAACACCCAGAATTTATCTCATGACAATAGGCTTCTGACCAAGGTAATCCAATAAATCTATGAACAAGTCTTAGGTTGAAGCATTATGTACAAAATGGCTTGACATTCTCAGAATAGTATATTTCCAGCAGATATATTTTATAAAGTCAATTTTATGCAAAAAAAGACAGCATTTGATGGCACTTTTATATGACGTCATTCTGTTGTTATTTCATAGAACTCAGGAACTAAAGTTCCGTTTTGACAGTTCATAAAAAGTATCTATCTTGACTTGACAGGCCACAAGCCTATTACTATAAACCCCCTCCTTTTTTGAAGTCGGTTAAAATCAGCGTATGTCCGTGTCATTCCAGGCTTCAACACCATCACTGCAAAGCTGAAGGAGATGTACCAGATGATCACCCTCGGTGGTGATGCTGAGCTGGAGCTGGTCGACTCACTGGACCCCTTCACTGAGGGGATCATATTCAGGTATGGCACCAGTGACGGGAAAGGACACTGGCAACATTAATATGGAAAAATTACCCACCGGGGCGTACAGATATGAATTATGGCTTATTGACACCCGCCTATGACCTTGGCCTGACATGTGCTTGTTATCGACTAAAGCGCATTATTGTGGGTAATCGGAATCTTGGGATATAATCTAGTTATTTATTTTTGATCATTCCTAGTCTGAAAATGCTTTTGATGATAATCTTATTAATTCAAAGTATTTAATAGAGGAAATCAGAAATCAGAACATTTATTGTGGATCGTAGTTTTAGATTAGTTCTAAATTGAGGTTTCGAATTGATTTTATATCTCGATTTTTATGTAGAACTAAATAGAAAACTGAATGATTGAATGGCGCCTTTGGCCGACTAATTGACTCAGCGACTGACCAACCCATCTCTGCTTATAACCCCTCGTTTCGTCGATACTACCAGGGGGTTTCCCTTCGCTGAGTAGGTATCTACGGCCGGCTATACGCACCCGTCGGTCACGTGGTTGTCGCTCGGCTCTCGGTGTGCGCGCGCGCTAGCCGCGTGAAAACAATGACGCCGAAAACAACTGAGTGCGATTCCCAACCCTGCGTGATCGGCATCGTGTCAGCGGTGTCTAATGGAATATGAACGCTCATGTCATACGATAAGTTTCAATTTCGCATGCGAGCATATGCAGTAGCATAGACAAATATTTTTTGCACCTAAACTTGACTTTTATTACGGGGGAGTTTCTTGCCCTTTGCTCCATTCCTAAGCCCACAACTTCCGAACGGGCGGTAGTATACAAAAATATTCTATTGACGTTGACTAAGTAATCTGTATGATTTTATGGTCATTAAAAAAAATTGAACTTGAACTTATCCCGTGATACTACGCCTGTTTCCCCAGCGTCCGCCCTCCCAACAAGTCTTGGAAGAACATCAAAAACCTGTCCGGCGGCGAGAAGACTCTGTCGTCCCTGGCGCTAGTCTTCGCGCTTCACTACTACAAGCCGACACCGCTCTACGTGATGGACGAGATAGACGCCGCGCTCGACTTCAAAAACGTCTCGATTGTCGCTAACTATATCAAGGTGAGTGGAGGCTGCGTACAGATATGTCATGTGGAACAAAACAAACGGTCAAGGGCGAGTAGGACTGCCACATGAAGGGTATAAGAAAAAGTGCAACAAAAACACGTTTCTTGTATGGCAGTGAGATAAAACCCGCTGACGGACAGATGAACTGACAGACGGAAGGACGGACAGACGGACGGATAGGCAGTCCCATTTGGCACCGTTTGGGTACGAAACCCTAATAACGGCGTAATCAGAGATGCTACTGAATCTTCGTTTGTTTTCCCCACTATCGATAATTACGAGAACTCAGAAACGTGGAGCGTAACTTCTTCCTTGGAATTTTGTAAAAGTTAAGAAAGGCAGTGAATGCGGGAGGCACAGGACCGGAGCGGATGGCGTGGTAGAGAAGAGGCCTGTACCCAGCGGTGGGTAGGTGTGGGCTGATTGATTGATAAAATTACCCGGGATTCTGGTTTCTTTTTTGCTTTGTAAAAATGTTCATTGTAAGATTGTACATGACTTGCTGGTTTTCTGGAAGAGATCTCTTGACATAAGCTCGCCTTTGTACACTGTTTTTATTTACTCTTCGTCCTTTCAATTAACTGAGTACAATCACAGATAATATAATATTATACTAATACAGATGGACCACCTAGAACAAAATAAGACACCGGCGTAAACTGAGATGCTACGGAAGCTTCTTTAGTTCGAGGCCATTATCGCTTGGTGCAGCACCATCGAAAAATAGCAAATACCACGAGATGGCACTAAGAAATATAGGATTTATTCTAAGATTAGCGCCACCTAGAAATATGTTAACTGAAACCATGGCGTTTAAAGTACAAATCTTACTCCTCACGCCATCTCTTTTTTACGAAGGCTTTAGATAAGCCGTTTTATTGGATATTTCATACTTAAGTTAAATTAGTTTTACATTTCATGCTATTATATTAATTAATTATTGTGACCTATATTTTGTTACCAATATGTATTAATATATTTTATTCTTATATTATTATTATTTCTTACAGTTCATGCGATATATTTATTGTTTGTCTTATTTATATCCAAAACCCTGCTTAAGGGCAAAGGCCTCTCACTTGCTTGAATATACAAGCATGTGAGGCGTGGTCATAAACTCCCTCGCTCGCTGACCAGGTTTTTCTGGGAGCTTACGAAGGGTACTAATTCTAATTTGTATGGCATGAGCACCCTGTGGTACAAACAAAATACACTGAATGCTGTTCGTTTCCCACCACCAGGAGCGCACGAAGAACGCCCAGTTCATCATCATATCGCTGCGGTACAACATGTTCGAGGTCTCCAACCGGCTCGTTGGCATCTACAAGACGGAGGACTGCACCAAGTCCGTCACCATCGAGAACAAACTGCCGGACCACGCGAATCCTGACAGAGTGCTCTAGGAGATATGAACTCTATGTTCTAGCGAATGTGCTCAGAACAATAACTAAAGCATAGAAGGAGCTCTAGAATATAAAGTAATATTGAATAGACGTGCTCGTCACTCTTACGAAACTTATGTGTGGTAGAAAGAGACATCTATAGTGTATTTCTACAATCTAAATTGTCAATCGTACCAGGGTGGCAAAATAGCCAATATCTTGAGGGAAGGGACAAATGCGATAAAAATGTCGATGTTATTATTTTATTGAAATCGAATTGCATTCTCAAACTGATTTTTTTGTCTAATATCTGCTCCAATTGATTAATGCGCCGTTGCAGCAGTAACGTTCGTCTTTCGGTTTCACTTGAGGGAAGGATTTGACTGCGCTGTTGCGTTTCTGGATTGGGATAGCTTGTTGCAGCAATCTCGTTCTCGTTCATCTGTTTTCTGTTGGCCCCAACCTAAAAAAGGGTAAATCAATATTTGAAACAACATAAACTATTTCTAAATAACTGTGTTCCTTGCTAAATAAGAATTGTACGCTTGGATGTTGTTCCGAAATGGCCCACTTACGCCCCTCGTGTAACAATCTACTATTTCTGTCACGTAAATATGGGTCACGTATATAAATATCGTAAATTGTCGATTTCCATGGAGTTCGGAAGCTGAAAATAGTGTTAAAAGTACCTTTGAGGATATAGTTGTGCAGTGTATTGAATTTATTTTATGTTCTTTTTGTATCATTTAACTTTAAAATCTTACCAAAGAGCGTTCTAGGCATAGGCGTAGAGAAGGTACGGCATTTGGCTTCAATCTACGGTACTTGTAACCTTTATTTATAAAAGTCATCTTCAAAATGTTTACTGCATATTCGTCGTGATTTTTGCCAAGACCAATTTCTTCGTGAAACGGCTTCTTTCCATCTTTGTTGAATCAAGCTATCGTTGGGTAACCTAAAATAGATAATTATAAAATAAAACAAAATATAATTATCTAAGTACCTATCGATAACTTTTTCACTGAGAAACAGACAGTCGCCCATCCCTATTACCCACAACAAACAACAAACGTGTTACATGCTTTAATTTCACAATAATCATGATTTCTAGACTTCAAAACAGTAGTTTTTAATGGTATTATAGTTATTTATCAATTCCAGTAGCTCACAAATGAAACCCTAGGGAAAAAATCTGCTAATTATATACAAAATTGAGACTTACCGATGGAAGCTGATCAATGTAGTTTCGTTTTCTTTTCGGGAGGAATTGGATTTACATCCCATCACCACACAAGCCATGCCGATTATTGCCGATGTATTTCACTTAGTCTAGGTGCCACGAAAACCACACGATACTTCAAATTATCCAAAATAAATACAAAAAACCACAAGATTCTGCAAATCAATGCACATCCAAACTTCACGTCAAGCATACTGTCAAATAGATGATGTATGGAAACGCATTACAATCTGTGATTTTGTGAACCTTTTTAAATTGATGGGGTAATGGAGACCATGCAGCCCAACTGACGTTTATAGGTACTACGATCCCGGAATAAGGAGACAAGACATAACTATTGTTTTCTCTTTCTATCACGTTGCTAAATTGATTGCTAAATTGACGAGACAGACATACGGGATTTGTTCATTTTTTAACGCTCCTTCTATGCTTTAGTTATTGTTCTGAGCGAATGTGTGTATGTTTATCTACTCTCATGTCATAACATAAAGTTCGAATTACAAACTTGAAATCGAATTCATAGTGACGTACTTTATAAACGCAATACTCAAATTTAAAAATAATAATCATAACACTACTTCTGGAACAAAACTACCTAATGTTATTATTAAACTTTTTTCCATACAGTTCTACTTTTTTTGGGAAAGGCAAGGGTCTTGAAACCGTACAGCCAAGTTGTTTGATAGTCTGTATCGTTGTTTTTTTTTTTTTTTATTCTGAGGCAGGAAGATTTAAACAAAGAGGTTCAATCTGAGGTTTCATACTGTGGCCCATGCTCCGCGCATGCGCTGCGATATGCTCGGTTTTGGCGGCAACAAAACGTCAACTTGACGTGAACGGTTTGTTGTGTCTAAGGTTTAAGCACTGATTTATGTGGAAATATTGTGGTGTTTTAACTTTGATTTTTGTAGGAGAGACACTTAAGTATGAGAGTAGATAAAGTAGTGTATGAAACTGCACATAACTAGGTTTAAAACTCTCGTGGGATAGGTACTATTAAAAACCTCGCCTACGGCTCAGTTTTTAAACACCCACTCGTGTTTTAATAATTATGCAACAGTTTCATAAACTAATATTATGTATAAGCATTTCTTTGGCACACGCTACAAACGACTAGACGAATGTATACAAACTTGTTCCAGACTCTTGACATCCGCTAAATGGAGTTTATGCGCCACACGGTCAACTTACGAGAATATTGCCTGTTCCCACTCTAAATGGCCCCATTGTATTTGAATTGCATTTAAACTCAATTTAGCGGCTGCCAAAAGTCTGGAACAAGTAGCCCTAGAAATAGTAATAATAGTAATTTTATTACCATGTAACTATACACACATGCAAAAAATACTGACCTGCTTCTGTCCTTCTTTTGTAACGGAGCCTTAGACTGGCCACATACAGTCGGAGTGCTTCCGATTCGGAATTCCGAAACGGGATTCAATCCCATACAATAGGCTTGTGGCCAAGGTAATCCAATAAATCTAGGAACAAGTCTTAAGTTGAAGCATTATCTACAAAATGGCTTTACATTCTCAAAATTGTATATTTACAGCAGATATATTTTATAAAGTCAATTTTGTGCAAAAAAAGACAGCATTTGATGGCACTTTTACATGACGTCATTCTGTTGTTATTTCATAGAACTCAGAAACAAAAGTTCCGTTTTGACAGTTCATAAAAAGTATCTATTTTGACTTGAGAGGCCACAAGCCTATTCCGCAAAAATTCCGAACGGAAAACTTCCGTATGTGGTAGACCCATAGATTTGTATGAATTTACTGCGTTCGGGATAATTCCGTTAGGGAATTCCGACTGTATGCGGCCGGCCTTAATAGCTGTCAGCTACGTGTGTAGTCTGTGCGTACTAACTTTGGTCTTTTGTCTGTGTATAAGTAGTACATGTGTCCCATTAATGTCCTCACCGAGTGGCACATGCATTTACCCGGTTAAGAGTAAGATAATTTCCCCCTCATCATTGGCCAAGCCATCCATTTTGGATAGCATGGTATTTTTGTACTGGCTTTATAGAATACGAGTGTGTATGTTATACAATAAGCTATGATATTATTGTACTTTAGATAGTTTTCAAAACCAATTAAACATTAAGATTTACTTTAACGTATTTCGTTTTCTTCATATATGTATAATAATTTATGAATAATGCTTAATTTCTTACATTAATTAGTAGTTATGGGATTTGTTGTACAGTGCACTGTCATCATCACATTAGCAGATGCAACCCGTAGTATTTGGGCAAGGATTTGAATAATCGTCTATCCAATCACTAGACAATTGAATACTCAATAAATCTCATGAAATCATTGAATAGAATCATGTAGCGCCACTTATTAAGTCACTAACTACAGATACTATAATACTATACTAATGCTACGAAAAATCCCGCCCCAATTTTTTGAAGACGATAATAATTATCTCTCGGAAGAAATGAAAAGGCGTTGTTAGATTTCTTTGCTTTTATTTACTTTTTCCTTTCAATACCTCTGTATGTAGGTGGGTAGTTTCAAACAATGGAAAATGTCACAAAAGATGTTGTTGAGGCTTTGTTGAGGTGAATAGAAACCTTCAAATAGTGTTGAGTATCACAGAGTGACATTGTTAATACTTTGATTAGTTCGAACGATGTGCTCTGGTTATTTTTTTACAATTTGAATGGTAAAGATAAAGTAGCGAAGAAAGAGGTGCCGACAACCGAACTATCCTCAATTTATTGTCTCTTTTACACAAAGTACGAAGAGGTGGTTGAGAGCACTACTTCTGTTTCATCACCAGGGATCGGAATTGAGGTGTGAAATTACCTAAAGTTTGCATTGAGACATAACATGGAGCTGTTACAACCACTTGAGTTGAAGTTTATGGAACAGGCCAGTGCTATATTAACACTGTCCTAAAAATAGAGGATAGTACGTGTTTCAATGCGTACACAACAGATGTTTAGTTACGTCTGTATTGAAGACTTTATACAGGGTGTAACAGAAGGATGTAGTCATATTTTAAGGGGTTGTTATGGGGACCATTCTGAGCAACTTTTGCTATGAAACCGATTTGATCAGAGCAACTTTATTTTTCATTGATTTGTAGAGTGAAGTGAAAATTAAAGTTGCACTGATCAACCGGTTTCATAGTAAAAGTGGCTCAGAATGATGTGCCTAGCAACTTCCTAAAATATGACTACACCTTTCTGTTAAACTTAACTTTTGCTACGTTACCTTTACCTACAGTTAAAAAAAGTGTTAATTCATTCTTAATTTCTATTCACCCCATACAGGCAAGAGGCGACAACTGAGAATTGCGGATTGTGTGCGTGCACGGCCAATGGGCTACTTGACAAGAGCACACTTCGTCAAAGTCTCATACGCATGGAAGCACCCACACAAACACATTTCCTTTGTCTTGCCTTTTGGGCTTTACCGATACAAGGACGGACCACTGTCCTATTTAACATTTCTTTCTGCGAACATTTTAAAAGAGTTTACGGAAAAAAGTATCTTACACTTATAGAGTTTCGGATAATAAATAGTTGTACTACAGAATTCAATTAGAAAGAAGAAAGCTTTAGCATGATATTGAAGAATGACTTTTATTGTTCATGATTTAAGTATGTTGTCGGTCAAGCAGAGGCCTGCTTCTCAGTAGGTGTCGTAACATTCATTCTTTCACTTCAATAATATTTTTAAAGGTACAATACAATTATAAACATCCTGTCAGACCCAACTTCGGCACCAGCTGAAGACAAATTACACATTTTCTCATATTATTGTCTGGTTCCATAAGTATCGGTCGTTATGCCAACCAACCCTCTGAGTTAGGGGAAGAGAGATTCATTATACTTATGTGGACTGTTTCAATTTTTCGTGGCGTTGTTTGGACAAATTGAGCAGTGTGGGTCTGACAAAGATAAATTACATTTTACCAATAAATAAGAATTAATCAGTTTGGCAATCCACTAAAACAATATTTTTAAAAAGGAAACTTTTTTAAACGGTATATAGGAAGCTCTTTACAATTTTGAGCAAAAGTTAATACAATGTTGTAGTTGCCAATGAGTAAAAGCCGTTATATAAACAGTGCTAAGTGCTAAAATAATAGCGGAAAATACATTACTAAGAAAGTCACATTTTGTTAATATTCAGCACCTATTGTAAGTAAGTACATAGAAATTACCCGTAACGTATTTTAAAAGTAATGTCATGACAACATTTAGTACAATGGACTGAATTCTAGTTTTCACTAATTAAATTAAACTTAATCCGAATATAACTTCGACATAATTAGTCCTTAAATATTTCTTTCTAAGCAAAAATAAATAAGTGTGTATAAAATACAAACACAGAATGGCATTATGTAGAAATATTTCATCCGTTTATTTATCATTCATAAATCTATTATTTATTATTCGATCGAAAACCTGAATCCAGTTGTGTACTCGCATATTAAAAATATCTACCTATCTAATATTCGTCATTATCAAAGTATTCTTTTGTTTTATAACATCCACCAATCTTTACAAACGATCATTTAGTTAGGTAATCAGTAATCACAGTGATATTAACATTTAGTTAGGTAATCGCTAATCACAGTGATATTAACATTTTTACTTGATTATAATATTGGTTCAGAGGTCTTCCACGTCAAACTTGGTTCCTAGCAATCATCACAAAATATTATAATGGAAGTCGAGTTATATTTAAGTGCGCATCAAATGGCAAAATTATGAAGATATCTTTCAAAGTTTCACACGTTCGAAACCTGTATCCTGTGTATCTCTGACATCAAGGAATTTCAATCGAAATATTTTATCTAGCATTCAAAATGATCAATTACAAAAACATACTCGTTAAAATAGTCACTTTGTGATTTGTCGATTTGAATGATACATATTGCGATTTGAATGGTACATATTGCGATTAATATTCTTAGATGTCACATACAATAGGGCTACAGGATTTATAAAAGCTCCTTGATTCAAATTGTGTCACGCACTTTTTTTTATCTCACTAACGATTTTCCTCGAACTAAATGCGCGAATATCTAATACCACTGATAACCTCAAGGGCACGTACTTTATTTAGCGTTAGTAACAGAACTTTAATTAACATGACTCAAAAGTTAAATCGTTAATGTTTACACCTTTAGTTATCGTGTTTATTTTCATATGAATTAATAACACGCGTTGTAGAATAGTACGTGTTTTTATGAGTCTCTTCTGTTATGCTGAAGTCATGCCTGATATAGGTTTTTTGCGGCAGTAATAAATTATCATTATATTATAAAGTAATTAATTATCTTAGGTGCGAGTTTCTGAAATTACGAAAACGCCACTAATGTTGTGTTGAGGCCAACTCACACTTTTTCATGGTAAATGTTTCGTGAGATAAAACAACTAAACATTGTAAGTAAGTACCTATATCCAATATCAGGATGTTTTTGTTCAGTTAAGCAAAGGCCATTATTCGCTATTGATGTTGCGGACTTGAATATTAAAAATCACATTCATACTTTCACTTGGGACAGATTTACCTAGCGTTCAGTTTCTACGCATCGAGATCATCGTTATCATTGTTGGTAACTTTACACAATAATTGTTGGGAATGCATGAGGACTAGAGTATTAGAGGTTAGTACATGTACATACAGATACCGGGGCGCGGCGGTCAAGTATTTACATCGAGATTTGTAAAGATGAGAGCGTCTAACCGTCCGTCACCCAGTTACTGAATGACAAAGGACTGAATGACTGTACTCACTCAAGTGCCAAAAGATCGTTCGTAATCTGTACTGCCATGGAACGCCGTTGTTAGCACAAATGTACCGTTTACAGGTTGGCAAGAAAGTCTAGAAAATAAATAATGGCAACATAAGTGACATATTAGAGCACTATTGCGTATTTTGATAGACAATCCAAATATGGCAATAAAGAAAACACGCAGTAGTCTGTGAATGTTGCCATCATTTAATTTCTAGACTTTATTGCCAACCTGTACAGGTTTGGACGTGTGCGGGGCTTTAGCGACACTTGGCAAGCGTGTAAATTAAGCAATATGGCATTGAAACATTCATGGTTGCTGAGTGAACATGAACAGCGTCTATCACTTACTGTTTGTTGTCAGTTTAACAAGCTTGTACATTTTTGGTATGCAGCCCATACTTAACACCCACGGTAGCGTAAGGACAAAAGAGTCCTTGGAACAATATTGACATTAAAATTATAAAAAAAAAATGTCATTAAAATTATTTTGACAGTGGGTACCAAGACGTCAATGAATGTCTAATTTTTGACGTTGGTACCCACTGTCAAACTAATTTTAATGGTTTTTTTATATAAAAATAAAAAAAATGGCTCGAGCTTGGGGGTTTTAAGTATATCTACCACGGTGTCTATAGTGTGTAATAGTGACAAGTAAAGCCCTATAAAGATGTAATCTCATAACATGATTGTACTTAGATTCCTTTCTGTCCTACATTTCATTACCTTAAGTAGGTAAGGTAGGTAAAGTGTATTTGGTGTAGGTACAATTTATTCCACGGTATATTTTACTAGGTACCGTCAGCATTAATTATTTGTGAGCACGCAAGATACGATAATAGTTAGGTACACACATTATAAACCACCAGAAATTTCTACACAGCCAAAGTATCAAAATTATGTCAACGTCTTCTGTGTCGGTCAGTCTTTACGGGGTGCCACTTCTACGCAACATAATGCAACGAACCTGTCATCAACACAGACCTTTCATTCCTCATTCGTCATCAAGCGTTCGTTCCACCTGTCACCGCGCGCTAAAAGATCGATGGAAAGCTATGATCATCATTTTGACACTTTGATTGGTATAGATGTTTCTATTTGAGTAGCTTGCTTGCTCACAATATACGATGCTGTCTACAAGCTACTAGTTCTGTTAAAAGTTTTAACTAAAACAGTTAACCAAACAAAACACGAGGCGCAGGTACCTACTGAATCGTTAATGTAGTGGAGAGTTTGCTTGCATAGCTAGCACGATTAGTAGCTCGAGGCATCTCGCGAGCAGCCTCGCTCCAGGCGAAGTGTAGTGTGATGAAATCTTGAATCAGGGAGTGGGCACCAAGTAACGCAGAAGAAGGGTAATGCTCTCGGCATGTCATCTGAATGTGATATATATATTTAGAAATTAGGGAAAACCGTATTTGATAAGGTTGGAAAGTATCAAGAAATAGAATTCGTTGTACTTCAGGCGCAATAGGAGACATTTCTTTAAAGACTTGCGACGCGATATGGAATGATTGTGGTCGGTAGAACTACTGAGTTCTACAGATAGGCAATGTGTTTCCCATCAGCAGCTACGAACTAAAATCTTTGACGTCCAACATCATCATTCTAAGATACCTAGTGATGGAAATACACATCCTCTAACATATGATCATATAGATATGACATGTCATAGTCTACGTATTGGCTACGCGACTTGGGACTCATAGCAGATAGAAATATGAAAGGATAGGATTAAACTTTGAAAACGCACGATCAGAACCATTCAATTCCACGCCGCATCCACACGCGAGAGCAATACCCGAGTCACTTACAAGCTACTACTAGAACTCTAGGCAGTCAAAGACCGCAAGCTAAATTGATTTTGTCAAGTCTTAAAAAAATAAAATCTGCTAGTTTTCAACGATGCGCTAGCGCGGGTGAAGGACGGCGCGAACTGTCCGGAAACGCTTCTCGAAGCCCAGTTTGGTGTAGAGCGAGCGAGAGGCATCGTTCTCTGGCCGAATGACGACGAATGGCTTGTACCCTCGTTCGGCGACCTCCTTGGACAGACGGCGGGCTAGGTAGATGCCGTAGCCTTTCCTGTGGAGGGGATACGGTGTCGTTTTAATAAAATCGTCCCAAGATAGGTACCATTGATCTGGTAACACTCAAGGAAATCCTTCGTCGTTGGGATATAGAAACCAAGGGCGGGAACCGCATGAAGTCGCATTACAAACAGGAAACAAAGGCAGACTGTGTAGGTGGTACTACAAAGGAGGTTAACTTCTTATGGGGCAGTCGACCGGGGGTCATAGCTTAAAAATAAGGGTAGGTACCTTGCATGAATTCCCAGCAAGCTGAAAATTTGCATGGACGTTAGGGACACCATTATAATAAAATTGTGAAAAGTCCTCAACGATCTCATACGTGCAAAAAGTTATATTCAAGGTTAAAGTTCGCAAAAATGGGTTTTTTGTATTAGGCTTGTCTCATGATGTAGATCATTGCATTATCTACAAAAATAGTTTCTACGTTATAATGTTTTATTTATGTTTTTGCGCACATGGCATAGATGGGGACTTCACAATTTCATTTTAATGATTTACTTATCGTTTATGCCTATTTTCAGCTTCCTGGGAATTTATGCTAGGGTCCCATTTTTAAGCTTAAATTGACCGGACCATAAAATATGTTGACAGTCATGATCTTTTAATGACCAATGAATTTTATTGTAATGTCGGAATTGTTATGTAAATAGCGGAATGAAGGCCCAGGACCGGTTGACAAGGACAGGGCGCAGCGAAATGCACAAAGGTCCCGCTCCAGTGAGCCAGGTGAAGGCACTACATGTTACCACCCCCTGACAAAAAGAGAAGAGCGTTGGCTATAAATTATTAAGGGTAACTCACCATTTGACGCTCTAATTTCGGCCATTCTCTTCCCAACAACCAATCGTCAGCCTAAAACTACAGGCCGTTCACGTCCTCACCTCCGGAACTCCGGGCGAGTCTGCATCGAGAACATCGCGCCGTAGTATGACTGCACCATCCACGCCGCCAATTGTCCTTCCACGAATATTCCGTACGCGGGCAGTTCTGCGACTAGCTTCTCGAATACTTCGCGGCACTCGATGTCGCTGGCAGGGTAGAGGTCGTACACTGCCTTCATGTGAGACGGCTGCAGCCGGACTAACTCCACGTCCGGTGGCAGTCTGGGGAAAAACACGTGTCAGAAGGTTTTTATAGGAACCACGCTCAAATGGTCTGAGTATGTAGAGCTGACCCCGAACCTCCCGTAGAGGAGAGGCATAAGAAGATGAAGAAGTAGGTTCGAAAGACTTTGGCCAGTTTAAATGGGCGAAGAATATTAAAATTCAAATATACAGGTGTAACAGAAAGGGGAAACTGTATTTTTCACTCCACCACAGAGCGCTAAATGTACCTACTGAGTTAATAAAAATAAGTTGCTCTGATCAAGTCGGTCCCATGGTGAAAGTTGTTCAGAATTATGTTCCTAACAACCCTCTTTCGGCTTGTACACCTCTTTCTGTTACACCCTGTATAAGTAGTGTCATTTAGTGGCTTGTGTAGTCGATATCATCAGATCATCACCTTCCCAATGACAACTAACAATGTCCTCGGGAGTCCCAAAATATAACAATCTTGTTCAAAATAGAATTTCAATAAGGTGCTATATCTGACGCTGATTTCACCAACATCTTTATAGCGGTTATTTCGCTTTGACCTATGGTTAATAAGGGTCATCTACGCTACTAACTACTACTACGCCCCCCCCCTTCCCCCCAAATTGAAGAGGCTGGCATTCGATATCATTATTATTATTTTATTATTACGAGCCTGCAATGTCCCACTGCTGGCCTCTCTCCCCCTCTTTCACTGTATTCGATCCTGAACGGTCTTACTCTTTTACTCCTTAACCCTAGAACCAACTCATCACTCCTCTCTTCCTGAGTCGGCCACGACCTCTCTGCATTTTCCGGGAGCCAGAGTACCTGTGTGTAAAATAAGTATTGACCAGAGACTATATATCCAATTGACTGCTCCTGCGGGGGAATGCAGCTCGCCAAACATTTTTTGTATGCAACCTATATACGATGACGGGCCGCCATTGCTTTAGGGACAGTTTTCAGCTGCCTCCGCAGCAGCTGATCAATCACAGCTCTCTAAGTTACCTCGTCCCCCGCCCTAAATTGGCGAGTTGTGTTTCAAAGGAAAATGTATCTATGCGCTCTCAACTGTATAAGTGCTCTCTGATATTGACCATGATCATGAGTGTAATATTGATGATGATGACTCACTCGCTAGTATCGACATCCTTCGGCGGGGTATCACAGACGTACACATCACCCGTGATCTCATCATGCGCGTCGTATTGCCGCTTGAAGCGGTCGACGATGGCTTTATGGGTGAAGTTCAGGTACAGAGGTAAGGTCAGGTCGAGCAGCACGTCCTCTGAGGTCACCAGGTCCACCAATTCCGCCCGCCCGGAGGGGCAGAAGGCGGTGATGCTCTCGTATATGTTCTCGTTGTTTGGCTGGAATTTTGGAGAAAGATAATTTAGGGATCAAACCAGAGACTATTATATCCAAATGACTGCGCCTGGGGGGGAATGCGGCTCGCAACCTAAGTACGATGACGGGCCGCCAGACAGTTTCGCAGCGGGCTAACCAATCACAACTCTTACCTCGTCCCCCGCCGCCTGTAAATTGGTGAGTTGTGTTTCAAAGGAAAATGTATCTATGCGCTCTCCACTGGATAAGTGCTCCCTGGATCAAACCTACAAGGAAGGGTATTCCGCGGGGGGTCGCGAAGCAAGTGAATGAAGGACAAAGTACGCGCTTTAGATAAGAAAACGCGACCGTGCTGGTCCAGAGGATCTCTTGTGCAGCAGTGTAATGGGCACCTTTGGGCCGGACGATTCTTGGGGCGGTTTGTAATTATTTTGTAGTTTCGTAGCTGTATCGTGTATTTTGCTGTAACGTAGCTATTGCGGGGTCAAACCTCTCTCTTACGATTAAGCTCCGAGATTATTTCAACATATCTACGGCTCTGGTGGAAGTGGGCAGGATAGCAAAGCGAGAAGACAGTAAATAGACGATCGGTCAACAAAAGGCCATTAATTCTGAGAACCATATTTTTAAAGCATCAATCAAGAACTCTTGTCGGAACTACAGTCTACAGTACGGGGCCTTTGATTTGGCACGTCGCTCGTCGTCGTCGGGACAGGACCCGAGGTGCCACGAGTATGATACCTACTCGGCGTTTGACTTAGCGAGACGAGACCCGACGTGCCAAAACAAAGGCCCCGTACTGTACTAAGTATCGACTAAGGGCCACTAGCTAAAGCGGATCAGCATTCTCCGATTAACTTTGACAACTCCATACAAGAGGGCCTAGGAGTTAAAATGGCGTCATCCTTACCGTCCCATAGCGTAATACTCGTTTAGGAGTTTATCGAATGCCTAGCGTGTATAAAAGATAAAAGCGACATGAGAATCTCTAATATCGTTGGTAGACCGATAAATTGGCGCTCAGTCGTAACGAAATGAAGCTATACCACAGATTAATAAATAGTTACATACCCCATCAAAGTAAGTACCAGTCCGAAGACCTTGGAATTTGGAAGTTATTTTATGATGTTGATAAAACCAAGGAACTTTAGCAAAGCTTAAGGCGCACAGACTTGAATATATATCGATGATAAGGCGCCTCAAAAATTAATTAGGGGTGCTTTTTTCAATGTGAAAAGGATATCTATAATCTAGGGTTTTCATGTTGCCCGAGTAACACGTATTCGCTTTTCACTTCCGCAATCTTCGTTCTTGGTTTCTTCTCAATCAATTCTCAATCTTGGTTTGTGATTTTTCATTTAGAAAATTTATATCTTACGTTTTAACACAGTTACTTACTATAATTACTAATAGTTTTCGTTTGAAGCTCATTGGTTTCATCAAAATTATCCTCCAAGGTCATCAGACTTATTTTCTGAGGAATACTGTAGGTGGACAGATTATAGTTTGGCGCCACAAAAATGAGCGTGGGAGGGAGGGCGACGGGGTTTTTCCTTGAAAATACGGTTTTCCTATCTAGCTACGTAACGTAACGTAAATAACCATTTCTCGGGGCGGAATGAACTCTAACGAGCATTTTCCCGTAAATGTTTAAAAAACGGTCTAGAATCGGACCCGCACACGACAGGTTCTGCAGATTGTACACAATTATAATTACCACTTGGTTCATTAAAATGTTTGTAGTAAAAAATACGTGAAAATTTCTACCAATGTAAAACTTTAATAATCTGTGCTATTACGGTTCATGATTAGTATCTATAATATTATAGTGGGGGCTATTTGGAACGAAAATGCACTAAACTAAAAAGGCAACTAAGCCTCTAAACGTCATAGTTGTCATCAATAACTAAGATGACGTTATGACGTTTACACATTATGACGTTTAGAGGGCTTAGTGGCCTTTTTAGTTTAGTGCATTTTCCTTCCAAATAGCCCCCAGTTCATGGTGATACCTAGAGCCCGCTGACTGACAGACGGACAGCGGAGCAGGCCTAACAAAACAATAGGGTCCCGGTTGCCAGCCTTCCGGTACGGATCCCTAAAGAAGCATTCCTAAAGAGAACTTCTCAAATGAACGTTAGCACATGTAGAGGTACGTTTCTGTGAAATAACGTCAAGCCTCACGTTAGCCTCGGCTTTCGTTTTCCGCGTGAGTTCTCATCTCTAAGCATCGTTCAGTCAAGAGGTTTTTTAACGAGGTCTAGTTTGGACCCTTGACAGAGCAGGGCCGTCTGTATTTGCAAAAAGTTTATGCGCGCTCACGACAATCTTCTTGAACTTCTTGAAACATCCGTTCTGTAAATTGGCCCTTTTTGGAAATCTTGGTTTCATTTCACACAGAACAATTAAAATTTAAGTTGTGACTGTAATACCTTCACACGTCAAGACGAATGATTGTGTAAGCCCTTGAAAAAGTAGTACCTAGGTAAGTACCTAGGTGGATTCAGGGGTATAGTTTCAGTCAATCGAGAGTCAACGTTTTAAACCTATTATATATAAGGGATTTTTATGAAGACTGATAATATTTGAATACATTTCAAATAGGGAACTAAACGGTTTTCGGATTTTTTTGGAAACCAACCAACCTTCGTCTCCCCACATGACAGTCGAGGCACTGTTACACACACACAAACAAACACAAACAAACAAACCAGATTATTTACCGTGCTGGTACATCCAGGGAAGTGAATGCAGACAGGGTCCTCGGGCCAGTTCTTAGCGACGTAAAAGTTGAAGTCCCACACCTTATTGTTCAGGTATGTTTGAATGGTCTGATGAAACTGTGGACAAGAATTCTAGTTGACACCTCGACAGAGTGTGGTAGATATTGGAGGTTTCACCACTAAACTAATGCAATACTTACTTAGTTATACATATATTAGGTACAGCATTCCATCGATCATTTGGCGCTCGGTGACAGCTGGATTTAACGCTTGATGGCCAATGATGAATGAAAGGTCTAGAGTGCGTCCACTCCCATACCTGCGCGTGGAGAGGCGGAAACTAATTTAAAAGGTAGAGTCTATTCATGATAAGAAAGTCAGTCAGTCAGTCAGTAAAGTCATCACTGTCCGGCGGCCTAGCCACGCCCCGTAACCAATCAAATCGTTTCCAATTATCAAGCCAAGTTTACAGTGAACTCGAACGCGACGGTTGTGTCCTATCCTGTGAGTGTGTGTTAACAAATTTAAATTTCACTGCAGTCTTATCACGAATAGACTGTAGACATTTTGTCGTTCCATGGTATTGCCAATAAAAATACTGGCAGTACCATAGAACGACTCGCACCACGCTAACGTCGCTACCGTCACGCCACCCTTCATGCGCACCATAATCCCGGACGCATTTTAGCTGTGTTGATGACAGGTTCGTTTGTTGCATTAAGTTGCGTAGAAGAGGCGCCCCCCTATAAACGTCGCACACGCGCCAAAAGATCGTTGGAAGTCTGTACATCATAATAATATTGAATGACCTATAGCTAACCATATATTGGGGACTAAGTTAGTAGTAAGTAGACCCCAATGTTTTTTCAACTGCGATCATCTTCTTGGGGAATAATTTAATACCACAGTGATCACATTCAGTCTTAGATTTCAGTCACAGTCTCAAATCTCCACACTAGCCCTATTTAGCACATCGCTCGTAGCTTTCCATTCCACCATTATGTTACGTCGTACGATCCAAATCGGACGTCAAGACTAAAATACTTCATAAAATTTGTAAAGACTGGAAAGAAAGGTAATTTTGTGGTAATTTAAGGCAAAACACTTTTCTGAGATTATAAATAGCGATAGTTTAGGTTAGAGAAGGTTAGGTCATACGTCATGCATGGCCGCTATAAACACGCTACACCTTACTTCATTGCGTGTTGCTGAAACCTTGGCCTCAACCAGAGTGAGGTGGTTGCGCGGGGGCGACAGCGGGCGCGAATATCAAACATTTATTTATTTGTTTACATTATCTAATAAGACGCGCCCCCGAGCCCCGGCTACAAACAAATCTGGATTTTGCGACCTCGCTATGCGTCCACAGGTCCTCCAATCAGGGGCCCTATGTTGCACTGGGAAACGCATTGCAATTGTACCTCGACGGCGCGATTCCATTATGCAAGTGACTTGCATACAAGTTACAACTTGCATGCAAATTGCATAGTGGTAACATCAACTTGTAAACAAGTTGTAACTTGCATGCAATTCGATTCAAACTTGTACGCACAACACTCAAGTCAGCTCATTTGCACACAAGTTGCAAGTTGCACGCAGCGGCAACCACAGCACGTCTTGTTTTCATGATAAGCACTGTGCAACTACTTGTATGCCACTAAAAACTTGTATGCAAGCTGCAAGTTGAACAAAATCGTGTTTCCAATTCAAAATTTCAAATTACTTGCACACAAGTGTGACGTCATACATGCATGCAAGACTTGCATAATGGAATCGCGCCTTTAAACGCCCGAAATGGCGTCATTTGGTATTCAGGTAACACATCGCAAAATGAATTGCAAGGCGATTTTGAGGCATTATCTCGGCGTGCACATTGCTAATGGAACGCTAATTTCTAGTAGCATTGCCCCCCTTCAGTCCCCGATTTAGTACGCGATTCACGGCCCAGCAGTGGAGAGGCACCATAACAAGAAGAAGATATTGATGATTGATTACCTTCAGCGACTCAGGCAGGTATTGCACCAAGATGTCGGCGACCGCCGGGAGCTCTTCGTCTGTTACCAATCGAAAGTTTCTCCCCTCGGGCACGATTTCCATCTCTGGAACAACAATACAGGATTGTAAATCGTCACGCCTTTTCCCATACGGGGTGGCAGAGGCACAGCTGCGCCCGCGCTTGCCAATCGCTGCAGCTATGAAGGAGGTTTTCTCATGATGATTTCCATCACCACCGTTAGGACGTCCGTAATGACTTAAACATGGTAGCACCGAGATTCGAACCTGCATCAGTTGAGAAGCTAGCAGGACGTGAAACCTACTAGACCGCGTCATAAGAGACTTCAGCGATGATGGCAGAAATACCTAACCTAATCTAAGGTGTAGGTGTGTGCCCGAATGTAATTCCAACAAATTGCGGCAATCGCGTCCGCCTTGTTGCTTCTAATTGCTCCATTTGTTGTGACGGTATCTCTCCGAGTTAACACTTTTAGCTAAGGCTAAGGGGTTCAACAAAGTCAAAGTCAAAATTACATTAAATACTTATTGCTTAGTCAACGTCAATACAATTTTTGTATACTAGCGCCCGTTCGGAAGTTGTGGGCTTAGGGATGGAGCAAAGAAGGGCAAGAAACTCCCCCGTACCTCTTTTAAAATATGTGAGGGCTTTAAAAAATACAATTTTATGTATTTCTACTTAAGTCTAAGGAAATACATACACCGAGGAGAGACGTACTGACTCAGTCCATCGCCTCTCTTTGGATTTCTGTGCGCCCCGAGATGGTCTCTAACCACGCAGTTTTGTCATCTAAATATTCTTTTACACTGTAATACTTCTCTAATAGAACCAATCTTTGAGCCCATTGCTGTAGAATATCCCTACATAGGTAACCTACACGAAGACGACTAAGGCTGGATTTTACCAACAAAAAGTTATGCGAAAATAACTATCCCGGGGTTAGTATGACAATGACAGTTGGGTCATTGATGATGAAAATGAGGTCATTCTATGAAAAGGTAGAAGATACTCTCGAGTAAAAAGTTACACTTCGTTGGTAAAATTCGCTCTAAGGGTAGATTTTATACCAACAAAAAGTTATGCGAAAATAACTATCCCGGGGATAATGTGACAATGACAATGACAGTTCAAAATGAGGTCATTCTATGATAATTGAAACAAAAAGTAAACTTTAGAAAAAACCGACTTCCACAAACCCTATTTGATTAGATTGAGTTTAATACAAACTGTAACCCCTTATCCCCCCCCCCCCCCTTGGGGAATTAATTTTGTCAAATCCCATATCTACGGAGGCTACGAAAGGATACCAAACAGGAAAATTTGGAAGAATATATACAAGAAGTGATCGGGAAGGAGGCGTATTTAAAAATAGAGAAAGTAACACCTAAAAAAGAGAAAGACTATGCTTCTTATAGAATTTTTGTAGCGGAAGCTAATTACGAAAAAATAAACAATGAGAACATCTGGCCGGTCGACGCAGAATATAGTGAGTGGATTTGGTTTCGCTCCACAACAGAAAAACAACAACAACGACAACCCTATGCAACCTAGTGTTCAAATCAGTATGTTATATCAAAATGTCAGAGGACTCAGGACGAAGACATCTAGGTTTGTGGCATTACTGGAGTCCTCTGGGGCGGATTTATTTGCGATCACAGAAACTGGTTGCAATGAATCAATAAACGACGCGGAGATAACACCACCCGGATACCACATACTCAGATGCGACCGTTCGGATGGACGCAAGCTGGGGGGGGTGCTGCTGGCGGCCGCACCGCGACTAGAGATGCGACCACTACCAATACCGGGTGACATTAACTTAGATTGTTATAAATTCGAACTATTGTGTGCTTCTGTGTACATGCAAAACCGATATTTGATTACATGCTGTGTTGTTTATATTCCACCACATACAATGGAAAATGAGTACAGAGTATTATTTAGTTTATTGGAAAAAATATGTGTTAAGTATAAAAATAACGTAATTGTTCTAGGTGATTTTAATTTGTTTTCTTGTACTGACTATGTTAATCAATATTACGAATACTTTGTGGCCTTCTGTGAACTCATTCAGTACAATTATGTCCCTAATTGCAATGACAGACAGCTAGACCTAGTGTTGAGCTCTCGCGACGGTGGCGGGGGTGGCGGTGAGCGCGGCCGACGAGGCGCTGCAGCCCGTCGACGCGTACCACCCGCCGCTCGCTGTCAGCCTGCGCGCGCGCGCCATCCCCGCCCGCGACCCACACCCGCCGCGCCACCACACGCACGACAGGCGACCATGCACCAAAAGGTGGAACTTCTACAAAGCTGATTACGAACAATTATATTCTTTAATAGCGTGTATAGATTGGCGCGAAATTTACAATATTGATGATCCTGATCTAGTGTTAAATTACTTTTATGGAAAGATTAATGATGCGTTAGATACATGTGTGCCTCCCAAAGGCAAAACCTTAACATTATCAGACATGTTTATCCCGTTTGGTATACGCCTGAGGTTATTAAAAACATTAAATTAAAATATGAACTCCATAAAAAGTACAAAACGACCGGATTGCGCACAGATTATGAGGCCTTCTCTCGATGTCGAGCGATAGTAAAGAGTGAGACGACTGTAGCTCATGAGAGGTATCAGATCCGCATTCAAAACCACCTGGCGACTGATCCTAAAGCCTTTTGGGGATACATGAGGTCTAAAAGAGGGAAGTCATGTGAACAGAAATTGATCGAGAGTGGACGTGTCCTGTCAAATCAAGAATGTGCAGAGGTATTCGCTCGGTACTTCCACTCGGTGTACAGCCCAGAGCCGGCAGATCTGGACGTGGAGGCGGCGCACAGCTCTCGTGGCGGCGGCGGCGGAGCGGTGGCGGCGGCGGCGCGGGTACACCTCACGCGCCTCGAGGCCGCGGACGTGCGCCGAGCGCTCGCACGCTTGCCGCCCAAGCGTGCTGTGGGACCGGACGGCATCCCTCCATTCGTCTTAAAAGATTGCCGCATGGTGTTGGTGGAACCACTGCTGCATGTATTCAATACGTGCTTGGCGGTCGCGAAGTTTCCCGATCGATGGAAGATTACTCGTGTAGTACCGGTACCGAAGGGTAGAGGAGGCACGGATCCTAGCCACTATAGGCCAGTGGCAGTGCTGTGCACCCCGGCGAAAGTGTTTGAGTCGGCCATAGACCACTATTTATATACTGAGGTAAGTGCCCAGCTATCAGACGCGCAACATGGCTTTCGCCCTGGACGGGGGACAACAGGGAATCTGCTTGGGCTGATGAGTAAACTGTTGCCAGCAGTAGACGCTGGAGGACAAGTAGATGTGGTCTACTTTGATTTTAAGAAGGCCTTTGACACGGTGGACAATGATATTCTGTTGCGGAAGCTTGCTGATGCTGGTTGCACGCCGCATACTCTCACCTTCTTTGCCAGCTACATGCGAGACCGACAGCAGTACGTGGACTGCAGCGGACACCAGTCGGAGCCATATTGCACGAGATCAGGCGTCAGCCAAGGGAGCAATCTGGGACCTCTGCAGTTCATTTTGATGGTAAATGACCTGCCGGAGGTAGTTAGGGAATCAACCTGCCTTCTTTTTGCCGACGATATAAAGCTGGTTCGTGAAATCAGTGAGGACTCGGATCATGACAAACTGCAACAGGATGTAGATAGTGTTGTAGAGTGGAGCAACACTAATAAGCTATATTTCAACGTGTCAAAATGCTCAGTGCTTTCATTTAGCCGAGCTCACAACCCTCGCATTCGTGAGTACGGTATGGGTGAGGAGCCACTGCGGCGCGTCAGTGAGATCAGAGACCTGGGAGTTCGATTCACGTCTAAATTGAACTTTCACGAACATGTAGTCGAAGTTTGTAAGAAGGCGTACCGCAACTTAGGCTTCGTTTTAAGACAGTCAAGTGGATTCACAAATATCAACGCATTGCGATCTTTATACGAAGCACTGGTTAAAAGTCACCTGGAATATAATGCTGTTATTTGGGCTCCGAGCGAGGACAAATATAAAGCAATGGTAGAAAAGATACAGAATAAATTCGTAAGATTTTTGTATCTCCGTTTATATGGGGTCTACCCGAGCTTTCCTCTGGTATATCCTACCTTATTTGTGCTGGGAATGGTGGGATACACAAAACTGGAGATAAGAAGGGATATGGCAATCACTGCATATTTATACGATTTGCTGCGCGGTAGGCACTCAAACCCTGTAATACTGGAACAGGTACAGATGAACGTGCCAGATAATTATGTGTGCAAGAGACGCCGCCCGCAGCTGCTGGATGTGCCGCGCGCGCGCACCTGCCTGCTGCAGCGGGCGCCGCTCACTCGGGCGTTGCGTGTGCTGAATATGGTAGCTGAAGAAATAGATATTTTTAACTGCTCATCTAATGAGTTCCGGAAGGCCACATTAAATATTCTATCTTATAAAGTTAGAAAGTAATATGTTTTTGATTATTATTATTTTTTGTTGTATTTGTTAAGTTGCTTCTCTGTTGTTAAATAATTATACTTACCGCATAAGGTTTAGCCTGTAATGGTAGGTGTGAATGGAAATAAAAAAATAAATATCAGTGCTACCCCACGCTAATAAGGAACCCCTGTACAAAGTTTCATGGCTCTAGGTCCACCGGTTTAGGCAGTAGGTAGTATTGAGCAGATCTGGTGGCCATATGTGGTCTTCATCAGCAGTTCCGCATCACAATATTATGCTTACCATGTGCATTTGCACGAGTTATTATGAAAAACACAAAAATCACTCTATGTCTGCCTATAATATTTGAAGAGTTCCCTCGATTTCTCCAGGATCCCATCATCAGATCCTGACCTGGTGTCAATGGGACCAATGGGAAGGTATACCCTTTCAAACAAAAAAATAATTTTCACGTCCGTTTAGGCGCTATCGAGGCACATACATTTAAAAAAAAAAAAAATACATCCGGACGAATTGTAAACCTCCTCCTTTGGGAAGTCGGTTAAAAAAGTAGAAGATACCTACTCCCGAGTAAAAAGTTACTCTTCGTTGGTAAAACTCGCTCTAACTCAATTAACCTATCAGCCGTCTAACATCCCATCATCCCCAACGCCCTGCCTCGTGTGGCCCACGATTTATAGTTATTAACCAGACTGCAGCGCCCGGTCAAGGTCGGACAGCTTTCCTGCATGCAACGCTCGCTCCGTTAGTAACCGATGCAGTGGCACCAACATGTGGCGTGATGAGTGAGATTGAAAGGCCTTTGGAAAGTATAGCACGGCTTTGTGATGGGGTTGGGAAAAGTATAACACGGCTTTGTGATGGGGTTGGGAAAAGTATAACACGGCTTTGTGATGGGGTTGGGAAAAGAGACGGATATTCCTTTTTAGGATTCCGTACCTGAAGGGTTTCAAGCAGGTGTCACCCTATTATAACCAGACTCTGCTGTCCGTCTGTCTGTCCGTCAGCGTGCTCTATCGTACAAACCGTAATATCTGAGTAGAAAGAAAAATTTAGAACGTGAGTTTTTGTACTTTTCTTGGTACGATGGTGGGGTGGGGTGGGGATGGGGGTTCCCCGTGTGAGAGTCCGACTCGCATTTGGCCGATTATTCTTTTTCGATGTCCGTTCCGCAAATCGATGTACAGTATAGCCATTTGGCACACGGGTACCGTACGTAGGTTAAAAAATCATGCTGAGCGGTAGTTCTCAAAAATATTGGGGGGGGGGGCAATATTTTATTTTTTCAGAAACCTATCGTGTGTGGTATCAAATGAAAGGGCTTTTATGAGCTGATAAAAATATATTCCGACCACCTGTTTTCTAAAAAGCAAAGAAATATTTTCAAAACATACCAAGTTTGGACTCTTCCAGGTACGAGACGGCTTAGTAAATTTTTGCAACACATACGCTAAACATCTTTTAAATATACTCATAATATCTAACCTCAAAGTTATTTATTTATTTATTTTATATTAATAGCAAGTGTAGTTTTATCCAGTTTATTTTTATCTTTGTGCACTAGGACTTATCCTCTCAGCACCACCTTTCCTCTCCTGCCTAGGTTTGCTGGTAGAAATCTCTCTTAAGAGATAAGCTCGCCTTTGCGCACTATATGTTATTTAAGTTTTAACATTAAGTTACTGTGCAATAAAGAATATTATTATGAATATGAAATTAGATCTTATGTCAAACTAAAGCGTCCGAATTCGCCGCATTCGTCCAACGACTCGCTCTCGCCTAACGACAACGAAACGACGCGTGTCGCGACGGCTTCAGCGGAGAAGTAGAGCCGACATATTTGCTAACAACGCGGCATCACCGCATAATAGACATGCACGTAAATACATAACTCATCGGCAATCGATGACCAATAAAGATTCGCTGAGCCAGGGTGGACTCGCGTACAGGGCCACGGAATAGCGTGCCAGTGGCTAATAGCGGGGCGCAAAAACCTGTATTGACTTGTCGTCGACGACGACGGACGGACGGTGCGCAGAGACGCGCCGTCCCGCGCGCCAAAGATAATGTATTCTAAAGTCTTCACAAAATAAAAGGCCTGTTTTGACAGTTCACGCCCATGAAGTTTTAACCCCTAATGAGTAGGTAATAAAACCGCCACCTAGGAAAACCGCTTATATTACCTGCGCGTTAGGGGTTAAAACTTCATGGGCGTGAACTGTCAAATCGGGCCTTTTATTTTGTGAAGACTTTACGTCCGCCCGTGCTACAAACAAAACAATTTCGCGCTCTCGCTATAGACACTGCCAGGCCGTACGCGACTCGCCACCCGGATGGCATGGAGATAGCTATGGCGAGGGCGCAAAAAGGTGGTTTTGGATTATCGATGGTGCCTAGACGCGCGGCGAGAAACAAACCGGAATTTTGCGCCCCCACCACTATAGCCACTGCCATGCGATTCCGTACGTGACTCACGACCCTGTTTTAACGTTATTTCGGACCGACAGTTTTGCCGGTGGCCGACCGTCGGATGTTGATGTCATGTTATTATACACATACATATGTAAAATAGTTACTTAGCTGCTCCAGAAATCTTGGCTGATCGACCAGCCAATATGTCGGCGCCGACAGAGAAATGGCTAAATGTGTCCCCACCCGTGTAGCAACTAGTGACCTATACTATTAAAAAGGTCTTTCAAAATACATGATTTTATTGTATGGCAGTAACTTCGTAACTTATAGGAGATACAAGTTATGATCAAATGAAGTCTCCCTCAAGTCCATATAGAGAATACCAACCGCTCAAAGGGAAACGCTCCTTATCGGGTTACGGGTGGCGCCTACACCTACCGTCTCAGACCGTTTGCGATTTATATTCAGTAATATACAGGATGTAACAGAAAGGAGTAATCATATTTTAGGGGGTTGTTAGGGACATCATTCTGACCAACTTTCACTATGAAACCGATTTGATCAGAGCAACTTTAATTTTCACTTCTCTATACAAATCCGCCCCCCGGACCAAAACGTATGGAGCAATGAAAAATCAAGTTGCTCTGATCAAATCGGTTTATAGTAAAAGTTGCTCAGAATGGTCTCCCCAACTACCCCATAAAATATGACTACAGCCTTCTGTTACACCCTGTAGTATCCGACTATCCGTGTCCTATAAGATGGGATGCCCCGGTTTCTCTTCCATTTTTCACCGCCTAACGGGGTATAACGTGTCTCTAGTGGTGTGTTGAAATTAGCACTACCCAGGGAGGATGTGAAGGGCCTTCAGCAGCCTTCAACGAACGCCTTCGGCCCAAGTATTTCCTTCGGACGTGAGCAACTGCCCCCACCCACCACGGTTATTATATTATGTACTAATTTGAATCACATAATTTAATTGACATTTTGCTCACAGTTGAACTTGCGTGATCAAAGTCAGTCGGTCAAAGTACTTACTTATATTGCCTTTTCAAAGTGCTTAGATGATGTAATGGTAGTTCTCAGGCAACAATACATTAGAATTCTTTCTAAAGTGTATAAATAAATTGGAATGGAGCTTTTAGCAAAGAAAGGAACTATTTACCTCTCACTAGCTCTAGATCAGGGAGATCCAGTGGAGAGCGCATAGATACATTTTCCATTGAATTGAAACACAACTCAATTTACGGGCGGCGGGGGACGAGGTAAGAGAGCTGTGATTGGTCTGCCGCTCCGAAACTGTCTGGCGGCCCGTCTTCGTACATAGGTTGCGTATGCGAACGTTTGTTGAATACAACAAACGTTTGGGGAGCCGCAGTCCCCCGCAGGCGCAGTCAATTTGATATTAGTCTCTGCTCTAGATCCACTGGCTTAGGCTATGCGTTGCCTGCCCGTCAGCCACGCATTTTTTAAGCTCTGATATTTTAAAAGAGATACGGGAGAGTTTCTTGCCCTTCTTTGCTCCATCCCTCAGCCCACAACTTCCGAATATTGACGTTGACCACGTAATATGTATGATTTTATGGTCAATAAAATTTTTGAACTGAACTGAACTGAACATTGTTTTTGTACCTAGTATTGAGCAGTTCTGGTGGCCATATGTGGTCTTCATCAGCAGTTCCGCATCACAATATTATGCTTACCGCACTGAGTAAATGCACGAGGTATATTACTAATATCTCAAAAATTACTATAGGTCTGCCTATAATATTTGAAGAGCGCCCTCGTTTTCTCCAGGATTCCATCACCAGATCCTGACCTGGTGACCCATGGTACCAATGAGAAGGTAAACCCTTTCTAGGCGCAATCGGGGCACATACATAAAAAACATCCCGACGAATTGTAAACCTCCTCCTTTGGGAAGTCGGTTAATAAGCAGAACTATACTGGTTAAGAGTTGTCCTGCTTTAAGGGTTGGTAGAGTAACCCTACTGATAGAGCTGCGAAAAGCCTACAGCAAGCTGTACTGTACATGTCATTTGAATCGCATAATCAGATGAATACCTTTAGCCGGCTGGCCTTGGTCGCGAACGCCGGCTCGTGGCGCGTGTGGGTGGCGTGAGCTGGTGGTGGAGTCGCTCGGCGGCCTGGAGGCTCCGGGCCTGGGCCGGCGGTGTCGCTGGCTGGCGGACGCGGCTGCCTCGCGACGTGTCTGCCGGCGGAGTGACGGCAGCCCGGCGCTGACAGGGTGCGCGCGCCTGCCGCACCACCGCGCCTGCGCCCCAACACCCGTGCTATCAACTTGCATATTTTTTGTGGTGAGTACGAATGATCCGTTTTCCCTGGTTTTCCCCTTCGATTTTGCGGTTGCCTGGCAATAATGGCTGTTATTTTACTGGTAGGAAGACTGCTTGGTATTATGATTTGGTGTTAGGAGTGTCAGTGGTGTTAATGGTTCAGCTGTTAAAATGTGGAGGTTATCGCAGTGCTTGGTATCGATTGGCGCAACTTTCACCTCCTATAGAGGCACGTGAGTCGTCTCTCCTTTGTTTTGGCGGCCATCCAGACACCGACCACGACCAGTACTAAGTACCTACTGTAATACTAGGCTAACTCATCCGATAGTTTTATGGTTTCCTAATTCACATCACAAAGCCTATCCTTGACTTCGGGCAAACATCTTCAACAAACAAGATAAATATTAGCTCATGAATTTTCTATTCTTTTTTTTAATGATTTTACTAGGTATGTGGCACCTAAATTGCTTCCCGATGGCAGCTTGGCTCATATATTTATTTTCAGATGTTCCATTATTTGCGAGACATAGGAGTAGGACATAGGTATCATAGAGGATTAGCTGCGGAAAACGACGCAGTATGCCAAGGACGGTGCGCTGAAGTAGAAATCTGCAGTACCTACGTACCAGTATATGTACGTACGTATGTGTTTCGGGGTAGTAGGTAAGCAGGAGATGAGATAAGATATTCATTAGGTACCATGTCATTTGAATTCACAGGTAGGTACAATAAATCAGGTACTTACAATAAAATAATAATCAATTCAATCAATCAAAATAAAATAAAAATGTCAATAAAATAAGAGTAATATCAAAGCATTAACTTCGATTCAATCAAAAAAGGAGATGTCCATTTTTGGTATCTACTCGAAAACCGCCATCGATGAAATTTGTGTCATTCTGGTTTTATTTATGTTATTTATTTTACAATTTATAATTTTTATTGTACCCCTGTTTATTTTATATTTAATATTTAAAAATCTTTAATATTTTTGAATATTCCTGGTCACCCAGAGGATTAAACAATAAACTGTCTTTCCATGTAACAATACATGGCATGCACCAATAAATATATATTAGATAAATATATATAAAAGAGATTTCTTCCAGCAAACCTAGACAAGATAGAACAGATTGTGCTGAGAGAATAGTGCTCTTTTAATCTTTTTAAAAGCTTTTATTATTATTATTTAACTTGCACTGTATGTATGTTTGTTTGTTTGTTTGTTTGTTTGTTTGTGGGTATCACGGTTCGCGTCAAAAATGTCGGCTTGAATTTGACCCACTTCCCGTTATCCGATTGAGCTGAAATTTCGCATACGTGTATAAGTCGGATGACAATGCAATATATTTCTGACTTAAAGCTGATCTGATGATGGAGACGGAAGACGGTCATGGGAACTCTGTCATAAAACATCGCAAGCCCGTCGAATTTGGGCTCGTTCGATTCGTCTTGACGAATACTTTGGTCCTAGAATATTTTTTTATGACATGGAGCTGATCTGATGCTGGAGACGGAAGACGGTCATGGGAACTCTGTCATAAAACATCGCAAGCCCGTCGAATTTGGGCTCGTTCGATTCGTCTTGACGAATACTTTGGTCCTAGAATATTTTTTTATGACATGGAGCTGATCTGATGCTGGAGACGGAAGACGGTCATGGGAACTCTGTCATAAAACATCGCAAGCCCGTCGAATTTGGGCTCGTTCGATTCGTCTTGACGAATACTTTGGTCCTAGAATATTTTTTTATGACATGGAGCTGATCTGATGCTGGAGACGGAAGACGGTCATGGGAACTCTGTCATAAAACATCGCAAGCCCGTCGAATTTGGGCTCGTTCGATTCGTCTTGACGAATACTTTGGTCCTAGAATATTTTTTTATGACATGGAGCTGATCTGATGCTGGAGACGGAAGACGGTCATGGGAACTCTGTCATAAAACATCGCAAGCCCGTCGAATTTGGGCTCGTTCGATTCGTCTTGACGAATACTTTAGTCCTAGAATATTTTTTATGACATGGAGCTGAGCTGATGCTGAGACTAAAAAGTTAAAAATAAATTAAAAGTAAAAAAACATTTTTAAACAAAGCTTTTATTTAATGCCCTAAAAAGAAGAAAATAAAATTTCAATTCAATCAAATGCGTCATTTTATTAACATTACACAATTTATACGATATAAAAGCTTGTTGCGGGATTTATCTCCAAGTCTGTGCAAATAGGTGCCTACCCACCTAATTAAGTCTACACAAGTAAATCTCGCAACAAGCTTTTATATCGTATAAATTGTGTAATGTTAATAAAATGACGCATTTGATTGAATTGAAATTTTATTTTCTTCTTTTTAGGGCATTAAATAAAAGCTTTGTTTAAAAATGTTTTTTTACTTTTAATTTTTTTAAAGTAAAAATGGATGGACTACCTTAGGTTAGGGTAGTGCGATCCACAGTCGGATTGCCTTTAACCTAAACGGGTATAAGTTAGCAGCAGTATTATGCCGAGGAGTTGAGAGGAGAGACACCGTGCGTGTGAGATCTTCGCTTGCTATCCCTAGGGAAAAGAAACTCGAAACGATTTTGAAGATATGACGGGAAGCGAGGATTTCGCAGAATATGTAATAACCGGCCAAGTGCGATTCGGACTCGCACACGAAGGGTTCCGTACCATTATCTATAAAAAACCGCAAAAAAATATATGTTTGGGAGCCCCCCCCCCCCCCCCCCCCCGAAATATTAATTTAATTTTAATTTAATTATTTATTTTTTAAGTAAATAATATACTCAATATATTGTGAAAATTTTAAGCGTCTACCTTCTACCATTATCCATATCGAGCAAAAATGAGCAAAAAAAATCACGTTTGTTGTATGGGAGCCCCCCTTAATATTGAATTTGTTTCTATTTTTAGTATTTGTTGTTATAGCGGCAACAGAAATACATCATCTGTGAAAATTTCAACTATCTAGCTACCACGGTTCATGAGATACAGCCTGGTGACAGACAGACGGACGGACGGACGGACGGACAGCGAAGTCTCAGTAATAGGGTCCCGTTTGGCACCCTTCGGGTACGGAACCCTAACAAACAGGACAGAATGCGCATGTCGCGGCTAAGACGGACCGGAAGCCACCCTAGCTCCTTGCGATATTGAGGGAGATGGTCATACCGAGATTCTCACCGTGTGCAAGCTTAGACTTGACATTGGCAGAATTGTCGTCAACAGCATAGTTGCCAGTTCCAAGAATTGATTGATTGAGAGATGGTCATATTTGCGCAGCCCGAAGACAAACCGAATCCCGAGGTTTTGAAGTCGTTCGAGTTTGTTCAGTTGCTCTTTGTTCGCACTGACCCAGCATACATCTGCGTATTCGATTAGAGGAAGGAGAAGGGACTGTACTGGGTGAGCATGATTTTAGTCTGCCGAGGCAGAAAGTAATGGGGGAGGGAGTGAAATGACGCAAAGACTCTTCTGCTGACCTCACAAACATGGGGTGACCAGGACAGTATGTTATCAATAACCGGCCAAGTGCGAGTCGGACTCGCGCACGAAGGGTTCCGTACCATTATCTATAAAAAACCGCAAAAAAAAATAATGTATGGGAGCCCCCCTAAATATTAATTTAATTTTAATTTAATTACTTATTTTTTAAGTAAATGTTCAACTCAATATATTGTGAACATTTTAAGCGTCTACCTGCTACCATTATCAATATCGAGCAAAAATAATCACGTTTGTTGTATGGGAGCCCCCTTAATATTAAATTTCTTTTGTTTTTTAGTATTTGTTGTTATAGCCGCAACAGAAATACCTACATCATCTGTGAAAATTTCAACTGTCTAGCTACCACGGTTTATGAGATACAGCCTGGTGACAGACAGACGGACGGACGGACGGAGGTTTTTTATAGCTAATGGTACGGAACCCTTCGTGTGCGAGTCCGACTCGCACTTGGCCGGTTTTTTCAATTTCACAACCGTATCTTCCTACAACGCTTGATAGCTGCTTACGAGGCTGCTGCTTAGTAGTCTGGTATCTTGAAACATGAGCCGCCGCCGCCGCCGCCGTCCTCCTGGCTATTTTCATTTTCAACCTTGTTGGATCCCTGAAGGGCGGGAACAAGTCTAATCTCTTGAGGCTAATCACCGAAACAGCCGCAAGATGGCAGTACTAATTTGCAGCGGGAGGATTTAATTTTGCAGGCGAGGCTGAAGGCCAAGCGTCAAAGCCTGAGGTCGATACTCGATGGTCAATAAACTGTATTATCTAATCTAAGTATCTGTTCTGTACTGTAGTTAGTTGGGTAATCTCTATAGTATAAGTACCTACCACCTCCATTAAAAATAGACACAAAATACCTACCTATCTGTTTTCAGATTTAATGATGACGGTTTTCCTGCAATATTTGAAGGGTGAGACACCTCTACCATTTTATTAACATTTCCGTGATAATTTTAGAAGTAACAATATCGGAGTAATGTTGGATTGGACCACAGAAAATATTTAACCAGCCAAGTCCAAAAAAATTGTTTGGCCACAAAACGTTTTGTTTTTATTTCACATACCTATATATATTATATTTATTTATTTATTCAAAAAGAAAAACAGAAAAAGTTTACACAATTTGAGGAACTTAGCTAAAAAGTGACACCTAATAATTGGAACAACTGAGCCCGAGCTAGGTGTAAACCTGTATTTCAGGCTGCAGTGCTCTTCCCAAAAAATATATAATTTTTCATAGATTGGACTTGGCTTTTTTTGATACAAATGCTTGTTTTCGAATGCGGTTTGTATGAATATAAAGGGACTTTAGTAAGTTATTGTGATTTAATTTGCCAACTTAAAAAAACCGACTTCATGAGCTGATTTGGTCCTCCCTCCCCTCCCCGCTTGTTTTACGTTTACGTGTCGTCTATACAGGGTGACATTTAATTAGCTGACCATATTTTGGGGAATGATAGTAGGGTACCCATCATTAGGAAGAACATTCCACAATTATTATTATGGTCGCAAACGAAAAAAAATTTTGGGTCTCCCATAGTAACTTGAAATCAGCTGATCGGGGAATGGTACTGCGGGCCGAAATTTTTTTTTTCATTTCTGACTATATGTATGTTTCTTGGGGAAAGTTGTTCATAATGATGGGGACTATCATTCCCCAAAATATGGTCAGCTAATTAAATGTCACCCTGTATATGTATGTACCCGAAAACGAGCCTACAAAATCTGTCTCCTGACAGTGAAGTCCATACGTATATTTACATAAACGAATATGCGATCTTAACAGCCAGAATATATCTCGTGACAATGACTATAAACACCGAAAAGTTACAAAAAATCTGGATGTACCATCCAGGTAAAAACAAATTGAACTTCACCGTTTTTCATGTAGAAAACTAACAACTGGACCGATTCCTGATTTTCAAAAAATGGGATCAAACTATTGGGCTTCCCTTTTGAACAAAGAAATATTTTTTGTAATCGGTTCATAAATACTATCCAGTTTCGATGTAACAAACATAAATCCAGTTGCGATGTAACAAACATTAAAAAAATATAAGATAAAAAAAAAACATACAACCGAATTGAGAACCCCATCCTTTTTTGAAGTCGGTTAAAAATTAGTTAGACCATAGTTAGACAGTTATTTTCTCTACCAGAGACAATAATAACCAAAATTTTGTGACTTGGCTGGTTGAGTTTTCGGACTTCCTGTATAAACTGTTGTACCTTTACCAACCTTCCTACCTACCTAGGTATAGTATACTTCGCACGCAGTAGGTAAGTACCTAATAATAATAATAGTATTTTATTTTAATATTCTCAAAGTGGGCCCATTGTGCCTCTGCCACCCCGTATGGGAAAAGGCGTGACGCTATGATGTTGTTGTGCGTGTTCGGTCGGTGCGGTCACCCGTACTTAGTTCATTCATTCCTACACAGTCTCTCTCGCGCATGAAGAGCTCAATCAAAGATGCTTTTGGGGACGCTCTCACATTCTTTGGTTGGTATATAGTTCGAGAAAAATAAGCTAGTAACTTCTTATCTACTTTGCGATCTTTTGTTCGGCGTAAACACTTACCGGTCAATGAGAAGTCGAGCACCCATATCTATTGTTCATAACCGCACTTCTCACTTGGGAGCCGGAGTGACTAAAGTGCATTTTTTTACACGCGATTATGCTACTTATTGTCAACGAACGTATAGCCTTGAATAGTGAGAACAAACGCTTAATTATGAGTCGCTTCGACACTCGGGTGCAGAAATGGCTACTACACATGGATTGAAAAATATTGATACTTTTTGTTTTTTCTTCCTCACTTAGTAATCTAAATAAAATAATTTTGCTTTTGGGGGTCTAAGTATTATAAAACATTTGAGTTTTTTTTTGTGATATTATGTGGGTAGTTTAGCATCTATCGCGTTAATTTTGATTAGTAATGCGACTCAAGCAATGCGATTAGTAACGTGTGCTGAGGTGATTGATATAAATTAAAAAAATGTTTCGTCCGTGGGAAACTGTTTCTAACATAGTGGAAAATATTCAACAGCCTTTATCTAATCAATTGCATTGTAAACACTTAAATGAACAGTCACAACAAATTATATATGTATAATGTTTATAGTGTAGTGTGCAGTGAAGTTGGAATACGAAGTGCTTTAACCCAAACATCGCAACTGACCAAAATATCGGTTAGTACTGTTAGAAGAATAGTAAAAGTAGTTACTAATAAAAAAAAAATCTTTACCTATTAGACATTTTATTTTTGCTTTTCTTTTTCAAGCAAAATTTTGATACGAAACCGTGACGCAAATATCAAGACTTTTCGGTCCGCTGTTGTTTGAAGAACGGGGGCACTTTTACAACTAGCTTTTGTTTGATATTTACAAAAAGATCGCAAAGTACAAAGTAGATAAGAAGTTACCAGCTTATATTTCTCGAACTATACCTACCTACCTATTATTACTGTTTGAGTAGGAAAACTTGGGAAAGTCTACACAAGAGGAGAATAGAAAGAGCAGAGGATTTTTTTAAACAAAATGTTAAAGTATCTTTGAGTTAAATTAAATTACGAGTATTTGAATTTTGAACGTGCTGATTGACAGATGTCATTTTGACAGCGATCGATTGTTGTGTTCTCAGGATGGTTCTCAGGTTGTGTTGTAATGTTGGTCGCGTTCCGTGACATCGCCGTCAGCGCCATAATCGATGCCATAAGCGTCTGTCTACGCAACCATAATAGGCGATTTTCTGACAGCTAAAAATAATTCTGCAACCAGCCAACAGATGACTTTCTATCATCATCAATTTATCGACATGGGGTTGGTTTTCATATAGTTCATCCTTCATTTTGTTATAAAAAGGTGTTTTAAGGTCAAAACTCACTTCGGCGGTGCGGCGCGGCGCTGCAGCGGAGCGACGCGGCCTCTTCTAATCGCACTACAGAGGCGCGGCACTATTCTCTCGGGCCCAAGCCTGTCGCGCCGCGGCGGCGGCGCTCCGCACCGCTCCACTGTGGTGCGGTTTGAATCATAGTAATTAGTAGAAACAATATTTTGCCGCTTCCTGCCGCTCTGCGCCTCTCCGCGCCGCGCCGCTGAAGTGCGGTTTGACCTTAATGGATAGCTGGTGGTCACTTTCCTCACCAAAGTGCTTTTCTTTTTGTGAGGAAATGCGTAGTTTTTCCGGATAATGAAGTTTAAATATACAAAATATTTGTCACCAAAACGCTAAAATCGGCTTCTTTTTACGTCGAAGAGACCATACACAAGCTAAATTTGCATACAATTGTCAATAGTATTGTCAGCAAATTACGTTTCGTTCACTTAATTTTCATTTTCCATTTCCTGAAAAACTACTCATTTCTTGATTCTTCGCAAAATAAAAGCCCTTAAGTGAACAGCCATTAAACACCTTTTTATAGGTAATCAAATTAACGATATAAAAGCCAAACCCATGTCTCGCCTACGACATCTAGTGACAATTATGGAACTACTGAAGTTGTGTTGATGCCACTGCCACTGTTTTGTATCGCTGCTATCGCCAAACAAAACTACTCGACTCGGAAGGGCTTCGTAGGTAGATGTAATCGTTTTTGGTGTGACTCGGGTCGCGTTCCGTCCGTGACATCGATCGCCGTGTTGGTTGCGTGCGTGTTGTGTGTGGGATGGGATGTGTGTGTGTGATTGTCATTTGTCATTGGCTTGGCTGTTCTGTCAGTTTGTCAGTGATTGTGTGTTGTTGTTGTGCTTGTGATGTGAGTGTGAGTAATTGTTGGTTGTGGCCAGGCCAGTAACGGCCAGTTGTGGCTCTGCTCGTCCGTCTGTATTCTAAATTGCAGAAATATGTATTTTTTTCCCGTTTGTACTTAATTTCAAATAAATCTTCATAGACCTCAGCGCACTCTCCATCCCTTTCACTAAAGGTATTGTACCTAGTGTAACAACCTTATAGTATTATATTACCTATATGGTAACAACGGTCTAACCCTAACATACTAAACTCGTCCTACATTCTAAGTTCTACCCTATGTTTTTTTCAGACTACATAAAGTCGTCGAACATGTCCAGATTTCGGGTCGGGAGGCAACATGACGGCTACTTCAAGGTTCCGAACGACGACAGTGGCTTTTCCGACGCACAGTTTGAGCATCCACCAGTGAAGATACCATGGAGAGCGCTATCATTAGCAGCTTTCCTTTTTGTTGTGGGATCAATCCTTCTAGTCGTAGGAAGCCTGATTGTATCTGGCCACATAGACACTAAATATTCAGACCGCCTATGGCCGATCATTGTTTTAGGCGGTCTAATGTTTCTGCCTGGGGCATATCATATAAGGATAGCATATTACGCATTTAATGAGCACCCTGGGTATAGCTTTGCTGATATTCCAGAGTATGATGATTGATTGTTTATAGATTTCAATTTAATGTGATTGTTAATGGTAATTCTTTCAAAACCAGGAATCTATGGTACAGTTTTGCAACTGACTATCTCTTTAAGCTTTTAGCGCAGAAATGGTTGTCAAACTACCATACCTACATGTAATGTATTGTTGATAAAACCACTCTTATATTTCTGAGCTCTGATGTAAAGAGAAAGTGAAATAAGTACAGGTTTTAGTGCTGACTGTTGGCCCATTGTCTGTCCAAAGGAATTTGTAACATTATACTGTGCAGCTGTCCAACGATCTTTTGGCGTGCAGTGACAGGTGAAAATGACAATTTCTTACAGGATCATTGCATGAGGTTGCGTAGAAGTGACACCCCCTGTAAACTTCACTCACACGCCAAAAGATTGTTGGACAAGTATACACTTTTATGATTGAAATTACAGTCCATGAAAGTTTTTATTTTAAATACTTAATTGGTTGTGTCATGGTAGTCTTCTTCTTTTTCACCCAGGTGGATGATGTGCCTTTGTGCATTTCCCAGCACCAGCTGAAGTAGGAGGCCTGGATGTTGGGGGAGGGTTGACACCCTGCTGTTGTCTCCCAGAATCACGATCCTATAGTGTATATGGTGGCTATGGCACTTGTTTAATGAAATTGAAGGGGTCATTGTTATCTATCAAAATATGCACATGGCGAGTATTACCTCATCTGGTAGTGTAATAGAGGTGAAATGTAGGTATAGAGAAAAATATCATAGGCACTTTATTATAATAGTGATGTTTACACTCATCTTCATCCTGCAAGTCCCCTACTCAGCAATCCACCTTTTTCATCCCAAGTTGCTTTGCTGAAAGAGATCTCTTACTAGAGATAAGCTCGCCTTTGTACAATATTAGTAGTACTGTTTTTTTTTAAATGTCTGTGTGCAATAAAGAAATTATGTTTGAATTATGAAGTCCAAGTTATCAATGTTTACTCAAAAAAATATATTGATTTTTTAAGTGTCAGAAAATGTGTCAGTGAGCCCGAATCAGAATGATGGTGATGCTTTGGGCTGTGATGTGAACCATTTTAAATAAGAATAAAAACATGTTACAATTTCTTTTTGTTTGATTTACTTAAGTAGTTGAATCAGTTAGTAGGTACATAGGTAGGTACCTAATCGAATATTGATATAATATCGGCCCATCTGCAGAGCCACCAACTTGGCTGTTCAGGTGGGAAAAATTGGTACTATGGAATTGTCATTCACCATATAAAATACGTACCTATTTCAGGATTTTTATTAAATCAACCTTTAAATTAGGAGATGGAAGTTTGTATGAGTTTGATAAATAAGCTTACGCATGCCCTTTCAGACCTGGCTAACACAATTGTGTGGGTCACAAGATCGAGTATAACTAATTTATTTTGCGTTTTTACGCGACGGGCTTTACCTCACACACACCTATGCGCGAGGATCTTATGGTGTAATTTGATACCTTCTTCTTCTTCTTCTTCTTCTTCTTCCGTCAGGGGGATGTTGTGCCTGCACCTGGCCCACGAGAGCGGGGCCTTTGTGCATGTCCCCTGCACCTGCACTCTAATTCAGCCATCCCAACTCCAGCACAAACTGGAGTAGGAGGCCTGGATGTTCGAGGAGGGTCGACGCTCTGCTCTTTTCTCCCAGAATCGCGATTCTGGTCTCTATGGTGGACGGGCATGCAAGCAACATGTGCTCCACGGTCTCATCCACTTCCATGCATCCCCTGCAAAGGGAACTGTCTGTTGCACCTGTAATTTTCAGGTGTTTATTAAGTGTACAATGGCCTGTTATGAGGCCTATTAGTGTTTTTATTTTGCTGCGCGGCAGCCTCATCAAGTAATTCGTAAATTTATGGTTAGATTTACCTTTAAATTAGGAGATGGAAGTTTGTATGAGTTTGATAAATAAGCTTACGCATGCCCTTTCAGACCTGGCTAACACAATTGTGTGGGTCACAAGATCGAGTATAACTAATTTATTTTGCGTTTTTACGCGACGGGCTTTACCTCACACACACCTATGCGCGAGGATCTTATGGTGTAATTTGATACCTACTTTACGTGAAAAAGACAAAAAATTAAATGTTGACTTTTTAGGTCTAGGTTTTCAGTAGCTACAAAATATTTTATAACCAAAATCAGTGGAGAAAATAAATAAGTTGCAGCATTTTCTAAATTTCTATACTGTAGATATTTTATTCTACGAAATCAATTTGTTAAATTCAACCTAAGTAACTATTTGTTTTTACATAATTCAACATTCACCAATCCATTCCTTTTGCATCACAGATCTGTTCCAGCAAGCTTCACTCTTCCCATCTTATTTCTTGACCTGCTGTTTGATTTTGTAGTCTGAAAGTGCAGCTTTGATGGCATCTTCAGCAAGCACTGCAGAAGAAGAAAAGGGGTTGGGTTTAGATAACGGACACTTTTTGAATTTAGGGTAGGGGAAGGGGGGATAAAGGGGACCTCCCCCCAAGTTTTAGTTTTCGCTAATCAGGGTTTCACTAATTTTATAATTAATTTTTAAAAACTGCATTTTGAGGTTAGTTTTTACCAAGAAATCTTACAGTCATTGTTTAGGTAGTTTTGCATGTTTTTTATTTATTTATTCAAAACAAAACAAAAGTACACAAGCAGTACAATATAAGCGGGATTCACTTGTTAATATGACTTTTAGACGCAGGTGACCGTACACATATTTAGGAGCATTTGGAACTTTTTAGTCCAGTCGTAATTGTCACAAACTTGTTCTGAATTTATAACAAAATATGAAAGGTAGGTGGCCATGCCAAATGTAAGTATCCAAAAATGATACCCAAGTTTATAAGTAGAAAATACAGGAGTTAATTATGAAATTGATTGAAGAGTAAAACAAATTCCAATAAGATTCACCAACTTACTGGAACAATGAAGCTTCACTGGTGGCAATGATAGTTCCTTGGCAATATCAGTGTTCTTCAGCTTCAGGGCCTCATCTACGGTCTTGCCCTTCACCCATTCAGTCGCCAGCGAGCTTGACGCAATCGCGGAACCACATCCAAACGTCTTGAACTTTGCGTCAATAATCTTCCCATTCTCGTCAACTTTGATCTGCAGTTTCATGACATCACCGCAAGCCGGCGCTCCAACAAGACCAGTGCCAACATTCTTGTCCTTCTTGTCCAAAGATCCAACATTCCGGGGGTTCTCGTAGTGTTCGATTACCTGAAATATCACAAGGTACGCAGTTGAAACACAGCGCTAATCGATAGTTGAATGAAATTGCACAACGAAAAAAAACATACGTTCGCGTGGTATGATGCTGTCTGTATGGCGCTGATGCCGTTCAGGCTAACGCACTTACGCAGGCCAGCTACACGTTGAAGTAAAGCCATTATTTAAAATCGTTTTGTGCGATAACAAATTCACTGGTGTAATGTTTTTTTCGAGTCAGGAAATGAATGAAAAGAGAAAAGAACGAAATGTTTACGTCTGACTTGATAACTTCCTACTTCTGACTCTTCTGACAGGCTCAGTGTTGCCAGGCCCGACACGGGATATAAAACACAGATATATTATTAATAGATACTATAAAAGGGACGGTTTTCAGAATAAAAGGACGATTCCTACTATTTTTAGGGTTCCGCACCCGAAAGGTGCCAAACGGGACCATATTAGTGAGACTTCGCTGTCCGTCCGTCTGTCTGTCACCAGGCTGTATCTCATGAACTGTGGTAGCTAGACAGTTGAAATTTTCACAGATGATGTATTTCTGTTGCCGCTATAACAACAAATACTAATGTTCCGTACCCGAAGGGTGCCAAACGGGACCCTATTACTGAGACTTCGCTGTCCGTCCGTCTGTCTGTCACCAGGCTGTATCTCATGAACCGTGGTAGCTAGACAGTTGAAATTTTCACAGATGATGTATTTCTGTTGCCGCTATAACAACAAATACTAAAAATCAAAAGAAATTTAATATAAAGGGGGGCTCCCATACAACTAACATGATTTTTTTTACTCATTTTTGCTCGGTATTGATAATGGTAGCAGGTAGACGCTTAAAATGAATATATTGAGTATATTATTTATTAATTAATTAAATTAAAATTAAATTAATATTAAAGGGGGGCTCCCATACAAAATGTTTTTTTTTTGCGGTTTTTTATAGATAATGGTACGGAACCCTTCGTGCGCGAGTCCGACTCGCACTTGGCCGGTTATTTTTATTTCACAATTATAATTCCAAACATAGGTAATGAAATTATTTAAATAGGTAGGGTGTACTTTTAAGAACTCAAAGGTTTCCCATGGCTAGCAAGTCGAGGAACGAGAAATTCACAAGAATTTATAGAGCGGCGCTATAGATGGGCAATCACCCGGAATCATTCCACTTTTTGGAATAATTCCGATATCCTTCCCTTCCAGAATTATTCCGAATCCTTCCATTTTGGTGGGAAAACATGTGTAAATATAGGAAAATTAAGGTGTTTTACAAAGATATTGAATTGAAACCTGCACAAATCGATGTAGGACTATAAGACCAACAAATTATGTCATAAGAATTTTGTTCATAAAGTGTCATTAAAGCGAGATATTTGATATCATATAGAGTGCCAAAAGTTTATTTTTGCAAAATCATTCTAGCGTATGACACATTAAGTCAATTTCCCTCATAACACAAACTGTTGGTCTAATAGTCTTCTAAATAAAAATATATATTGTAATAGGTAGTTAATATTTATTTAGCAATGACAAGATAGGTAGGTAACTAAATAAATAAATATTGCTTGCACTAAATGCGATGTAAGTAATAATCAATTATTTAGATTATTTAGAGACAGACACTAAAATATATATCTATCTGCAATCAATAGATAACAAAATAGGTAGATAATGGAGCCTATTCTCTAGGACACACTCACTAAAATTAGTTGACAGCTCTTATGTTATGCGGTTGCCATAGCTTTCATTTTCGAACTCAATTTTGAATTATTTTAATGTTGATTGTCAAGTAATTTTAGTGAGTGCAACCTAGAGAATTAGCCCCATTAACTAAATATTACTCACGTCTATAAATAATTGATTATTAAATCGCAAGGTATTAAAAATACGAAATCTTACAAACAATTTTTGTAAATACCAGTTCGGAAAACATGAATAGCAATCGGTAATGCAAATGTTTTAGATGATGACAGACACCCAATTATTGCACAAAACTTCACTTCTCTTTCTGTCGCGTAACTCTATCCTCGTCTGAAGCGGCCCGTGAAACTAAGGGTTGTCTCTTGTGACAAATAAAACTGGATATTTACATAACTACTAACTACGAACCACTTACTATTATTATTCTAGATTTGTGAATAACATTTAATATAGGTAGTATAGGTACCTATCTAACCTTTACATAATGGCCAAAAATCCTATCGACAGTCAGTAGGAGAGTGACTTTTATTCATGTGCGGGTCTAGAAAGAGAAACGATTCACTCTCAATCGTTCCGTCTTTGACCTTCAAACGAACAAACTCGACTGTCAAACCTAGTACATTTGACAGTCGAAATTGTTCGTTTGACAGCCCTAGACGGGGTGATTAAGAGCGAATCGTTTCTCTTTCTAGACCCGCAGTGCAGCGACGAAACGTCATCAAACAAAGCATGCCTCTCGACGACCTCTGTGGCGTAGCGGTTGTGCATCTGCCTACCATGCGAGAGGTCCCGGGTTCGAATCCCGGCTGGGGACAAAAAAAACCCAGGTCTTGGATGTTTGCATGTTTGTGATGTCGCTGTTTCTGGTTCCCACGACACAGGGTATCCTAGTGTGGGGCCAGAAGCAATGTATGTGCCTGTATGTAAATGTTTATGTTTTTAATGTTTATGCAGTATTTCTTCGCCTACATTTTAGTAATTAACTACACGCGGGGCGCGCGGGGCTAGATAGAACGGCACGTGCAACCCGGGCGGCGCTCGGCAAGTCGGCAAACCACTGAGTCGGGCCGCGCAGCCGGGCCGCGGATCTACTTGATGTGGCTTTGCAGGTAAAGAGCGGAGTGTCACACGCCTGACTCGCCTGAGCATAGCAAGTTAAGTATAGTCTGTTTCAAGTTTAAATTCCTTTGGATCAAGGCATTTTCGTACTTAACCTTTGACAATAAAGACTTCGACAAAGAAACTATATTCGGTGAAACGCACACTAACAAGAACTTTCAGGAAATCATAGAGCGGCGGCGAAAATTTCCCTTAGCTAGCATGTTAAGTAACGGGAACCTTTAATAATTTGTAGGGTGGCGAACGGTAGCCAAATGTGCTTACTTTTCAGGGTTCCGTACCCGAAGGGAGCCAAACGGGACCCTATTACTGAGACTTCGCTGTCCGTCAGTCCATTGTCCGTCCGTCCGTCCGTCTGTCCGTCCGTCTGTTTGTCTGTCTGTCTGTCTGTCCGTCCGTCTCTCACGACCCCTTTTCTCAGGAATAGGTTATTTTCAATATTTTTTATATTATACCAACTACAGTAGTTGTACATGTACAATGTACAGTAACTGTACATTTACGCAAGTAAATGAAATATGAATCTGAAATCTGAATCATTTTTAAAGGTATTTTGTAAATGGGGAAAGTTGACAACATTAGGAGTCGTTCCAAATGGTTGATTATTTTGAAAAAAATATATAATAACGTTTGCGTACCTATTAGAATTTAAAATGATCCACGGACGGAACCACGACGACGAGTGGACTACAATAAGGTAGCGTCTTATGCGTAATAAAATAAATATCAGTATTCCTTGATTATAATAACAAACTTGAACTTTTATTATTATGAGTAGGAACATTTAAAACATTTTTTTTTTTATTAAGAACTGGTATTTTGAACGTACCTGCGTATAAAAGTTGTTTGTTTCTCGAAATCATGACAATCGGATTCAAGTTATTTCGCAAGTTAGCCGTGCCTGTTGTGGGTAGCGCTTATTTAATTCGAGTACAATTAAGTTCAGTGTAAGTACATATATTTACAAATCAGAGTATTTAATTATATTTATCCCGATAATTCCCCCTACTCCTTCCTACCTACTATTGTACATTTATAGACATGTGTAATCATGTGTTTGTTACGCAATAGTGTTGTCGTCGGCCAGCACGGGACGGGGCAAACGGACGGAACAACATCATCGGATCGGATCGGAACGGTCGATCGATCGGCACAACAAAACTTTTTTTTCTGACATTTCGTTGTTCTATAGTATTAATATTTTATTATTGTTGTGTTTACAAAACAATAACTTACTTGTGAGTTGTGCTATTCTAATAAATTACAGAAAGATGTCTAATCCGGATTACAAAAGTGCTCAGTCAATCCACGAGTTTACGGTGACGAACATCAAGGGCGAAGACGTTAAATTGGACGTGTACAAGGGCCATACTTGCATTATCGTTAATGTTGCATCGCAGTGCGGCCTTACAGCCAATAACTACAAACAGCTAAATGAACTTTATGAGCAGTATGCTGAGAGCAAAGGTTGGTAAATACTTTTTAAGCATTTACAAATATAAATGACGCCAAACATCTTGAGCAAAATGTGACGTGGTGGGGGAAAGTTTGCGCATGTACACTTACGTGCCAAAAAAACGAAGCACTTAAAATTCTCAAAACAAATCGTACCTACAGTATACTGCATGAATCTTAGTGCACAATACTATATACTTACTTAGTTCAATCGATAGAAAATGAGAAAATATACTGTACCATTTACATGAGGGACTGAGCGGTAACAGGTGCACAATAACTGTTTGAGACACGCGAAGTAGGTACATTTGCTGCGAACTATACAGATTTAATGGTCTGTGGATATGACTATCAAAATAAAACTGTACATTATTTAGCGACATTTGTTGTCTTTATTGGTGTCTATTAACAAAGAATAATGATTTGACAAAAGACAAGATTTTTTATGGGATACCTACGATTGAAATTCCCTAAAATTACGTTTTAAAACATAATAATATCTCCATCGATAGAAAACTCATCATATACCATCATTCTGGCTTGCCTTTTTAAAACTACGTTCGGACGTCGAGGCATTTTTATCCGTGATTTCACTGCACACAAGTGTATTGGGCAGCGACGAGACGTGAACTCAAAGCGGGAAACTGATCTACCAATAGCGTGGCTAGGCGCGCTCGATGCGATGCTCCTTCCGCACGCCGCGTCCCGCACCCCATACCATGGTGCGCAGTTTCATATATCAGATGGTTTATGCGCATGCAAGGTCATTTGTTCAAGTTGTTTGGCGTCTACTATACCTGCTTTGGCTCAGGGCCCCTATTATCTGTTTAAATAAAATCGTAAGCTGACTGACTACGATCGTCTCAGAGCCCAAACCGCTGGACCTAGAGACTTGAAATTTTGCACATAGATACCTTGCATTGTATAGGTATCCACTAATGTTGGAAATTCTGACACTAAGAAGGTAAAATAATAGTGAAAGTTTGTATGAAAATCTGTCAGTTTTAAAGTTAGGATCTTAAAATTTTGTATTTAGGTTAACAATTGAAAATTTAAGTCTCCGTTTGTCCGTCCGTCCGTCCGTCTGCCACAAGCATTAATATCAGAAACTACATGAATGAAAGGAAGGTGTGTTTTGTAAACCGTAATGGACGGTATCAGCCTGAACTTTTGTCAAATATCAGACATAGTAGCGGTCAAATAGCTTAGGTATAACGGCGCCATATCGTAGAGCATATCATGAAATGGCCAACCGTGAAGTTTCATGAAACAATGAAATCTCTTAGGGCAAACTGTGCGGTAGCTTAGGTAAAGACTAAAAGTGGCGAGCGCAGCGTCTTTGAGTTACTTTGACATGTATAAAACAAAAAACATCACATAGTGCGAAATAAAAATGCTTTTAAAATTAATGCTTTTATTGGCCGGCTATATCATGATATGCCCAAGTCTACAATATGGCGCCGACAGGTTTATTGTTACAAAAATTCATATTTAGAAAAAATAATATATTAGATAAAAGCACAGATAAAAGCTATAGTAAGATATAAGAACCTTTTTATGCTTATCTTTGCAAATAATTTTCTTATTACCTCCCGCCGCACTCAGAGAGATTTAATCAACCATTGTCAGTTCCAAATACAAAATCCTTTACTTAGTAATCCTTAATGAATCATTAAATGACTCTGGGTACGGCTGGTAATAAATTAGAAGGGGGCGGTACCCACTTGTATCTCTATAATAGTTATTTGAAGTAAATTATTATGATGTCCACTTTCAGGGCTCCGAATCTTGGCGTTCCCGTGCAATCAGTTTGCTGGTCAGGAGCCCGGTAACGCAGAAGACATTGTGTGCTTTGCATCTGAGCGTAAAGTCAAGTTTGACTTGTTTGAGAAGGTCGATGTCAACGGAGACAATGCTAGCCCACTCTGGAAATTCTTGAAGGTGAGCCTATTCATTCTCCTAAACTGAATAAGAAATAAGAATAGACACACTTATACTTGTTGATGCCAGAGGTTTTGATACCGCCTAATTTATATTTATTTTGATCGAAAACGGGTCGAAATATCTCGGTTGGTCGAAGGGTTAGTCGTAAGAACAGCTTTTTCTTGTTTTTGATAGAGATTTCGGTATCTCAAAATTGATATTTCGACCATAGACATGATCTCGCTAGCGCCAGAATTGCCCCGCTGGTACACCTGAAAAAAGTAAATCTCATATTATTCTCGGGCTGTAAAAAACAGGCTTGCTAACCAATAATAAGTAGCTATGTTACTGTAAAAGCCCGAAATATGGTAAATCCTAAGATTAACCAGCTAACTGTGGTAACAGCCCGAAAAGTTTGTAATCATCCTTAGATTTACTTCAAATACACGGTAAAGTGCCTTCGCCCAGGCTGTCTCGGTACACCCGCATGAAATTATCACTGCGGGCGGACATACCCTTTAGTCTGAGTTGGCCATACATACACCTAGGGGTAGGTAGGGTGGGACAGGATCGCAGACCACATATAAAGTAGACGTCTCAAACACGGTGAAATGTATAAGACACAGATGAACTGAGCCTGAATGAGCGCCGGGGACTCGTTCAAGACACGCAAAGTAGGTGTGCATTTGCTGTATCTACTTTAATGAAGTCTGTAGACGGGATCATACCCCCCCCCATAGTGCTGTAGTACATAGTAGAAATAATAATTATGTTTTATGGATTTATAGGGTTTCGTATCTCAGAAGGAGAAACCCTTATAGGATCACCCGTGCGTCTGTCCGTCCGTCCGTCCGTCCGTCCGTCACAGGCAATTTACTCAGAACATATTGTACCGAAGAAGTGGAAAATTGGTACACATATCAATAACTGTGACCCGAAGATAGAGGTGCAATGTAAATATATCAATATGGATTGTAAGGGCCAATTTTTGGGGGGCCAAATGATAAAAATAACATTTTAAAAATTCAAAATATACCGTGTGACATATCAAATGAAAGCGCATGGGGTGGGTATCTTAAATATATTTTTATAATATTTTTAAGACTTATTTTGAAAAGTGGAAGAGGGGGAGAGAAGCCTTTGCCCAGCAGTGGGATATTACAGGCTCATAATAATTCAGTTATCGCCAAAACCCATAACTGGAAGGCCACTGGATCAGACAAAATTCATAATTACTGGTACAAAAAACTCACAACCATCCACCCAATATTGTTATCACAAATAAACGATTTCATACAAAACCCGGACCGAATGCCACTTTATATTACGCAAGGAAATACCTACATGTTACCTAAAGACCTCACAGATACCAAAAACCCAGCAAAATATCGACCCATTACATGTCTCCAAAACATTTATAAAATAATAACAGCATGCCTTAGTCAACTCATATACACTCATGTAAACACAAATCAGTTACTAGCCGAACAACAAAAAGGATGCCGCAAATTTAGCCAGGGGTGTAAAGAGCAACTTGTCATTGACACCGTTGCATCCAAACAAGCCCTCCGTAAAAAACGTAACATATACACCATGTTTATTGACTATAAGAAAGCGTTTAACTCTGTCCGCACACGTGGCTTATCTACGTTCTACAACATTATAAAGTTCACCCCACTCTCATCTCATATCTATCAATAGCAATGCAGACCTGGAACACTAGTCTAAAGTTACACAATAACACGAACACAATACAGACGGACAATATCAGCATTCGCCGGGGAATCTTCCAGGGCGATTCATTGAGTCCCCTCTGGTTTTGCCTGGCACTCAATCCACTATCAAATTTACTCAATAACACAAATAAGGGATTCCAAATAAAATATGATGGCATACACCACACATTATCACATTTATTGTACATGGATGATATTAAACTCTACGGAAGTAACTTAGCTGAAACACACAAACTAGCAGATGTAACACAACCGTTTTCTAATGATATACAAATGGAGTTCGGTATAGATAAGTGCAAAATACAGTCTAGTCAGTTAAGAGAGGTAAAGTTGAGAACAATGCATACATATTAGAGAACGGAGATCAAATATACCCGGTTGATAACGAAATAGGATACAAATACTTAGGTTACTATCAAACGCAACAGATACATCAAAGAGAGACCAAAAAAACAATCACACAAAAATTTAGAAACCGTATACACAGCATACTTAAGACACAGTTGAACGCACGAAATACTGTTAAAGCCATAAACACATACGCCATTCCAATCCTTACATATTCATTCGGTATAATTAACTGGTCCCAAACAGACTTAATAAAACACCAACGCATCATAAACACACTCATGACCAAATACAGAAAACACCATCCACGCTCTTGCATACAAAGACTAACACTACCTAAGATTGAAGGAGGAAGAGGGATAATAGACGTTAAAAATTTACACAACAAACAAATCGCCACACTCAGAAAGTTCTTTCACACGAAATCATCACACTCAATCTTACATGAAGCCGTCGTTCAGGCCGACATGAAACACACACCACTTAACCTTCAAGATCATCAACACCAGAAAAACGAAACTGTCATTAAACCGCAACCAAAAATAGACATCTGGACACAAAAATCCCTCCACGGCAGACACCGCCTAGACTTAGCTAACCCCAACGTCGACAAAACTGCATCGAACGCGTGGCTAAAGAAAAGTGAGCTGTTTCCAGAAACGGAGGGGTTTATGTTGGAAATACAGGATCAGGTTATAGATACTCGTAACTACAGAAAACATATAATACATGACCGCACAATAGCAAATGACATGTGCAGACACTGCCACAGTAGTTCAGAAACCATACAGCACATCACAGGAGCCTGCAGATCACTCGCACAGTCAGACTACAAACATCGACACGACCAAGTTGCAGCCATCATCCACCAACACCTCGCATTTAGATACAATTTGATCCCACAAAAAACAGCCTACTATAAATATGTACCTCAGACAGTCTTAGAATCTGCGGACTTTAGAATTTACTGGGACAGAACTATAATTACAGACAAAACGATACATTTCAACAGACCTGACATTACTCTCCACGATAAACAAAACAAAACAGTATTTCTCATTGATATAGCCATACCAAATCTTACCACGACTTTTACAGAAAAAAACACAAAATTGCCATTGAAATTAAAACTCAATGGCAAGTTCAAACTGTCAAAACTATCCCAATAGTCCTTTCATCCACAGGAGTAATCCCATACACATTACACACTAGTCTTAAATCACTCAATATACCCAGATCCACTCACATTCTTCTCCAAAAAGCGACCATACTGAATACTTGCAGAATAGTAAGAAAATTCTTGGGCAAGGACCATGATCTATAGATAGATAGTCTCATAGCACTTGGCGTAAGCCCGTGTGTCAGAACCTCTTTAAAAAGAGTGAAATGAAAAATTCATAAAAAATAATAATAATAATTTTGAAAAAGTTGTGGTCAAAAATATGACCGATTCGCATGTCATCAAAACCTCTAGGGTACTTCCCGAAGTCCTAAAAATCTGAAATTTGGTATGCAAGCACATGTTTGCACCCATATCCCATAAAAAACTCTGAAATCTACAACTTTGAACCCTAACTCACTAAACTTGGGGTGCAAAGTTTGTATGAAAAACTGAATTTTAGGGTACTTTTAGGGTACTTTGTTGGTGCTAGTCCTATTATTGTTGTAAGAAACCCTCTCAACGCGAGTCCAACTCGCACTTGGCAGGTTATTAGTTGGTGCCTTGGTGGTCCCACTCGCCGTCCTTTCAACTTTCCATAAAGTACCAGGCAACAGATTGTTGAAGGAGGTTAATTCTTAAAGTTCAAAAGTCATATTTAAAACGCGTATATACTATTTTTTATTAAAAAATCACTCATATAAAAAAACCATTTTAATATCCTGAAGAATTTTAAGAATAACTGGCAATAAAAGTTATAATTGAGTAGGTACCTTACTAATTAGTTACTTACTTGTTGGTTTAATAAATATTTGTGTTTGCTACCATATCGTTTTAAACTAAAAAATAACCGGCCAAGTGCGAGTCAGACTCGCGCACTAAGGGTTCCGTGCCATTATCTATAAAAAACCGCAAAAAAAAATGTATGGGAGCCCCCCCTAAATATTAATTTAATTATTTATTTTTTAAGTAAATAATATACTCAATATATTGTGAACATTTTAAGCGTCTACCTGCTACCATTATCAATATCGAGCAAAAATGAGCAAAAAAATCACGTTTGTTGTATGGGAGCCCCCCTTAATATAATTTCTTTTGATTTTTAGTATTTGTTGTTAAGCGGCGACAGAAATACATCATCTGTGAAAATTTCAACTGTCTAGCTACCACGGTTCATGAGTAGTAGGGATATGACATATCCCTACTACTTTCATGAGATACAGCCTAGTGACAGACAGACGGACGGACGGACAGACAGCGAAGTCTCAGTAATAGGGTCTCGTTTGGCACCCTTCGGGTACGGAACCCTAAAAACGAGCTTTTACCACAGCTAGTTGGTAAATCTTAGGATTTACCAGTAAATCTTAGGATTTACCGATTTCGGGCTTTTACAGTAACAGATACAAATTTTATTTTTATACTGAATATGTGTCATTCACCATTACTAGATAACATGAAGTAGTTATAACTATTTATGTATAGTGACAGGATATTGATCCATTTGATTGTTTCAACCTTGACTGAAGTTGTAGTTGTGGAAAACGATTGGCATTCAGGTCGGACAGTATGTGTGGCTAATGGGTATTATATTATTTAAAAAATCAATGAGGTAGGTATTGTAATGACCATACCCTCACCATACCATTAGTTTATCATTGCTAGTTCCATGATAATAAGACCGTTTTCCGCCCCGAAGGGTAGAATACGATTATTTCAGGTCTTTTCAGAGGCTTGACCTTTATGAAGATAGCAACTCCTTCCCTTTCATGCACAACGCGTACGGATTATTCTTAGGAAAAAACTTACCGTGTTGCTCGAAGGTCGCTACCGAACGCTCTAGGATTATTTTCGCGTCACTCGGAGTGATTATTTTTATTACTCGTTTTCGAACCTTGATGTGCTTGATACACTATAATTTATCTCTGCGAGCTGCGTGGTCGTGGTCTCGTGGGAATAGCAGACTGCTTTTATTGATTTTCTACTTTCTTGGTCACTTATAAAAATAAAAAATAAATAAATAAATAAACTTTCCTGTGCATTTGCATTATCGTTGAATATAAATAACAACAACACAAACACAGCGTCACGCCTTCCACGCCACGTGGCAGAGGCACAACTGTGCCCACTTTTAGCTAGTTATTCAATAGGTACCTAGTACCTACTCCATTTTGAATATGAATAAAAGTAAAGTAAATAAAAACACGTAGGTAGGTAGGTACGTACTTACGTAGTACTGACGGCCAGTTTCTCGTACCATTTTAATTTGACGTATCAGTCAGCAGTTTGTCACAATTAACTTAGTTATTGTTCTGAGCAATTAACAATCTGTTGACATGATGACAAGCTTTGAGTTTCTAGAACGAAAATGATTGGAAAAATAGGTTGACGGCTGATTTCTCGGTAACCCAGCCCATTCGCTCATTTTCATTCAGTCACTGTTTCACTCTAGCACATAGCTTTGTCTCTATCCTTAGGCCAAACGTTATTGTTCTGAGGGCCAAACTTAAGTTAAGTTAAGTTTTTGATCTGTGGCTTCTATCGTGTGTTGCCACAATAATTTCAAATACACGTTGGTCTGTTGAGTTGTTGACATTGACAGTTTGTTGAAAACTTGGAGGAAGGAGGTACAAAGAGTTTCATAGTATGAGGTTTGAATTGGAGATCTTGACAAACTGCTGACAGTCTGTCAGTTGAATCTGCTTCCAGCAACCCAAACTACATTTAAACGGAGTTTGACAATCTTTCGCGCAATTTTGAGGAAGAAAGGTTACGAGAAACTGGGCATAAGGTTCAACTGACAGACTGTCAGCAGTTTGTCAAGATCTCCAATTCAAACCTCAGATCAATGAAACTCTTTGTTCCTCCGTCCTCCAAGTTTTCAACAAACTGACAATGTCAACAACTGTATTGCGCAATAAAACTACATAACAATACGGAAATTATAACATAAATATAAAATACAGTACTTACTTATATAAACTATATAAAATATCAATATACAACATGGACAAATGAATAGAACTCATAGTGTGGGGCCAGAAGTAATGTATGTGCCTGTATGTAAGTAAATGTTTATGTTTTCAGCACAAGCAAGGCGGTACGCTGGGGAACTTCATCAAATGGAACTTCACCAAGTTCATTGTGGACAAGAATGGCGTCCCAGTAGAGCGGCACGCGCCCAATGTCGACCCGTTGGATCTGGTCAAGTCGCTGGAGAAGTATTGGTGAAGCGCGACACCGGGATGTAGGGCTCTCTTGCGCCGCTCCGTTAACCCAGCGGCCGGATTCTGCAAGCGAATCGCATGTTAATAGCTATAGCGGGAGCGCGAAGCGCCGGTTTGTTTGTAACCGTCTCGGCGCGGTCGGCAAGCCAAAACCGGAGTTTTGAGCCGTTGCCACACCTCGAACACTCCATAGAACGCTCAACGCTCGTAAAATAATTACCTATTACTACTACATAACCAAATGATGTTTGTATACGTGCAAATGTGTGCCTAAACTTTGCTAGGGCTGGTGGCGCGGCAAATGCAGCGATATTAAAGTATACGCGTCGTCACTCGTCCGGCGTTCAGCCCTGTCTATTGATCCTTTAACCAATCGATTGACGCCAGGGGTGGGGTGCGGTATCTGAATCAGCGCGGGGAAGCAAGTGGCCGTTCTGTACGGAGTACTATTATCTCTTCTGTGCCCTCGCTATAGCCACTGTCATACGATACGCTTGCACAATCACGGCTCTGGAGTATGATTCACTAGTTTATGTAGTCTATTGATTTGTAAGTAATTATTATATGTATTGTACACATGGGTCTACTCCTGCTCAGCAATCCGCCTGTCTCATCCCTATTTGGTTTGCTGGAAGAGATCTCTTATTAGAGATAAGCTCGCCTTTGTACACGTTTTCTATGTTTTTTACTGTCCTATGTAACTGTTTGTGTGCAATAAAGAAATTATGAATTATGATTCACGCGCATTCGATGTACGACATCTACACCTATATCGAGTGATTTCGTATGGGAATCTGTCAATATTGGTCTCGATATCCGTATATCGAAGGCGCGAGAATCGACCCGCAGGTCTCGATATTCGTATATCGAAGGCGCGAGAATCGATCCGCAGGTCTCGATATTCGTATATCGAAGGCGCGAGAATCGACCCGCAGGTCTCGATATTCGTATATCGAAGGCGCGAGAATCGACCCGCAGGTCTCGATATTCGTATATCGAAGGCGCGAGAATCGACCCGCTGAGCTGACGAAATAGCTCGATAATTCTTACTTCTATTACTTTCTTACATTTGATCGGACCGATTGCTGATCCAGGGGACAAACTCCAACCTCGAACCAACAATGTGATGTTTAGGTACCTAATCTGTGATAATTAGGTACCTTATCTGTGCTGATTAGGTACCTAATCTATGCTAATCAGAATGTGTGCATTAGGTTGCTAATCTGTGCTGATAGTTTCCCAATCTGATCGGACCCGACAATGTTGGTTAACAGGTTAACAAACTTTTACACCCTCGTTGCCCCTACGGCAGGGCCGTGATTCTCTACGCTAATCGCTTGGCTTGGCTTGGTATCGGCTACAAACAAATCGATATCGGTTTTGGCTTGTCGACGGCGCGACGCGGCGAGACGTGTGCCGTATCGGCTACAAACAAACCGATATTTCGCACCTTCGCTATAGCTGTTCTATTACCATGCGATTGGCGTTCAGAATCCGGCCCCAGGTGTGTGAGTATGAGATGTATGACAAAGTGATTGACATATTGCAATTTTAGCTCCGGGTTTACAGTTTAGCGCAAGTGAGCTAGGATATTTGTTAAGATATGTATAATTTAAGTAAGGGCACATTCCTGGGAAATTACAGTTGATATTTAATTAAATTTAAATTACTTGCTTATTTAATTTTGTCATGATAAATTCTGAATTAGTTAAAAGTTGTTTGAAAGAAATAAAAAAAGAGTGAGATTTCATGACTTTTCTTTCATCATCATCAAGCATAGGTACACTTGTCCTTTGCTTTATTATTAAAATGATGGTATGGTATTGTAGATTAGATTAATGGGAATCAACGTGCCATCGGAATACTGACATTGCAAAAATTAAGGCGTCTGAAGTACAAACATTCCAGTAGCTTCGGCGATGGGCTACCCCCTATCATGCAGGATGGAATGGATGAATCAATTGGCTAAAAGTGGGCACAATTGTGTCTGCCACCCCGTACGGGAAAAGACGTGACGCTATGTTTTTTTTGTAGGGGCGTGAGATCAGGGCCCGAATTCTACTGTACACAAGCATACCACAAGCCTGGCACAAGCTTCAATACGACGCATTTGGTATTCTACTAAAACCGGAATCGCAATTCACAAGCGGCAGCCTGACGCCAGCCTACTGTCCGACAATAGAATACACAAGCGGCAGCCTGACGCCAGCCTACTGTCCGACAGTAGAATACGAGGTAGGCTGGCGCTTGTGAATTGCGAATTGAAAGATAACTTTGTCATTCATACAAACACTATGAAAAACAAAGTTATGAACTTATCTTTGCAGTTTTTCATAAATGTTTTATATCTTGATAACAGCTTATCTTATTTTATTCAAAACAATTTTTATTGAAAGTTTGTATTGAGATAAACGGGTTGTTGCCGCTAGGGGCCAAAGAGTATTACCGCTAGGGGCCAAAGCCTTTTTCGACCATTATTATTTAAATGAAAAACAACTCGCACTTCGCCATAAAGGATTGTAACAAGTACAGTTAGCAACAGATTGTATTAATAGAGTTCTTGAAACTTCTGTCCACACATTCAAATATGTCGTTCATTAGTCATCGTGAGTGGCTTTACCTGCTTGATAACCTTGGTTACTTACCCTCTATACCCCTTTCATTTTACAAATATTATTTAGCGGTCTTTTGATATTTTCTTTTGTGTTTCATGTCATTGTTTTGTTAACCAATTATGAAGGGTTGTATTTTTAGCTGAACCAATCAAAAAGTTATTTCTTCTAGGCTTTGGAGGGTCATAGCCTTGACAATGAACAGGTGTCACTTCATGTTTAGACTATCAGTGTGCAGTGTGTGAATAAAGTACTTGTGTGCAGTTTTCGTAAAATAAAATGAACGAGCAAGACGAAAACGCAGCTGGTACAAGCCTATCAACGCAGTTTTCGTTTATTATTATTATTATCATCATTTTTATTTTTTATTTAATATGCACAAAATCACAAGTGGAAAAACTGTCTGATTTTTTTTTTATTTTATTGTATCTGACTGAATATCGTGGATCTTGTGTCTGAAAATAAATAAATAATAATAATGATCTATAGATAGATAGTCTCATAGCACTTGGCGTAAGCCCGTGTGTCAGAACCTCTTTAAAAAGAGTGAAATGAAAAATTCATAAAAATAATAATAATAAAAAAAATAAGGTATCGTGGCCGGACTGAGATTATAGTTTTTTAGCCGCACCGTTTTAAATGTATTTATCTACTTGTTTTATTTTATTACTAGCTAGTAATAAAAATAAAATTTACATCATCCGAGCTCAGAAAAGAGGTTTTGCAGCTGTTAAAACAGTCCTTGAAAGTTCGCGTTTCCGAAGCCGGGCAATGAAAACTAGAAATCGTTCCATTTTCAAACATATTACACACCCATAGGTTTAAATGGTTCATGTCATGACGAAGAAACTACCACTCACTATGCTTGACAGTGTGGCGATACGTACGACTCAGTTTTTATTTCATAAATTGTTTGGGAAACCGCGTTTAGCCGTTTTTAAATAGACGTGCGCAAATCCTGTCCGGGATCTTTCCATACTCCGGCGATCGTTCCATACTCCGACCATATCCGGGAGTTCAAAAAAATTCATAACTTTTTTATTTTTAAACTTTTAGAAAAAAAATTAAAAAAATAGTACGTACATTTTATGTATTCTATAAAATAAAAAATAAAAATAGCAAAAAAATAAAATAAAAAAATCGTGGCTTTTTTCACTTTACTTTTCTCCAAAAGTATTTAACTTTTTTTTTAATTATCCAAATAGAATGCGTGTTTTGACACCCTAAACTTTCCCGTAGTCCTAAAACTTACAACTATAATTGACGATTATGTATTCAAATCTGATAAGTATACACGTAAATTCGACTAAGTGTTGTGAGTTTTTGGGTTATGTATATGTTTATGGTTCTGCGGTCCTGCAGTGTCCTGCACTGCATGGTTCTGTACTGTCTTTCCGTTTAACTTACCTCGCTCGAATGATGTAAAGTATTATGCTTACCTCTGGGTGTAAGTAGCTATATGACCCTCGAACTATATTCGCCCTCGCTTGCTTCGCTCGCTCTGGCGTCTAAATATCTCGGGTAGACTCGATCCTGAGCGCCCTTTGCGAGCTGCGCTCGCACGGGCTCCAAATTGGACCTTCGTCCGAAATAGCTCTCTTTCACCCCTTGTGTAACAAAATACTATTTGTATAGCTGGTTGTATTGTTTAACCACCCGCATGGAGCTAGGATGGTGTAATGAAGTAAGCTCAATGTAATGCATATTCGAATGAAGACTACTATTCTAGTATTCTATTTTACACTTACATATTACAATACTAGTTACTTTTCATAAGTAAATATTCTTATCACAGGCTGTGATTTAAATATACCCTAAATGTTACCCATACATAGATATTAACATTTGATCCAAATATAAAAATTTGTGTCTCATTGCTAATTTCGTCTTTCATTTTATAACTATCTTGTCAAAACAATTGTTAAAATTAATTTAATAGTACTACAGAATCATCGTTTTAGTTTGGTAGCCGACTGTACTTAGCCACTATGGCCCCAAGCGGCAATAGAAGTATGAAAATTACGCGATTGAATTTTAATAATAGTATTATACCTTTTGGCCCCGTCTGGTAATCAATGTATGGAGATTCGCGATTACGAGAACAATAGGCTGGCCCCCAACGGTAACAACCCAGATAAACAGCACATATATATTTTTTATTTTTCACTCTCTTACTTTAAAAGTTAGAGGGACACAATTTTTTCCTCTTTGGATGGGTCTGTCTCTTTAACGATTGACTTTGAGGAAAAATAGTTTTAAGAACCTCAACGTAATTTTCAAAGACCTATCTATAGAAACCCCACATGTAGGTTTAATGAAAAATATTTTTTTGGTGTCAGTTCCATGCATGGAGAGCTCCCCCTTAATACTTTATTTTTAAAATTTTTGTATTAAAACCATGAAAACCATAAAGTGGTTCACAGAATACATCTCTAATCCTAATAGTTTTGGAATAAAGTTGATGTGACATACGGACGGACAGACAGACAGACTTGACGAAACTATAAGGGTTCCTTGTTTCTCCAATGGAACCCTAAAAATGATATACATTTACGAATTTTGTAGTAGGTATTTGGTCTTTGGTACTTAAAATAATTTTGACATAGCAATACATGAGAAAAGTACCTAACTTTAGCTTAATTTTTCCGGAGATCCGGCATGTATGGGTGCATGTTATTTATGTAGTGGTATACACAAACACCTGTAGATGCCTACAAAAACCCAGCAGGGAATCTATCAAGACTTGGTACTTATGGAGCAAATAAGATATCGCTCCATACTTTTTTTTTAATGAACGAGATTATAGCATTAACAACAAAAAGTCATCAAAAACATCTTATCGTCTTAATTAGGAAAAAAAAATACGCGTGTAGCACCGTACACGTGTTAGAAGTAAAACTTCTGTAGCTAGATCATTAAGTGGTACCTATACTATACACCTATACCTACCTATACTAAAAGAGATTTAAATTTCCAATTTTGAGATCCAATCTCTGCTTCAAGTTACTTTTTAACCGACTTCCCAAAGGAGGAGGTTTACAATTCGTCCGGATGTTTGTTTGTTTGTTTTTTTTTTTTTTTTTTTTTTTTTTTTATGTCTATCCCCCGATAGCGCCTAAACGGATGGACCGATTTAGAAAATTATTTTTTTGTTTGAAAGGGTTTACTTTCCCATTGGTCCCATTGACACCAGGTCAGGATCTGATGATGGGATCCTGGAGAAATCAAGGGAACTCTTCAAATATTATAGGCAGACATATAGTGATTTTTGTGTTTTTCATAATAACTCGTGCAAATGCACATGGTAAGCATAATATTATGATGTGGAACTGCTGATGAAGACCACATATGGCCACCAGATCTGCTCAATACTAGGTACAAATACAATGCGTGGCTGACGGGCAGGCAACGCATAGCCTAAACCGGTGCACCTAGAGCCATGAAACTTTGTACAGGGGTTCCTTAGTAGCGTGGGGTAGCACTGATATGGGATTTGACAAAATTAATTCCCCAAGGGGGGGGGGGGGGATAAGGGGTAACAGTTTGTATTAAACTCAATCTAATCAAATAGGGTTTGTGGAAGTCGGTTTTTTCTAAAGTTTACTTTTTGTTTCAATTATAAGTTTCAGACGTCCGATTATTTGAAATTATTTTATACTTGTACTTACTTTTAATACGTCATGTCATTTATTTCCCACCATTCCTTATCTACAATTTGTCGCGCTCGTGGTGATATACTTAACTCATTCAATAGTGTCACTACTATTTGCATCTCGCTCAGATTATATACCATCTGACGTCACGTCTTTAAGCCGTCTCGCTCAAATGTATGCATTGCTTTGCTTGTCTCTGTGCCCAGTCCCTTTATTTAATTGATCGAGTACGTATTTTCAACTATTCCAAGTTAATGTGTACCTGCGGGGCTACCATAAGGCTTGCCACTCACCTCAGTCGCGCAGATAAATGACAAAGAAGATGGCTAAATCAATATATGGACGACTGCCCCAGACATGTACAAAGACTTCTCAACAGCCAATAGCATTTAAATATTCATTCATAAATTTAATTTACTGCGTCTGTATTTAGTTTGTAGAACTTGAAGAAAAAATAATTAAATATAGGTAAATAAGAGTTGTTACTCAATACTCCGTGATTCCAATATGATTCCGTGACCTTTGCCGTCGCTAGAAATAAGCACCATTTTGCAATAACATGCAACATAACGCCATCTAGCCACTCCTCTGGAAACCTCCTGTTTTCAACAGTTTTGCTAGTTGGCAATTATGTTGCATGTTATTTTTAACGATGGCAAAAGTCACTAATCAATGGCGGAATCATAGAGTATGAAGTGACAACTCTTAATTATTTAATCATTTCCTTCAAGTTCTACAAACTAACTAAAGACGCAGTAATTTATGAGAGAATATTTAAATGCTATTAATTGGCTGTTGAGAAGTCTTTGTACATGTCTGGGGCAGTCATTTTGCCAAATTGCCAACTCCTTTCGCGTCTCAATGATGTTTCTCCATAAAATAGCGCGCATTCATTATGATATGACATTAAATTGTGACAAAATGCGTGGCTGGGGTGACTGGCGTGCCTTATGCTACCCCCGCTAACCTATACATACCTACTTTGCTAGGATTTTTTAGGGTTACTTCATCGCGAAGCGATGACGTAACTCTTATTTAATTTTATTCTTGACATTTCCTTAGTCCGCCATACGACATACCTCGCTTTTATATTTTACTTCAACATTATTGTATGCATGAAGCATTAACTTTAAATTAAAATTACAAAAGCTTATTAAAATCAAAATCGTATAATTTCAACAGTTATAACAACAATTCAACTTTAAAATATGTATTACAAAAATTACATACAAACAAATAAGCGAAACAATAAGCCATTAAACTTATGGCTCTGTAAACTGTAGACCTCGCTTTGGCCGTTTACTACAGATAAACATTAAATAGGTAAGTATAACACGTACTTAGTAGCTAAACTGCTAATTTGTGACTTGAACTGCACTATATAATAAAAAGTGGCTTTAGAACAGTTCTAGGTACCTACTTATTGTTTTCAAGAAGTCTTAATGCAGCCATCCATCACATCGGAATTTGCTTGAAAACTAAATATCACATTTGGATGATTCTAACTGACTTTATGCGATTACTAGCTGCCCGTTGCGCGACTACGCAGCGCGTTTTAGGTACCTATTCCATAGTTACCGGCCACAAAACGATTCGTTCATCATTTTAGAAATCCATATCGACCCGTATGTGACATTGATGAAACTCTTTTCTTACAAACTGTATGGATCGCATCGCACAGCTGTCAAACATAAGTTCCGGTTCCAACAAAGAGGTTGAACGAAGTAGTTTTTGGTCACGTCACTGGTTTTGCTTGCCCCAGCCAGCGGCGGCGGCGCCATCTTGGCCATACCGGAAATCAAGAACTCGTGGAAGAATGCTTAAAATAATTTTTATTTGTTAACGTTTCATCAGGTTTTTCTCTCACTAATTAACATTCTTTATTGTACGAATGTATTATTATCTTATCTGATTAGTTAAAAACCGTATTGAAAATAGTTGCGGTTTTAAAAGTCTTCAGCCGACCCTGACGTCACCGATTCCAATTTCCGTTACATTTCTTAGCCACTCGTGATAGCACCCGGCTAGTAGCAAGTGAAAAGCAAATATATGAATAACCCACAGTTGAGAGGTTAAATAAATTTTACCCCCGTGCCCCAAGAAGTTTTACTTCAAAAATGAATGTCCGCTTTTTCCAAATCCGTCCCACAGTGCGACGGATCGAGCGGGCGACGAGGACTGGCGACCACACAGGCCTCACGGATGCGACCATTCCCACGATCCGTCAGCGCGGCACGGCGCGGCCTGATCTGTGCTAAGACGGGCCGTGGGAAGGCACCTTAACATGCGCCCGCGACGACTGTATCAAGTAGAGACTTGCTTGACTGATAAGCTCGCGTCGGCCGACGGCGGCGTTCCAGACGGTCGGAGCATGGTCGGGCCGACCACCGACGCGGCTTGTCGTGAGGGATGCGCTCCCGACAAAATATCGGTCAGCCAACCGACTTCTACACTGTCGATTTCCACACCGACTCAACCAAGGTCACCGTCCGTGGTCGGTGGTCCGTGCCGTGCCGATCGTCTAGATGACCCATTGTCCTTTCGGCGGCGGGTGTTTAGGAATACGCGGCTCCATCGGACTCGACTGTTCCCATCCCACGCACGCACAGCCTGTCTGTGTCGGTCTGGCTGGTCTGGCACGGGTCGTGGGGTCCCAGCCTCAGTTAGTACGAAACTCTTTATTTTATACAGCCCGGATGAAGAGGAACGACTGGCCGCCTTGGCTGCAAGAAGAAAGATTAATTTAATTTAAAAAAAAGAACGAGCCGTCACCTATTTTCACTATAATTTATTTGGCTTAGAAGCACGAGCACGTTCGACGGGAGTATTTTCCAAAAGTGGAAATCTAGCAAATCTTAGCAAAAAATCAAACGAGATGAAACAATTCAGTGTGCGATTACTGGCGTTTGCTGTGGTGTTCCTACTCGCGGGCGTTTGCACTGGCGAGAATGTGAAGAATAGCGCAGTCGCGAGGGAAGATGGTGATAAGAAGACAGAATTGAAAGACGCCTGGCTGGAGGATCAGATACGCCAGGAGGCGGAGGGTCCACTTCATACTTGGAACGTTGACCTGGGATCGCATCGGCGGCGGCGCCAGAAGCGTCAAGATTCCTCTTTTGCTCACATTGACGTCTGTTCAAAACCCCTGCTGTTTGCTGTCGTGCTGTTGGTGTTTATCGGTTCATTTTATTAGTTTTTGATAGTATCGATGGTTTTATTTTATATTGATGTCTAAATTGTTGTAGAAATAAATATTACATCTAAATGTGGTTGTTTCAATTTGTAGTAGAGCATTGCAGGAGTTGAGTAGGAATTGAATTAGGATCCAGCTTTTTACCCTCCGGGGCAATATTATGTAACCAATCGATAAACCAGGTAGTTCAACTGGTTGTACAAAAGATACACTCAAAAAATATATAGGGTCATCATTAGGTACCTACAACCTACTTCCAGTTGTACTATATAGTGCCCATAATTTTGCCATCCGGTGCAGAAGTACCTACACTACAGTGCTACATGGATGTTTTGGTTTTGGCACGTGGCCAAGGGTCGGGACTCGGGACTAACGCAATAAATCCAATCAATCAATCGATCAATGTTGCAGTGGCGCCCCCCTGTCAGTGTCATCTAAGTCGTGCCATAATGGCGCAATTTCATTAGTCGATACTTCGATAGGGCCCTCACGCGGGGTACGAGAGATTTCTGGAACACGTGCCAGTGCCACAGGGCCCGCATTCGGGGAACCGTCAGTGTCAGCCAAAGAGCAAAGTAATACCGATGAATTTCATTGGTCGATATCACGGTCGGTATAAAGTTAGTTATTGTTCTGAGGTATAAAGCATAGGTAATAGATAGGCAGAAAGGAGAATGCAAACTGGTATAATATAAAGCATATGCGGGGAATCCCTGCACGCGGTGACACACGTATCGACTTGTAACTTTCATTGGTTGTTATCTCGCCTGCGGGGACTACCCTTATGTATTATACCGAACGAGTTAACGGCCAATAAAATTGCGCCATAACATCCATGTACAGAGCCACCAACTTAGCTGTCCAGGTGGGAAAAATTGGAACTACGGAATTGTCATCCGCCATCAATGGCCATCAATGAGAATAATATAAAGGCAGAAAGAGGATGCAAACTCTTTGGAGAATACATACTATTTTATGTATGTCTGCTATTATGAAGACTGCTATGTATGACACTAGCGACCGCTATCAACTGAACAGCTAAGTTGGTGACACACTGTAGAACTGGTAGTTACACTCAAAAAAACCGGCCAAGTGCGAGTCGGACTCGCGCACGAAGGGTTCGTACAATTATCTATAGAAAATCGAAAAAAAAAAAAACATTTTTTATGGGAACCCCCTTAAATATTAATTAAATATTAATTTATTTATTTATTAAGTAAATAATATACCCAATATATTGTAAACATTTTAAGCGTCTACCTGCTACCATTATCAATATCGAGCAAAAATGAGCAAAAAAATAACGTTTGTTGTATGGGAGCCCCCCTTAATATTAAATTTCTTTTGTTTTTTAGTATTTGCTGTTATAGCGGCAACAGAAATACATCATCTGTGAAAATTTCAACTGTCTAGCTACTACGGTTCATGATATACAGCCTGGTGACAGACAGACGGACAGACAGCGAAGTCTCAGTAATAGGGTCCCGTTTGGCACCCTTCGGGTACGGAACCCTAAATAACCGGCCAAGTGCGAGTCGGACTCGCGCACGATGGGTTCCGTGCCATTATCTATAAAAAACAGCAAAAAAAATGTATGGGAGCCCCCCCTAAATATTAATTTAATTTTATTTAATTATTTATTTTTTAAGTAAATAATATACTCAATATATTGTGAACATTTTAAGCGTCTATTTGCTACCATTATCAATATCGAGCAAAAATGAGCAAAAAAATCACGTTTGTTGTATGGGAGCCCCCCTTTATATTAAATTTCTTTTGATTTTTAGTATTTGTTGTTATAGCGGCAACAGAAATACATCATCTGTGAAAATTTCAACTGTCTAGCTACCACGGTTCATGAGATACAGCCTGGTGACAGACGGACGGACGGACGGACGGACAGACGGACAGCGAAGTCTCAGTAATAGGATCCCGTTTGGCACCCTTCGGGTACGGAACCCTAAAAAAGGGTCAGGGTCAGGTTAGGGTCATTCATTAGTATCGTACAACCAATTGTACTAGTGCCCATAACTTTGGATGAGTTGAACACTTAGGTTGAACAAATGCCCTTCTGTCGCGTTCATAATACCCGTCAGAATTACGCGGTGTCACTAATATGACAGGTGTCACTATTTTGAGAGGTGTCACAATTTTTTAAAGCTTTTATTACGTTTGACAGGTATCACTATTTTTCTAATGTACATGGGTATGGTATGGCCGCCAAAAATTTGTACATTTGGTGAAAAAGATATGTCCGTCACCTATCGAGTAAAGCTGATGCCTCCTCTATTGACTGGTCGCCTGTCCTCTCTTGCGAGACCATTTGATGACAAAGTCCACAATTTCAACACGATTATCCTGAGGTTATTCGACAAACACGCTCCTATCAAGAGAGTTAGGGTCAAGCACCTACCTGCACCTTGGCTAACAGACGCCTATCAAGCGTCTTATGGCTAAGAGGAACAAAGCGAAAAGTCGATATAATAATCGGTTAAGTGCGGGTCGGTATCGCACACGAAGGGTACCATACCATCGTACAACAAATCAAAAGCACTCAAAACAATAAAAAAATAAACAAAAAGAAAATTTAAAAAGTTTATGCCTTCACGAGATTTGAACCGACGACCTCCGGGATT